>CAXHSM010001243.1:258646-460646 GCA_964019185.1 Maratus speculifer | reverse complement strand
TATAAAACATTTTAGAACATACTTCACGAATAAGTTTTTTTCCTGTATCAGTAAGTATATCTTTTCCTTTATCATCATTTAAAGGAACAAAGTGCTGTTCACTAGAGGAAGATATTTCTTCTGTAATTGATGACATTTTCATAAGAGTAAAAGTTTTGTATTTAATAATAACAGAAATTTCTGTAAAGTATTAGTATGAAGAGATTGTTGCCATTTTAATCCAAGGAAATGACTTATTGAACTTCAGTAAAAAAGTTTTATCCACTTTTTTTTAATCTAAAAATAGAAAGAAAAATAATAAACACCATATTTAAAAATAATGGCACTAAATTTGAATTCTGAATTAAATTGTGAATTTGATTATTTTTATTTCCTTAAACAGTACAAAATCCTACATTAAATTATAACATTATAATAAAATTGGTCGTAGCAAAAAACAGTGAACAATTTTGTTCGTCTTTCTTGTGTATAAGAAACACTGTCCCTGTGCAAGGGGTAAATGCAAGATCACATTATTATTTAATCCATTACGTAACAAAAAGTACTTTTATGCAGTAAGCATTTCTTAGTGCTTTTTTATATAAAGTTTTTGATTATTATTGATATCTTATTAAATTTTCTCTTTATTTAAATCAATAAAGTATGTGAATAATAAATATATAACGCTATTTGTATACCACAGCAAACATATACAAAGAAAAACAAAGAAAATAATAAAATAATGAATTGACACTGATATTGATATCATTTAGGGGGAAAGGTGGGGGGTTTCGAGAAATGATAACATATGGGAGGAAGGGGGTCAAAAATTGCCAAAAGTGTAATATCGTTTTATAAAGGGTGTCTTTTTAAACTGACGCTATTTAGAGCTTGCTGTAGCTAATTTTAGTAACCGAAGCTGCTTTAAATTTATAAGGGAACTAATTAAAGCAAGGGAACAAAGATTCCAATAAAAAAAATAGTTCCAATCACAAGTAAGAGTTATGTAATTGTGACATGTTATGCTCGGGCGTCGAAAATGTACGAAAAATGCAAGGTGTGGCGCAACAGAATGGTGGTCACATTGAATGGGATCTAATTCAATTAATGGAATCTAAATGAATATGATGAATAAAACAAGGCATTTTACGCAAATTATTAATTTTGACAGTTTTTGATGTTTTCTTTTCATGTACAGTGCCAAATTTCCCGCTATTGACAGTGATTGGAACTATTATTTATTTTTTGCTGGAATTTTCCCCCATGGTTTTATTAGTCCATTTAAAAAAATTCTGTCATTCCAGTGATTAGAACGAACTACCAGTGGCTCTAAATAGCGTCAGTTAAAACAACAACAAAAAAAAACACCCTGTATGTACAGAAAACTTTTAAGCTTACTATCGATATAGATGCATTGCATATAAAAATGACAAAGCGTCACCTCTTTGAAAAGTTTAAAAAATGTAAAAGTGATTTAAATTACAATAAACTCTCCACTGCATCATCAAGAACTTTCCTTAAAGGAAATATTTGATTTATTAACTTTGACAATACCAAGATTCTTTCAAAACAAGACCATCCTTTTAAAGCAATTATTTAGGAATTTTAGAGACTTGATTTTGAGGTCAGGAAATCTGTAATGATAAGGACTCATTTTCAATTTTGGATGCTTGGATCTGTATTTTTAAATAGGAATGCGGTCTATTGCATAACATTTCCAATAATGTTGTTTTAATTTATTATTAGATGGGACCACTGAATTTATCTTAAATGTTTTCATGAAATTTCTGTTACTTCTTGAACTTTTTTAGTTTGAATATAATTTTGGTCATGTAAAATGTTTATAATTTTTTAAGTTTTATATTTCAGAAAATTAACTCCAGAAAATGGTTTTAAAGATTAAATAAAACGACTAGAGTCATTTTCATTTTTGTTATTTTAATTTATAGATCTTTGTTTAAAATCTTGGAATAAAGCATGTTTTGGAAATCAACTTATTTTGTTTTCACGTTACACATATGTGCATGCAATGAATCTTAATCCAGGTTACAGCAGAAATGAGACAAAAAGTTAGTTGAACTGTTGAGACCAGTGTTAAAATGTAAAATCCTTGCTAATAATATTTTTGAGACTATACAGAACTCGAAGCCACCACAGTTATCTCATATATGAATTACCCTGCTTTGCAAGAGAGCCTTACTGTCCTGGGCGTAGGTAGCGGTCGTCGATGAAGCCATGCAGATTTTAATTTTTCTCCCAGTATGTTATGCAGATTTTCTATTTTGAATAACGTAACAAACGGTGAAAGAGAATGTCCAAAAAAACAATTTTTAACCCTCCAAGCGTCTTGCAAATGGGTATAATTGTAATGTTGTTTTCGCTGCATTTTGTTTTAAATGCTAATAAAATATGATTATTTCAATACTACATAAAAAATCTTATTTAGGAATATAAATGTTATCCTTGGGAGTCTTAATCATTCTTCGATGCTTTGAAAATTCATTAAATTTATAGAATTATAATATCTTAAACATTACTTATATTGCAATGAAACCTGGAGCTTAGTGTACGGAATATTACGGGCCAAACGCTTAGAGGGATAAAATGCACCGTTCTATTGAATCCCAATTTTCTACAATGGCCATTAACAGTTGAAAAAATATCTGAATTGTGTAGCGCAACCCTCTATAGGATCTATGTTTTTGTATTTATACTAAATAGTATGCTAAAATTAGTTCAATTAAATGCACAACAGTTAAAAATTCTTATCAAGCAGTTTTAATAAATGAAAATGTATTAGAAATTTTTCATGCAACCCTGTTTAGCATATATAAAATTTCTCCAAACCCAGTAATTGGCAAAAAATAAATAAATAAGTTTTCAAATGTGTAACACAAGTGAAAATTATACTTACAGTGATTATGTTTATAAGCAGAGTACTGTGGTCACATTCTTTTAAGTATCTCTGTTTATGAATGATCTATTATAAAACATCCAATTCTATAGTAAGTACCTTGCAGTAAATCTCAGTGGTATACATAAATACCAATTTTTTTGAAGTAGTGTAATATCATTAAAATATGTTGCAAATGATTTTTCTCCACAAATCACCATGAAATGGAATTCTTTTGAATGTTTCTGTATGCAAATCATAAATGTCCCACAGTTCAATTTTAATGTCACTCTTGCCATAGCATATATCAATTTCATAACAATCTGACTCTATGTATGCAAGTTAGGGTCCAGAGAGATAGACAAACCAAACTCAGAAATGCTTTTCAACTACAATAATGGAAAAAGTTAAAAATATGGTTTTAATTAAAAAAAAAAAAACATTCTGAGGAAAGATTAAACTGATATGCAAATTTTATGTCATTGAAGTGGCAATAAATTCTATTTTCGAGTGAAAAAATTCAACATTGATTGCTCCAGAAAACTGTACTCATTTCTAATATTTTAATTCATTTAATTCTTTGTCACATTATTTAAATTTAATGAAAGCTAATTGTAAAAATATGTTCCTATTTATATGTTAAAACAACAATTAAAATCCTCATTTATTTCTTCAAATCAAGGTAGTCTTGTAATTTCTTAACATACTGTAAATGCTTATAACAGAAATTCAGATGTTTTATTAGACATTTACATAAAAGAAAGAAAATAAACAGATAAATTAAAATGCAATCAGAAAATGTAATTTAAGATTAGCAAATGTTTCAGTTGTCAATATATTTGAATATTAATTAATATCTATACATAAAATGTATTTTAAATGCAATAAGTGAATTCATTTAAGAACACAATAAATATCAATCACAAACTATTTTATTATACTGTCGAACAATTTCACAATTTTTCAAATCGAAAAATTATACAAAAAGAAGAATGTTAACATTCTAAAATTTTAAGATAGGAAAATTAATAAATTTAAATAAAAAAAAATCCCTAAAGAATACAGTTACTTTAATGATGGCATTAACTTACAGCATAATAACAAACAACATGAAAAAAGTTATTTATTCAAATGATTTCAAGTAAAAATAGGGTTGCAAAAGACCTACCCAGATTTTTTGGGGGGTAAAATCCAGTGAAACTTGCTTTGTGTGGGATTTTCTAATCCGTGATATTATTGTTTATATCTAATATTCAGTAACTTTTATATTAGATTTTTGTCTTTGTGTTTAACGAGTTACATTATCCTATTAAAACACAGTGTTGGTGAACTGCCAAATGTGACAAAGTTGAAATTGTCAAAATGAAATAATGTGTTTAAGGTTCCTGTCATTGGTCAATGAAGCATTTGCAAGCTAATGCTGTTCCTATGGGGAGATTATTTTCTAATTTCTGGTTTGTATTTTGATATTTTTAAACATTCTTTTTCATTCGATAGCTGAGGTGCATGTCGACATCGCTCCTTTTTTTTACTTTTTCAATTTTGGTAGCAAATATTTTTTAAAAAGGCACTTTTACTTTTGAAACCGGTTTTGAATGTGAAACTAAAATTATAAAAAATATCTGCATTCAAAATCAGAAAAAAAAGGAGTGATGTCGGCATGCAATGCAAAAAAAAAAAAAAAAAAAAAAAAAAAAAAAAAAGACAAAAAAATTAAATATGTCAAAATGCAAACCAGATATTAGACAATAACCTCCCTATAGGAATAGCATTAGTTTAGGAGCACTTCCTCGGCCAGGGACAGGAGCCTTAAGTTTTTTAAGAGCCTGTTAATAATATGAAAAAAAAGGCTAAAATCAATGTACATAGCTAATCATAACATTTTCACACAGATCCGAAATGACAAGATTTAACTATATAAAATTTCATAATATAAATTTCAAATTGGATACAAATTTGACTTATTCACTTTTGATGAGGACTGATAAACATACAAAAAAAAGGGGGGGGGGGTGCTTATTTAAAAAAAAAAAAAAACCTAAATAAACTTTGTTGTTGTTTAAGCCAGTTTTTTATCGGTTTAAAGCAGATTTTTTTTAAACATCATTTCTTATTATAAATGGATGTTTCTTGATAAAAAATAAGCATTGTTGGCTATTATAATAAGTTTTATAACTTCTTTTCAAAGTATTCTACTTAAAATTAACATAAGTTAAGTAGATAATTGAAATTATTTGTAATTTAAATATTTTTAGTAACAGCTATGTATTATTTTCAAAGAATAAACTACTCCAGTTAACCCCATACATGTTTAAAATATTATCAAGAATACTTTGATTAATTACTAATAAAAGATGGAATGTTTATTTTAAAAGTTTGTTCTTAGAGGTTTATATAGATAAAAGGTAATTTATTAAAGAAACTTTTATATACAGTCAGAGATCAATAATCCATGCTCCCATAATCTGCAATTTTCTATAACTCGTGTTACTTTACGAATGTAAACAATGAAATAAACAGTTAAGAAAAATTACAAATTTGTGATCCAAAAATAATTTTTAAAACAAATAACAAAAAAATTGAAAGAAAAATCATAAAAAAACATTAATTTTTTGTTAATTTAACTCTTTTATTTTATTAACAGTAAAAAACAGATTACAGCATTACGAAGCGTATGTAATTACTTTTTATTTAATTGCACTTATATATAAATTTTTCAATAAAATAACTTTAAAAAGGCATTTTTTCAGATGGCATACTACATTAATTATTAGATTTCATTTTTATCCTTTCATATTATACGGATTAAAAGATTAAAATACTATCTAAGAATAATAAAATGATGTATAATCCATAATACTCTATAATCCACAGTATTCCATAATCCGAACAACCTTTGGCTGCAGTGTGTGTGGATTGCAGAACTTCGACTGTATGTGATATGTAATTAATTTATAACATTATATGATGTCAAAAATTAAAACTGTTCTTACTGCATTTTATACTGATTTATTTGTGTTATTTCAATTAAATTACTTGCATAATAAGCTAATTACATAAAAACAATAAGATTTCTAAATTTAATGCACAAACTTAAAAAAAACAAGGCCATTCTCATAGCTCTTAATTAAATTTTTAACAAATAGCCGGGTTTTTTTAAAACCTTAAACAAAAAAACTGATCCCATTGACCAAAGAAAAGCACCAAGCTATATGATTAAGTGCTAATAATGGATATAATTGTAAATATCATGTGGAATCGACATTAAATAGGAAATACTTGTTTGTTATGTCATCAAGTGATATTTAATTAAACTTTATATTGCATTTTTATTAATGTTTTACTAATTTATTTGTTCTTTCATTATTTAAAATAATAATTAATGTCAATTTGCATAATTGGTCAAATAGGTTGATTTTTGTAATCCGGCAAATGTGGTTGACTGGATATTCAAGTAATATATATTTAAAAAAAAAAAAACCTATTAAGAATAGTTTGCACATTTAAATGCAGAAACTATAAACAAACTTAATTAAACTATAAACAAACAGATATTTTTAAGATATTGCATTTATAAATAAAATGTAAGTACAGACAAAGATCTTTTATCCACATAAGTTGAATGGTTAAGCAGATTACAGAGTGTTATGTGGATTATGAGTCTTTTTTTTGGGGGGGGGGACCTTTTAATACCATATTCAATATAGTATAATATAAACATGAAATCTAATAATTTAATATATTACCCCATAACAGCTCATTTATTACAGACATTATATATTGATACATTGAAATTTCATATACAGCAGACTTCCTTAAATCAGCACACCTTCGGACTAGAGTCTGCATGGATTTTAGAATTTTGCAGATTTCTGGTCATTGCTTTGTTTACATTTTTTAAACAGCAATTTGAATGTAATTAATAATGCAATCAAAATTATAATGAATGCTTACAATAGAGTAAAACATTAAAATAATTAGGTACACTAAAATATTAAAAATTATAACAATTTTTAAAATATTAAAAGCAAAGGTCAAGTAAATAACTAATAATGATTAGTTAAGCATTCATTATAAAAATCAGATGCATTTTTTCTAAAATTTTCAATTAAACTTTCCTCTTAAAGATACACTACTCATTCACTTCAAAATCATTAAATAAAGAACTTTTATTTCAAGACTAGTCAAACTTTAAAAAAAAAAAAAAAAAAAAAAAAAAAAAAAAAACTGATTAATATGTAAATATAATAGGTGAAAAGATTGTGAATACCAGTGATATGAGCAATATCTTGAATTTTTGAAGAAATGAATTTAATTTTCCTTCATGGAAAAGTATGAATTCAGCAATATACAGTCAAAGATCGATAATCCACAATTTTCTATAATCCGCGTTTCTTTGCATTTGTAAACAATTAAATAAACTCTTTAAAAAATTCACAGATTTGTGATCCAAAAATGATTTTTTAAAACAAATAATAAAAACATTTAAAAAAAAATCATAATAAAACATCTACATTTTTTAAAATTTCACTTTTTATTTTATTAACAGTAAAAAATAAACTGTATTACGGAACATCATTATTTTTATTTAAATTTGCATATATATTAATTTTGTAATAAAATAACTTTTAAATAAAACGTTTTTTGAGATATGAAATGTAATAATCAATTTATTATTCTATTTATCTTTTTATATTAGACTGATTATTTTATAGGACTAAAATGCCGTCAAGGAATAATAAAATGACGTATATCCATAATCCACAATATTCCATAATCTGCACAACCTTTGGCCCCAACTTGTGCGGATTATAGAACTTTGACTGTAATAAAAATATTGTCTATGAATCTATACCATACACTGTAGGTTTCAAATCAAATTAAGTTAATATTCTTTCTTCTAATGGTCGTAAATTAATTTCGGCAAACAGGGTTGTTTGGTTTAAACAAATGGTTTTTTTTTTATCTGTTTTTTTTTGTTTTATTTTACACATTTAAAAATGCAAAATCCAAATTATGCAGAAGCTACAAGCTAAGTTGTAGAAAACTGATGAATTGATAAATTTCTAAAATGACAAATATTTTTAATCAACCCAGCTTTTCATATAAACTATAAGTCTACATGGCAGAATAACCAATTTTTTAAAAATTAGCTGGTTAGAAAAAAAAAATTTTATTTCTACTTTTTTTTTAAGGTTAAAATTTATATATATATATATATAAATATATATATATATATATAACATTAATTCATTAATTGCAAAAAATTCATAGCCAAAAAGGCAAACTCGAGTTAAAAAAGCACTCTTACAGTTGAACCTCGAAAATCCGGAACCGTCGGAACCGCGGTGATTCCGGATTTTCGATTTTTCCGGATTTTCGATTTTTTATTAAAAAATCTTTTTTTATGGCTATATAATACCGTAAAATCCCGTTAATCCACTCTTCCCGATCAAACGCCCCCTCCCCACTTTATAAAGAATTTGAAATTTTCAAAAAATCCGGAGAAAGCGCCCTCCCTTCCGATTCTCAAAGGCGATTGAGAGTGAGACGAATCATTATGAAATGAATGAATCATGAATCTTTGATGAAATGTGTGTTTTTTCAAGATTTTTTAATTGATTGCATGCTTGTTTTGGCTTTCTTTTTTTTTTTTACAAATTTCTGCATTTTTTCGACAGAATTTACGTTTTTTTTTAAACCCAAATTTTTTCAAGTATCAAAATTCATGATTAATTCAACGATTCAGTCATTTCATCATGATTCATTACTGTAAATTTTGTTGAACGCTTTTTAACTTTTTAATTTTTGTAATAATAAAGTCTTTAATTAACGGCAAGTCATTGCAATATTAACCAGAATATATCTATATACAGTTGAACCTCGAAAATCCGGAACCGTTGGGACCGCGGCGATTCCGGATTTTGGAGGTTTATTAAAAAATCTTTTTTTTTTATGGCTATATAATACCGTAAAATCCCGTTAATCCGCTCTTCCCGATCAAACGCCCCCTCCCCACTTTATAAAGAATTTGAAATTTTCAAAAAATCCCGAGAAAGCGACCTCCCTCCCGATTCTCAAAGGCGATTGAGAGTGAGACGAATCATTATGAAATGAATGAATCATGTATCTTTGATGAAATGTGCGTTTTTTCAAGATTTTTTAATTGATTTAATGCTTGTTTTGGCTTTTTTTTTTACACATTTCTCCGTTTTTTCTGCATTTTTTCGACAGAATTTACGTTTTTTTTAAACTCAAATTTTTTCAAGTATCAAAATTCATGATTAATTCAACGATTCATTCATTTCATCATGATTCATTACTGTAAATTTTGTTGAACGCTTTTTAACTTTTTATTTTTTGTAATAATAAAGTCTTTAATTAACGGCAAGTCATTACAATATTAACCAGAATATATCTATATATATTTTTTTAGTATAGTTATCAGAATTTAACTGCAGTTGATGAAAATTACAGATGTGTCTTATTTTAAAAATTAATAAAACTGAAATCGGAAAAATGTCCGGATTTTAGAGATTTTCGGAATTTGGAGGTCCGGATTTTCGAGGTTCAACTGTATATTTTTTTAGTATAGTTATCAGAATTTAACTGCAGTTGATGAAAATTACAGCTATGTCTTATTTTAAAAATTAATAAAAGTGAAATCGGAAAAATGTCCGGATTTTAGAGATTTCCGGAATTTGGAGGTCCGGATTTTCGAGGTTCAACTGTATTATTTAAATTGCTTGATTAGTTAAGATTTACTAAGGATTTGATCATTCCTCAAAGCCTCGAATATAACATTCTTAAGTAATTTTCTCCATTGATTTCTTTTTGTTATGTATGTTAATAAATAATTGGCAGATTTTTGCTCTGTGTTTATTGGTTAAGCCTTTGTTTTTCTTGCATTCTTATATTGGGAATGGGGATTTTGCATTATGTTTTTATTCTGTTACTAATTGGGTTGGCATAATTTAAACCATCAATTGGTTTTTTAGAACAAATCTATATAATATTTTCTCATTTTTGTAATTTAAGTGTACTAAATTATTGCATGCAAGTAATTTCTATTTTTAAGTCTTATCTCAGCAGTCACCATGTGACATAGTGAGTCTAGTCTAGGCCATGTTAGTATACATGTAGAATGCAAATTTCATGCAATGATGAACATATCTGAAGCTATAAAGAAAACAAATTATGTTATGTTGGAAAAGACAAAATGGATTAAAAATATGTAATATTTAGAAAAAAAATGTTTTCCTTTGAGAAACGCAGATTTACAGTTAATAACATAAAACGACCTTTAAGATTTCAATCAAACTCTAAAAGAAAATTTTCTTGATTGGAGGGATTATCTTTAAGAATAATAATAATAAAAAAAGCTTAAGCTATAAAGTGAAATAAGAAGACATTGAAGAATTTAGTGCTCGGGAAGCACCTGTTTACATTTAATTAAAATACGCAATAAGATATATTTAAATCTTCTATTGCATAACCAACTTAGATCAGCTGAGAAAATTGGGGAGAAAGAGACAAGGCAAGGTTTGCTTGAGACATAATAGAAAGAAAGTCTCATAAAAATGCCTAAAAAGAAGTAATTTTTTGTTTAGATATTTAAAAGTACTAAGCGTTAAAATATAGCGTGTAGTCTGATGGCTATTTAAATGTTTAGTGGAAGACAGTATTTATAAACCTGCTTTATATTTTAAGATCAATGTTTTCAATAGTCTAAAAGTTATTAAATAGGTATTTTTGTTTATTTTAAGATTTTTTTTTTTTTTTTTTTTTTTTTTTTTAACCTGGTAGTTTTAGAGGAGAAATGTCAAATACCAATACACAATACTTCTTAAAGTGTGAAGACTCTATTGCTAATTCAAATCATTCTGAAAATTCTTTATAAAAAGCTTTATTTTCAATAAAAGATAATTCATGTAGTCTTCTAACAAAAAAATCAGACATCTCATATAACAAGTATTTCAAAGAAATTATTTTGAATAGCCTTGTGAAAAAAATATATATGAAACTGCATCATATTTATATTCTTTATCATTTATAGTGCTAATAATAAAAAGATTGTAAATTAGGATTTTCAAGATATCAATGTTTCATTATGTAAAACTTTTTTTTTTTTTTTTTTTTTTTTTTTTAATAAAGACAGTTTTTTTCTAAAAATGTTTAATATTTAAATGATTTCCATTTTCTACATAACTAATTGTATATTAAATTATTACATTGATTAGAATTACTTTTAAATCAAGTTATTACTTATATATTCAAAAATATTTATTTTTATTTATAAATATGCATGTATATGTAATAGGAAATCATATTTTAAAAAAACCCGGTTTAAACCAAAAAAACCTGGTTTAAACCAAAAAAACCATGGTTTTTGGGTTTAAAAAAAAACCCGGTTTTTTACCAACCATGTCGGCAAATACTCCAGAAATATGTGAATCCATTGGAGCTCCCTCTAACTGCTTATAATATTTTCTATTAAAAATAAAAACATTATTATTTGTAATAAGGTTTAATTCTGCTTTTAAAGTGTTTTTTATATGAATATCAGATATTAGTCCTGTTTTAATGAAGTTTTCTATGAGCAGTTTAATTTGACTGTAAATGACAATTTCATATTAAAAAATATATGGAATTGATATAAAAACAAAAAAAAAAGTCAAATTTTGTCTTTTAATCTGAACCTGAAAATTCCTTTGTTTACATCTATAAATTATCTGTGGGTTTTAGAGAGTTGCAGATTTTAGAAATTGTGGATTTGAGGAGTCTAATGTATTATGAAAATTAAGTTTTTTTTCTGCAATGGACTCATGAAATTCCTAACCAGTTGTTCAATATTGTAATATTTTTTAGCAACAGATTGGTAAAATTCCCAATATTTACTTTTGTTAAGGAACGAGATTATAGAAAATTGAATATAATAGGTTCATGGATCATCAATCCTTGACTATACTTCCATGTCATACTGAAGAGAATTTTCTTATTGTGTTTCCAAACAATGCTGAAATATAATTTGTTAAAAACATTGAAAAAGAAAAAAAATTGAAATAAATTAGTTATATTAAAAGTTAATATGCTTAAAAAGACTTCAACGGTAAAAAATATGTCATGAGATGGGATAAGACAAACACTCTTACAAGTTCAGAGAAAATTTTTTGGATAAGAAAGAAAATGGCACTAATAAATCAATATTGGGTGCAGAAGCAGGAACAAAATGGTCGTTTTGGCAAAAAGACAGGCAAAGCAGATATTTTTGTCATACATTTATCTGAAGGAATTTGCAAAAGCATTGGTGCAATAGGGTAAATAGGCACATAAACGACAAGTTTTATTCAATGGCTTTAGCATTTTTTGAATAGGAAATTTTATTTAATTAATAAAATGTGATGTAGAAACAAGACAAATTATAACATTCTAATTTTCTGTGTTTTTACCTCCTAATTTGTACTCCTTGAAGTGCTTCTAATGTTGCAACTCTATAAGATGAAATATGACATGGCACTGAAAATAAAATGTTGCAAATAGTGTTATTGTTGGCAGATTGTTTTTCTTCTTAGCATGAGAATACACAATTAGGTACCATTTCCCTAAATGTAAAAAAAAAATTGTTTGAAAGAATAATTGCAAATCACAGCATCTATTGTCAATCCAACTAATGTTATGAAGATAAATTGAAATGTCACATTATTGGCTTCTCAGATTGTTTTAAAATTTTCTATAAATTTTGATGAAATTTACATAGGACATCAGTATGTGATCAATTATTTCAAAAATGTTTACTCTGAAATAAACAGAATACAACTAGTCTATGAGCAAAACAATTTTTAAAAATTTAAATGTTAAAAAATGAAAAAATCGAACCAATTTGTTATTTTTAAATTTAAATGAGAACAATATTCATCAAACTAACTACAAATAAATAAATAAACGAAATTATCTGCACCAAATAACACGTTACAATAATATTTTAAGGGATTATTTATCGGAAAAAGGAAAATTGGGACAGATGAAATTATCTGCAGCTGTAGGATCAAATCCCTGCTGGTAGAATTTTTAGTAGAGGAATATTTAAAGAAACTATCTTAACTTAAACTTTTTTTAGTAATGAGGGTGGCATAAACAAAATGATTCTTTAAAAGTTACCTGATAATATAAATAAGAAGCCTGTGTATAAATAAGGCTAAAGACAAGACGGCAAATGTAGGAATGATTCGTCGATTTATAGTTCGTGATTCATATACCGGGATTCATTCCTTAGATAAACTACTGTGTAGTTAACTAATTTCTTATTAAACTGCTATTTATTTATAAAAAATGTTACCATGTCAATAAAACAGTATCTTTTCCTTTTTTTTTTATCCTTGATTATATTTTTAGCTATCAAACCAAACAATAACAGAAACAAACTTCTCCACTAAATTTTCGTATTAGTTATCTAAAATCAAACAATGTCGAATTTTAAACTTGAGAACATATTTAACTGCTAGATTCACAGATTTCAACTAATGCTTTCTATTCTTGTTTTATTAATAAATGTTTTGTTTAGTTAATTGATAATTAGTTCAACAATTCTGTTGCAATGATTCATTGAATGATTCATTTTTCATGAATGAATTTTTCCAAAAACATTAATTTCTTCGGATTCATTCACTGTGTTGGCGTCACTTTATTTTTCTGATAACGAGGAGTGAAAACATGTAGGAAATAAGTGTGTTCTGATTGTAACAATAATAAAGTTTTTAAACCAAAGCACTGAACCAAGCTCTTTACTAAATTAAGTTAATGGTAAGATATGTTTATTTTATTTGCAATAAGAATTTTGCAGAAATCTTATTTTTGCATAACCTCTTATATGATTCTTTGACTTTATTTTCCGATTTTTTTTGTAGAAATGTTAGTTGTTTTCGTGATTTGTGGATGAAATTTGCGTTTTTTCATGATTCTGTGGAACAATGTAAGATCATTCTGGATGGCCTAGTTATATAGGATTGGACTTAGTTGCATAGCAACTGTACGTCCAGTCTAGAGACAGTTCTTTTAAGAGAAGCATTAGAGATCCCTGTATAAAAAAAAAAAAAAAGAAATATTGTGTAATAGTGGTTAATTCATTAAAATATAAAAAAAAATTGTCGAACAAATAATATAGAGAAAAATGAAAATAAAGTTTAACAACATGTAAGAGAAAAAGGAAAATAGTCCATTTGATACAAAAAAAAAAAAAAGAAAAAAAAAAAAAAGAAAAAAAAAGAAAAAAAAAAGTTATTCAAATTAGTTACTGGGACAAGCCCCATCTAAAAAAAAAATTCATGATTCTTTGAGAAAATCTGCCATTTTCCTTCTATCCTTGGATGATTTTTGCAAAATTTTAAAAAAAGATTGATGATTTTTTTTTCCGACGATCATTTGTCGAAATTCACACTAGATTTTATTTTTGAATTTATATTTTTTTCTTCCAGAAACTATTGGCTTAATTTTTCAGAAAATCAGTAACAGAATCACCCCAAAAGTAAAGATACTTTTATTAAAACTTATATTTTACTTTAAAAAAATAAAAAATCATCTCAAATATCTACTTTAGTTTTATTATTTTTAAGTATCTTTCTTCAATATTGTAAACCTGTTTTTAATGTAAATAATTTGCAGGGAAAGGGGGTAGTATAACTTGCAGGGAAACAATGTAGATAGTTTCATTTTTTACACAAAAAAAATCTATTAAAATATCTGAACCAATTTTATCATTTTTTGATATTAAAAATGCGTTCTTGACATAAATCACGCTCTTTTCTTTTCTTTGGGTGCTCTATTTCAAGAACTGATGCATAATTTCGCAAAACTTTAGATTTAGTTGTACTTTTATATAAACTGGAGTTGTTTAGTTATTGGTGCATATCACCCAACAGATGGCATTGCTATCAAGGGCGGATCTGGTGAGTCCTCAAGGGGGGGGGGGGTGATTTTAGAAATTTGGAGACTCGACTTTAATGCGTGGGTCAGAGATAATTTTTCACTGCAGGTCACGTTGCTTCTATTTTTTGCTGCAAGTTGGGTTTGGGTCCGGTTGACTTTCTTTTTTTGCTGCTGGTCAGGTTAACTAATGTTTATGCTGTGGATTGCATTAGAAAGATTAGCAGATGTTTTTATTCAGAAACTATGGTGTTATCGATTTTTTGATATAAGCAATATAAGAAAAGACTGTTAAAGTTACCATTTTGAATAGAATTTCGGATAGCGACAGCATGAGAAGGTAGAAAAATCTGCAACCATTTAAGAAGAATCTCTTATATCTCAAGGAGGTTGTACAAGTATTTAATTTACCAAAAATGAAAATCACTATTCAATTTTAAATTCCTTCAATAGTCAGTCTTGTCAATTTTATACTTTTAAAGTTAAAAATTAGTCAGAAAATGTGTCAAACTTTTGTTTAGAGGGGAATTTAAGAATGACCAAAATGTATATATATCCAAAGATTGCGTTAACATAAGTTATTTATCGCTATTAATAATTTTACAAATCATGTTAGCCCAACACATCTTGAGAGCAATTAAGTCTAGTTCCGGCTCAGCTCATCTATATGTAGAAAGACAGTGCAAGCCTGATGTCGGACCAGCACGAGTCTGCTAAAAAAATATTAAACCCAGTTTGCAGACAATGTAACTGCCCGATGCTGATCTCTACACTGCAAAAGTTACATTTCTGTATTGATGTTGCCAAAGTAGTATCGGCTGGTGATGCACATTTATACTTATACTTATTCTTGTTAAACCCATAATCATTGAAACTAGCTCATATTTTAACGTTCCTGCTTAAATCTTTCTAAAGAGCCAGTAGACCAGCTAAATTTTTTTATTAGCCCGGCCCATATGGCCCGTTCAATTTTTTTGGCAACTCGGCCTGTTGGAAAAATTATTCTAATTTTGCTGGCCCATTAGAAAATTTGGAGCCATTTCGCCGGTTTGGCCAGGCCCGGTCCCATGCATACTTTTAGGCTGGGTCAGACACGGACCGAAATTTAGCTTTTATTCCGAGCCGAACCCCGACTAGGGAAAGTTTGGTCACTGCGCACTTAGAGATAAATTCGGGCTCTTATTCCACAGCCTGGTCCTGCCTGAGCCAGAAACATTTTGCAGTATCAAGAGCAAAGGCTCGATGATGAATTTATACAGTAGGAAAAAATTGCATAATACTTATAAAAAATGTTCCAAAAGTAATTATCATTTTAAAGCTATTATTTATATAAAAATGGCTGTACAAAAACTTTAATTTAATATTATCAAACGAATAGTTTGGTATAAAATAAAAATATAATTTACACATAAAAATATTATATATTTTGTCTCTGTTTTAATAAGAAAATATTATGGGCATGCTAATCATGTGTGTTTCATGAATAAATGCATGGAACTTGTAGAAAATACTGTCTGTTATCTGTCAAATTGAACAACATTTTAAAATTTTCTGTAAAAAATGCACATTTTAACTATAACCATTTCATTGTTCATAACAAGCCTTCGTTATTGGCATGACTCAAAAAATAACATTAAATTAAAAATTTTAAAGTTAAACACTTTTATAGGAACAGAGGAAACACTGCTTGATGGGAAGAATATGGTAAATACATTTACTTATAGCTATGGCATCATGAGAGATCCCAAGATAAATGATAATTACTGCCAGTTATTTCCATATGAAGAGCGATTACGATAGTATACATTGTCTACACTAGAAATTTCAACTGCAAACTAAAATCAGAAGAAAATATTCTTTTCAGTTACATGACAAAATAATAATAATAAACAATCCAATTGCAAAAGAATCTTTGCCACAAACAAAAATGGAACTAAAGACAGATTTATTATTCCTGCCTTTTTTCGTAGGTGCCGAAATATTCGTCGTCGGCAGTGCTTGAGCATAAATCTGCAATTGTAGATATGACTAATTTTTTTTTTTTTTAATAGCACTCAAATATTAAAATAGAAAAAAGATTGTGCTTCACTTTCATTTTGATCAAAATAGCAAGACATTAATTTGAAAAGGAATAAGTAATTTTTAAGGGGAAAAAGTTCTTTTACCTTTTTTCTATTTCATCGATAAATAAAGTTTTCAGGTTTCAGAAAAAATGAGTCCGAGCCCGTGGACCAGCATAAAAATAGTTCCCGAGCTTATATTGGATACGGGCTCAGTCTGGACCTGTCTCATTTTAATAAAGACATCTAAAAAGAATGACTCCAGGTCAGATTCGATCTGGAAGAAAAATAAGTCAGGGCCAACCCAAATATACAAAAAAATAATGATCATGATAGTATCAAATAAATGACGCCCCAGTTCTGAAAGCGGCAAGACTAGACACAGCCCGAGCCTCCGGAACTTATAATAGCGCAGCCCGCGGCTGCACCAGATTCGAGTTAGGATCTAACTCATTTCCTGCCAGGATGCACATCTTTTTGGGAAACTTTTAATAGCACAAGAAGGGAGGACAATCGCCCCCAAACTCAAACCCGCCATTGAGCCTGACCGAAAACTGCAAAAAAATAATGATCACGATCGGTCCGGCTCTAAAAGCGAGAAGACCTGACCCAGCCTGAGCCATGTGAATTTTAAAAAGTGCGGGCTACTTCCCACCAGACTCAAGTTAGGCTTCAACTCATTTTCTGAGAGGATGCATGTCTTTTTGGGAAACTTTTATTGACCCAAGGGGGGGGGGAGCGAACGCCCCTTTGCCCCCATTCTTAGATCAGCCTTTGGGATCCATGATGTCACTTTGTAAATCCTTTATTAGCCCAAGGGAGGGGACTGCTCCTTAGCCTCCTCACCCTGTCCCTTAGATTCGTCATTGCACCATGTCGACCCCAGACTGAGCATTTGGCTTTTATACGAATGGAACCTGGGTTTGAAAATTTTGGTACGTATATACATCTGGAAAAAAGAAAGCTCACGCCAGACCTATGCAGAAAAAACAATGTGGCTCGGTCTAGTTTTGCGGAAAAAAATAAGATCCGTCCCGTCCCGGTTCTGAAAGTTTGAATACCTGATTTAATCCCTGTATAGTAAATTAAAGATGGTGCGACCTGACCTGGGTCGCGCCGATTTCCAGTTTAGGTCCAACCACTTTTCCGTGGGCATCTAATGTCATTTTGCAGACCGTTTGGGCTCAAGGTGGGGAACGATCGCCCCATCGCCCCCCCCTTAGATCCACCATTGACTGCTATCCTACATTATTCATGATTTCCACAAACGCTGTATCTCAAGAACTATTGTACAGATTTTCATAAACATTCACATTCAGTTAATCTTTGATATAATCTGGTGCTGATTACTTTTTTGGTGCAAATAGCTACACAGGTGACACTGCTATGCTGCATTATTCATGACTATCGCAATAGATTTATCTCAAGAAGTAACGGACGATTTTTCTTCAGATTCAGTCATTTCCTGATACACATTAATGTTAATTAGATTTTGGTGTAAATTACACTACAGATTACTGTAGTATGCTGCATTATTCATGATAGCTGGTAATTGAACATTTTTTCGGTGTGCTAAATCTAAAAATGACCTTCATTTCCCTCCATTATATACAGTATTATTGCAAAACATGGAAATTTTATATCAGAGATATACAACTGCAATGAAAAAAAATCAATTTTATTACAAGTAACTATGTTATGAATTATACTTTTTCTCTGAGATTAAACTTTGAATTATAGTAGTTGTCTGAAGAACATATTAGAAGCTTATTTCTCTTTGTAATTGCCTTTGTTTGTACCTCAAATTCCTCGCATTTTATTTTTGTGGTGTTATGTTTTGTAGTTCATTTCTCGTGAGTTTCACTCTAGAATTATGATATTACGATATGGAAACATTATTGAATATGGTTTTTAACACAAGAATGGGATACCAGATTTAAAAATAAAACGAGAAATTTTACGTTTAATTAAGCTAAAAATATTATTTTTGTGTGAAAACCTGATGTTCTTTTTTTCCCACTTTTAGTGAGTAAAAACTTAACAGTTAGAAAATCCTATGGAGTTTCTTAGTTGCAGAACTGAGTAAGTAAAATTAAAACTTAGTTTTGTTTGAGTTTAGATTATAAAACTAAATCAAATCTTTTTCAGTTGATATTGGAATGGAAAGCTATACCAAAACTAGATATATTTTTTAAAAGAAATGAAAATTATAAGTGTAAGGGAAGAAATGTAATATTGTAAAAATACACATTTTTTAAACAATAGAAGAACTAAAAATAGAAGACCATAATAATGACAAAACTGCAATAATTTGTTTCTTTAAACTAATATAATTTACTTAAAAACAATACTTATGTAAATGGGATGTATAGTTCATTTCATTCCAAACTGTAGAGATATTAACTCAGGTTTTTACATTAGCTCAATTGGTAATTAAACATGTAAATAAAAAATCATTTCAACAGAGACATGATATAACAAACAATAGCATTAAATAAAGCCTGAATGCACTATGAAAATTCTGAGATTGGGGAAAAAAAAACTTTTAAAAGCAGGTTTTTTTTTTTTTTGTAATATAGTCATATAAAGTGGAAATAATTTTCTTTTAATACAAATACATGAAAAAAAAATGTTTATTATTCAATATTCTCTAAGAAAGTATAATTTATAAGGGAGAAACTATTATAATAAATCAATTTTTCCAACTTTTACGTTTTTTTTTACTTAAAAAAAGGATAAAAAACCAGTTTTTTCCGGCACTTCAATTTTTTCGGAAAAATTTTATCTCTAGTATAAATGATGCTCAAGTAAAATAAAGTCAAATTTGAAAATGAAACTTAAAAATACACCTGAAATTATTTTAGGACTGTGAGTGGTTTTACGATAACACCGATATAAACATCAAATTAAGAGCCATAAAGTTTTGATTCCCAATTTTTTATATGTTAAATTTAAAATGACCTATAAAATTTCAGAACTTGACAGAAATTGTTTTAGTAATAATAGGCTACAGTCAAAAGGATATTTGTATTGTTTCTAAATATACAAACTAAAATATTTCTTATGTTAAATAAATCAACATTTTTCTTTGTTTACTTTATTTAACAGCTAAATAAGTACATTAAAACAGTATTTCTTTCTGAAAATAAGTAACTAATATTTCGGAAAATTCTACAGTACAATAACAGAGTGGATTGTGGACCACTACAACCCAGCAAGGAAGTCTGTGCCCCATGAATTCAAGTTCAATACATTCTCATAAAATTAAAATTTAAAGCTTTCTTTTAAGCATATTAACTTTAATGGTAAATAAAAACAAGTTACCTTTTATTTACAAAAACGCTGCTTTTTATTTTATATATAACCTTTAACTGATAATAAAGAAAAGTGCAAATGTTGAAAAATTTTACCTTTAGAAGCTCAAAACAACCAGTCAGAATAAAATCAATTACTATGAGCTAAAAACATGTTTTGAAGGCTATTAATAATCAATTCAGTGCTGTAATCAATTAGCCTAAAAGAAGAAATTTAAAAATAAATAAAATATAAGGGGTGGTCCACTTTGTACTTAAGTCAACTGTACCCCATTCACCCTTATGTAAGAAAAAATAATGTGATAATTTAATGCATGAATTTTCTGCTGTTTAATAAAACTTGTCAAAATGACTATTTATTTGACAATTAAAATTTATATCACTTTATTAAGTATGTTACTTATCATTTTTATTTCTATTTTTAGATTTTAAGGTAGATACAACTTTTTTGCTGAAGATACAACTTTTTTGCTGAAATTCAGTTAGTCATTTCCTTGGATGAAAATGGCAACAACAATTTCATAAATACTGATTCTTTGAAAAAGTTCTTGTTATCCGAAACAAAAATTTTCCCCATACAAAAATGTCATCGAATGCAGAAGAAAATTCTTGCTCTAATGAACAACAATTTGTTCCTCAAACTGAGGATAAAGAAAAACATTCCTCCATTCATACAGGAGATAAAGATTTTATTTGTGAAACATGTTCCAAAGGGTTTTCTTATAATCATCATCCAAGAAGCCATCTCTTGACACATACAGGAGAGAAACCCTTTGTTTGTGAAATATGTTCCAAAGGATTTTCTCAGAGTAATAATCTGAGAAGACATCTAAAAAACATTCATACTGGAGAAAAACCCTTTGTTTGTGAAATATGCTCCAAAGGATTTAATAATAACAGTGCTTTAAGAAAACACCTCTTGATACTTACAGGCAAAAAGACCTTTGTTTGTGAAGTATGTTCCAAAGAATTTTTTAAGAATAGCAGTCTAATAAGACATCTCTTGATGCATACAGGGGAGAAACCTTTTGTTTGTGAAATATGTTCCAAACGATTTTCTCAGAATGGTAGTTTAAAAAGCCATCTTTTGACACATACAGGAGAGAAACCATTCGTTTGTGAAAAATGTTTCAAAGGGTTTTCTGAAAAGACCCATCTGAGAAGACATGTCTTGACCCACACAGGAGAAAAACCTTTTATTTGTGAAATATGTTCCAAAGGATTTTCTATGAATAGTGCTCTAAGAAGACATCGCTTGACACATACAGAAGAGAAAACTTTTGTTTGCGAAATATGTTCCAAACGATTTACTCAGAACGGTCATCTAAGAAGACATCTTTTGATACATACAGGATAAAAGCTCTTTTTTGTAAAAAACCTTTCATTTGTGAAATATGTTCTAAAAGATTTTCTAAGAATAGAGATCCAAGAAGACATCTCTTGACACATACTGAAGAGAAACCCTTTGTTTGCAAAATATGTTCAAAGGATTTTCTCAGCATGATAGTCTAAGAACACATCTCTTGATACATACAAGGTAACAGTCTTGTGCTTTTGAAATATGTTCCAAAGGATTTTCTGAGAAATGTAATCCACCAATCTATCTCTTGATGTACGTAGAATGAAAATCTTTTGTTTCTGTAATAGATTTCTATTAGGAATGGGACGAATAGTGATTTGGCCAAATAGCCGAATACTCGGCCAACTGTTAGGCCGAACACCAACATTTTTTCAGAATAAAAAAAAATAACTTTTAATTTATGTGTAAATATATATATATATATATATATATATTTATGAAATGGACACACACACATAGAATATTTAAAGTGAAAAAAAAATAAAAACAAATTTATGTTCTATTATTAATCTTTTTTAATTTTTAATAACTTAATGTATTTCTTGTTCTTATAGTACTACACACACTACTAACACTAATTAAACATCTTTTATTACATCTATATTATAGTAGCATAATTTTAACTACAGGAAAATAATTCCTAAACACTTTACATAAAACAGGAATTTATTTATTATTCTTAAAATGTACTACTTAAATTTATTTTGAATTTGAAAAACTAATTTTAGCACAAAAAAATTATGAAATTGCTTTTTTTTAAGGTATATTAAATTGACTTTTAGTAATGTAAGGATGGTAAGTTATTTCTATTAAAATGTAAAGAAGGTACTTCACTTACTATCCAATAATATATTTATTTTTTCTTATATTCAAAATCAATACCTGTACTCTTTTACATAATTCATTATGACATATTTTCTGAAATAACCTTTAATCATGTGAATTTTATGGTGGAGAGTTTGTATCTTAATGATAAACAAATTTGTAAGAATAAGTCTTTGTTCTGAAATCAGTCTCCAAGCCTTAAATTAAGAATTGCATGAAAGTAAAAGTTATGATTAATATAGAATATATAAATTAATAAAATTTTTGACATTTGAACCAGCATATACCTACAATATTCAACAATATTTCACTTATTCAAAAAGCATTAAAAGCATAAACAGAAATTGATAACTACATGAATGAAGGAAGATGTAAATATAAATATACTTATAAGAATAATGTCATTAATAAAGCTAATAATCATGCAAATAATTATTTTAAAGAGAAAACTAGAATTAAAAAAATATTTTAATTAATATTTAAATATTTATAAAATCATCTTCATAAAATAGGTTGCGCCATCTAGTGAGTATTTAGTTTGATACCATTTCTGTTCTCAGATGAATTGTTGTTCTTTGAATAGTAACATTGGAGTATACAATCTTGAAAACAAGTCTTAGATAATGCACCCAGTTAATTTTTACGCTTCATATTTTTTGAAAATAGAAAGTAAGAAGCTATCATGAGTTTTTGTAACAAGAAAAGTTTTGTTTGGATAATTTTTGAGCCCCTAATTAATAATGAAAGCAAAGAAAAATGCAAGCTTTGTAATTGTATTTTATCCAGAGCTGGAATAGGGAAATTGGCTACAACAACTTCATTAATTAACCATATTAAAAACAAACATCCCAAGCATTATAATGAAATGAATCAGGAAAGCGACATTGATGCAAAAAATGATTCATTAGAGCCAAAGTTATAAACCAAGGAACCAAAAGAAAACAAGCAACTTTGGAAGACATTTTGGAAAAAAAGAAGCTGTGGGATATAAATGATCAGAAAGCTGTAAAGTTGCATAAAATATTCAGGGAAATGATATGTTGCGATAACCAACCTTTTTCTTTTGTAGAAGACATAGGCTTTTTGAAGTTAATGAGAGAAACTGAACTAAGATATAAAGTTCCATGCAGAAAGTATTTCCAGTCCATTTTATTACCAAGTATGAAGAGTGTAAAGAAAAAATTTCATTCCTGTTAAAAAATGCAGAAGTGGTTTCACTTACTTCAGATATTTGGACAAGTTCCGTAAATAATCACAGTTTTATAAGCATGACAAGTCACTGGATAAGTAAGGATTTTTTTCATTATGATGCTGTTCTCAGTGCAAAACATTTTGCTGGTCAACATACAGGACAAGCAATTAGCGATATAATTAAATATGCGAGTGCTGAAAGGAATTTAAATAAAATTCATGTTGTTCTGAGAGATGGTGGAAGTAATTTTGCAAAGGGGCTAAACATTGCAAATTTGCAATCAAAATGGTGCTTTTTACATTTGCTGCATTTAGTAATTACAGATTCATTATATTCAAAAAGAACTATCAATGATCTTATTGCAACTGCTAGAAAGATCATTGGTCATTTCAATCATTCATCTCTAGCATGTACTAGATTGAAAGATATTCAAACTACAAAGCTTGGAATTCAAGAGAGAAAGTTAATCCATGATGTACAAACTCGCTGGAACAGTACTTTTTATATGCTAGAGCGTTTGAATGAACAAAAAAGTGCAGTTTTCTTATATGCAGCAGAATATGGTGACATAAATAGTTTAACTGGCAATCAATGGATCCTTTTAAAAAAACTTTTAAATTTGTTACAACCTTTTGAAGCAATAACCAAAGAAGTTAGTTCTACAAAGTGTTCAACTTCTGTGGTTAAGACTTTACATTTGTATCTCTCGAAGTCAGGAGATAATTTCTCTGGTGTTGGAACAATCAAAGATGTCATTGTACTAAATTTAAACAAGTGATTTGCATCATTCGAAAATAATGATAATTATCTTATTGCAACAGCGTTAGATCCACGATTTAAGATGGCTTTTTTTAATAAACAGAGTGTTGATGAGCAAGTTATTAAGGGAAAGCTCATTTCCCTCATAGAAGAAAATAACATAAATTCTTCAGTTAAGAAAACAACAGCTTCAAATGTTGAAAATCATGAGATTGAAAACCCCCCTTCATTTTGGGATTGTTTTTCAGAGATAAAAATGTCATTACAAGACGAGACAAATAATGAAGAAAATTCACTGGATAATTTAGCTGAAATAAATTATTATTTTGATAAACAATTAATTGCTAGAACAGAATGCCCATTAATTTGGTGGAAAATTCATGCAGAAAAGTTTCCAAAACTAGCAAAATTATCAAGAAAATTTCTTTCTATTCCTGCAAGTACAATATACAGTGAACGTTTATTTTCTGAAGCAGGAAATATATATGAAAGTAAACGGAACAGAATACTTTCTAAAAATGCGGAAAAATTATTGTTCTTCCATCATAATTTCCAGATGTACAATGATAAATGATTTTTTTATTTACTTTTAATACATTTACTATTATTACTTTACATTTTTCATATTTCTTCGTTTGCTACTTAATAATGATACTTTATTTTCTTTCACTGTAAGTCATTTTAAAATCATTAAATGTGTTTTTTCTATATATGTGACTTGTCTTTCTCAGTATGAAAACAGTCATTAAAAAAATAGCTTTCCCCGACCCCTCTCTTGTATCTTGATCTTTTGTATAACAGATTGCTTCAGCTCACATTAGTTCAGTTATGAGAGTTTCTTTTTAAACAACTTTTGAATTAAATGTTGAAAACATTATTCTATTCAATATGTCATTATTTATTAATGTAAGACTCACAGAATAATGCTTTTGATTTCTTTCTGGGTCTGTAAGTGAGGCAGAAAAATTAAAGAAAAAAAAAACATTTGCAAATGGCTAAAAAAAAACATTCTTTGTTTCAGAGGCATTGTTTTCAAAAAATAATCCTAACTTCTCTCATTTCAAAAAGTTTTTATTTATTTATTTATTTGTTTATTGTTCACTTTCAAGTTGAAATTTTCACTAAAAGGTTTTCAAAAGGATAGAAAAGAAATAGTTTGATGAAATGCATGATTCGACTGAAGGTCAATAAAAAAGCACCTATAGTCTGTGATTTGGTGAAAGTTTTTGGAAAAGGTACATTTTATGCAAAAACAGAGGCTTATAAATATTAAGTCTTTAATTGTCTTGTAGAATATTTCAAGAATGATTCATGAAATAACTGAATTGGTATGAAGATATCGGTTTGCATTACATTACAAATCTATATTTTTTATGCCACTCAAAAAATTAACATTTTTTATATCAAGCTTTTTATTCATTCAAAATTTAAGATATGATGGAAAAAACACTAGATTAGATGTTAAGACAAAAACAATTTGATCTTCCCAAATTAAATCATTTTATGAAGAAAACACAGAGATACCCTGTAGCCTGTACTCATCAGCAATTCAAATGAGTGTAAATAATGCATCCTAAATACAAGTATTAATTATTCTAAAGCAAAAATAACTTTCCTATAATCAAAGACTTTCAGAAAATTACCAACAGTTTGTGAAAGACCTACAGTTTGTGTTTTGGTGGAAATTTTCGATTTTATGTGAGTTTATAGTGTATCTTTATAAGTTAAGATTCATTAAATAGTTCAAGAAAAATGCATGTGGTCTTTCTGATGATTATTTAACTATACATTATTAGATATTTACTTGACCTTTACTTTTAATAAATTAACCAGTTTTAAAATTATTTCATTATTTATCCTTTAGTTTGTTAATCATATAAATATTTTACTCTACTGCAAGCATTCAATATAATTTTGATTGCAGTATTATATTCAAATTATGTTTATAAAATTGTTAACAAAACATTGGCCAGAAATCTGCACAACTCTAAAATTAGCACAACCTGTGATTTCAAGCTGTGTGATTTGAGGTATTCTACTGCATAAATTTGCATTATTTTCAGATGGTAAACTAATTATTAACTTTATAGGCAGTTCTCACCCAAAACAACTTTTGTTTTTGCATGTGTAACATAGAAATAAAGCTTTGGTGTTGAAATAAAATGATGCATGACATTAAAAAATTTTGATCCTTTAGGAAAAAATAAAATAAATGAATAAATCAATTAAACATGCATTTTTAAATATAAATTAATAAACTTTAAATGAAAGACATTGAATGAATATTCATATTTTAAATTAAATGTAATGCCAAGTAAAAAAAAAAAAAAATACTTATGTTTTGAACAAAAATTCATTGTTAGTTCAGGGGGTGGTAAAGAGAAAGACATTCCATATTTCCCGCCCCCCTCAAAAAAAGTGAGACGTCCCTCCCAGTGAAAATTTGAGATTTTATGTTTTCAATGGTTGAAATGTGAAAATCTTGCCCCTCCCAGAACACTATAAGACCCCCCCCCCCCCATAGAAATTCCTCCAGGAGATAAGTGTCTGAATTCATCAGTGCAGACAGCTTTTTAAAGACTCCCTGTAAAAAAAAAAATAAATAAATAAAAAATAAAAAAATAATGCACAGTAGGACAATTATTTTAAAAACAAAATACATTTTAAACATATTAAAATTTTGCAATGACTGGGGAGTTTTCTGAAAGTTATAGCCCAGAATAAGAATACTAAAAAAGATGCGTACTTTATGTTATCTGTGCACCAATGATAGGCAAAATACAGTAGACTCCTTCAAATCTGCACTCCTAAAATCCACAAATAATTTACGGATGCAAACAATGAAACATTCAGTTCAGATGTAGGTGCAAAATTCGACTTTTTTACTTTATATCAATTTCATACATTTTTTAATTTGTAATATTTGTTAAGGTTATGGAATTCATGTTTTTTCATGAAGAAGAAGAATTTATTTCTGAAAAAAATCAAGATATTGCTGATATTATTGATAATGACAATCTTACCAAATGTACTTCATGTAATGTATTAATCAAGCTTTTTTAGTTATTAAGTCTGGCTAAACCTGAAATAAAGCTTCGTTATTTTATGATCCTTATGTGAATTAATATTGTACATTTATGAAGCAAGTTTCATTGAATAATTTAGAAAATCACATTTCATCTTTATAATGAATATTTAATTGTCCATTATTGATGATTAAATTGACTTTTGCTTTTAGTATTTTAATCATTTAAAAAATTATCTACATTTTTATTATTTTAGTTTATTATGTATTTTAATATTTTAGTACATCGTAAGCATTTATTATATTTTTGATTTCATTATTAATTACCAGGGTTGGAAAAAAAACCTAGTTTTTTCGAAACCCCCCAAAAAACTGGTTTTTTTGGTTTAAACCAGATTTTTTTTTTTTTTTTTTTTTTTTTTTTTTTTTTTTTTTAACATTTATTTTTATCACATATACATGCATATTTATTGATAAAATTGACATTGTTGGATTATAAATAGTGTAACTTCATTTGAAAATAACGTAAATTAAATAATTATAGTGAATTTATGTAGAAAATTGAAAGAAAATTATATGTTAGTTTAAGGGTGTATTTCAATTCAAACTGCTTATTTTCCAATTTATTTTTGAATTCATTATTGCTCTCAAATACACCAAACTTTCAAAATCCTTTATTTGAAAAGTACACAAGATGCTGTGATTATCGATTCTTTGATAAATGCAGAAAATATTGCAAAAAAAGCAATCAAAAACGGCATTTCGAACCGATTTTTTCCAAGCGAGAGATCTGGGAATGAAAAAAAGGGTCATACTAATAAAGTAATTGTTTATAATTCAAATTCTAATGAATTGAGCATAAAAAGACATCACACGGCACCTCATATGTGTCTTTAGGAATCCTCTCAGCAAGTTTCATGTTTCTGCTTTTAAAAATGTGCCTGAAACTGTATCGGACAATTTCAAGCTGTTGAAGGTGGAAAAGCATTTTTTCGAATACACCCTTAAGCAGTATTAGCAAATACTCTTATATTCAAAGAATAAATTGCTCTACACAGTGAAACATTGATACTCAGAAAATCTTTATAAACAGTCTTTTGATTATTAACAATGTACATATGGATGTAGTTTGATAAATATAATATTTTCTACAGCTATTCAAATAATAAATTTCAAATACTTCTTCAGATTTTATTTTTTTAATGACAATTTGAAGTCAATATTTTTTATCATTAGATTCAGCAGATAACAAGGGGGGGGGGGGAGATTATTTTTATTAAAATGTTATAACCAACACATAATCTTTGAATACTCTTATTTGACTTCATATTTTGATTTTAATTCTTCATGATAATCTTCTCAACCAAGAAAAATTTCTTTTAGAACTTGCACAAAACCTTAAAGATCATTGTGTTATGTTATTAATTGCTACATTAATTTAACTACTCTAATTGCTTACTATGTGCTTAATTCCACAGCTATTTAAATAATAAATTTCAGTTACTTCTTAGGATTTTGTTTTTTGAGTGACAATTTGAAATCAACATTTTTGATTATTAGATTCAACAAATAATAGGAAAAAAAAGATTATTGTTATTAAAGTGCTCCAGCACCTAATCTTTGAATGCTCTTATTCAACTTCATGTTTTAATTTTATTTCTTCAAAATAATCTCACTGCAATCAATCAATCTTTTTTTTATTAACTTGAGAAAAATTTTAAAGATAATCATGTTGCATTATTAATTGCGTTAAATAATCTGCATTTTTTAAAATATTGAAATATTTTATACTAAATATTGAATATTTTTAATCTATTATATCTTTGATCAATTCACATGTTTGAAGCTTTTTCTTTAGAGCAATCTACAGATATGTTCACTAACGCATACTGATTTGAATCTATTACATAAAAAAAAGACATATAATGCTTATTGATGAAATAAAGTGTTAAAAATAGAAATTATTTATATCCAACAATCTAAAACACATAAATTATAAAGAAAAAAGTGAAAATGCTATTAGATTTCTTCTAAAAAAAACCTGTTTTTTTTAGAAGACTTTCTGAATTACTTTCCAAAGAAAATAAAATGTTGTAAGTACAGTAGAACCCCGCAAATCCGGACCCCGATAATCTGGATCTCCGGATAATCCGGATCGATTTGGCCATTTTTTTTCCAAGCTTGAGAAACATTTTTGCTGATTTCTATAACACTAACTTATTTTATTGTCATATTTTGAATAAAAAAAAAACTTTTTCTGAAATCTTTTCGACTTTTTTATTACAAAGTAAACATTTTTCTGTCTGTAAATATTCAATAAGTTTAACGTAAAAGTGATTTTCCGTAAGTATGCTTAATTTTATTTCATTTTTTTGTAAGTCTCCAGATAATCCGGATTTTCGATAATCCGGATTGGGTCTGGTCCCAATTAATCCGAATTATCGGGGTTTTACTGTAATAAACATTGTTGGTACAGTCTATTTTTCTAGCATGAGAATAGACAAATGCCATTTTCTAAATAGAGAACAGCATAACACTTTTCTAATTATTTATTAACTTTTAATCTGTGCAACAACTACATTTATTGGCAACATATCTAATATTATGAAGCTATTGTAATTTCGAATTCGTGGTTTCTTAACTTGCTTTATTATTTTATGTAAATTTTGATAAAATCTATGTAAGAATTTCAGTATGCTAACAATTATATAAAAAATCTTTACATTCTCTAGAACAAAATACAACCGAATTTAGTCTTTGATCAACACTATGTTTTAAATTTAAATATTAAAAAAAAAAAAATCAAACCAATTTGCTATTTTGAAAATTAAATTCGGATACTTTTTGCTGAACTAATTAAAAATAAACAAATAAATAAGATTATCTGTTATAAATAAAAGATCTTAATGATGCTTTAAATGACTAACTATCTGCAAAATGAAAGTTGCAATACATGAAATTTTGTGTATTGTCAAACTGCATTTTACGTTATCATACCACAAATTGTACAGTTTTAGTTGAAGATTAATCAAAGAAACGATGTTTAAACGACACGTACTTCAGTAAAGAAAGTAAGATTAATAAACCGACGCTTTAAAAGTTACCTGATATTACAATCAAGGCAAGACACAAGACGCCAGTGCAAGAATGAATCTCGAATTTTTAGTCGTTATTGAAAATAATTCATTCATTACATCGAAAAGAACTGTTTCCAGAAAGATTAGATTATTCCATTGATACCATCCAGTGTAGTTGACAAATTACTTATTTATTAATACAACTGTTGAAATGGCAATATGACTAGTACTTTTTTTTCTATCCCTGGTTAACAAACTCACACAAACTTTTCCAAAGAATCTAAGCTTAATTTTCATGAGTCATTCAAAATTGTGTCAAATTTTATAACCGAGAGAATGTTTAAGTGTCATATTCATGAATTTTGACTACTGATTTCTACTCCTTTTTTTATATAAATAAATGTTTTATTTTCTTAATTAAAGTCATTCATGAATTGATTCAGTATTCATGAATGAATTCGTCTAGATCGTGATTCACTGGCCGTGTTCAAAAGCGGCTTTTTTTGTGCGCGCGCGCTCAGAAGATTCTGCTTGGAGTAGGTGCTATCGAAGAAGAGAATTTTAAACTTATTCAATTATTGTATTATTTTTATGGTTCAGAATTGGTAAATACAAATACCATATCTCTTTATCCTTTCAAAATATGATTTTCGTAACAGAAATACATACCTGTGACCACTCAAATAAAATTAAAAGTATTCCGGAAAAGTATCACGTGACCTATTTCATGTAATTAAGCCCGATTAGCATTTAAAAAATGACAATCAACCCTGCTCAAACCTTGACGCGCGCGACGCAAAAAAAATGATGGGCGATTTGATCACGTGATTGTGCGTTTTGTGCTTATCTGTTATTGGTTGCACGTTGTTTGTTGTCAAAGTTGGTAGGTTGACTGATACAATTTAACAGTTGGTGATTTAATTTTTTTAATTAATTTTATTTTTATTTATTTAAAAATCATTTATCAGTTGCTTTATACTTTTTGTATTAAATAATAGAATACTGTTGATTCTATTGTTGTAATTAATAGAATGCTGTTGATAAACTAAGGTTGAGATATCCACACGGGGGACTAGCTAAGGGGGGGGGCTACCCTCCCAAAACATTGACAAATGTTGTTACACTTTGCAAATTTAAAACTTTTATGTCAAATTTAATTAAAATTTTAATAAAAACTGCAATACATTTGTTATTTTTGATAGAATTTGCAAAAGTTACAACTCTAATTGGGAATATTATTAATTTTTTTTACAAATAAGAATTGTATTACAATTTCAAAGTGCGTTAACTTGGCAAAATTATAAAACGAGTTGGCGAATATAAAAATTTCACTTGACAATATTAAGGTTTTCTCCCCCAACAATAAAAAGTCTTAGCGATGGCCCTGTATCCATATATTACAAGATTGATTTGTAATCTACAATACTGGATTGATTTCAATGGAATTTGCATTGTTAGTTAGATAATTTTTCAGAAGAAGTTTTAGTATGTATATATTTCTTATTTAATGATTGTATATTTTAATACCGTGTGGATAACAGGCCAAAATATGTCATAAAATATGAAAAACAAACGACATCCGAAATTATGTTAGTATAAGCAAAACACTTATTTATACTTTTAATAGAAAAATTATAAACATCCTAATCATACTTTATTCATTATAAAACTAGAAGGCAAACTCCCAATATTTCACTTCTTTAAAATATATGTATGCAGATATTCTTAATTTAAAAAAATGTATATCTTTTACATTTTGCTTTTATAATATTTTCCATTTTGATTTTAACACCGTAAAATATCCACGCATGCATTATATTTGCATCCTAATCTCAATAAAAAATTACTTCTAAAATTAAAAAAAAAAAAAAAAAAAAAAAAAAAAAAAAAACGGATATTTTCGCAGAAAACTTTTTTTTTCATTTTCTTAATATATATATAAATCACTTTGGAACGATATTAATATCGTTCTAATTATCCTTTTAATATTCTAAATTTGGAATATTAAAACTTTCTCCGCAAAAATCTCATTTTCTCATATTTAAATAAGTATTTTATTATTATAATAGAAATACATGTGCTTCTGTATTATTAATATAAAATTTACCTTTAATAAAAATGTCTTATTTATTAATAAAAAGCAACAAAAAAAAAAAAAAAAAAAAAAAAAAACACAAACCAACTTTTGGCACGCGCAGGTTTCGAACCCGTATCGTCTGGGTTCAAGCTCAGCACTCTGACCATTCGACCAGCCAGCTCACTTTCATTTGTAACAGATTATCTTTATAATTGGCACTACAAGTAATTACCTCTTTGATCTGTTCTCCATCTGTTACTGAGCGAACAGTTACAGTAACTGGTGGCACAGTAGCGAGGACTGAACGCACATCCCACCAAGTATAAGTATCCACTCCATGTCCGTGGCTCCTAGCGTGCGCGTGCAGCGCGCGTAACAGCTGAACACGGCCCATATTTATGAAAAGTTTCGTCCGTCGTGATTCATTCATTATGTTGGCGTCTGTACTTTTGTAAACATTTTACTTTCTAACAATCGCTAACTTTTAAAATAAGTTTACTGATCCATATTCTTTACTAAAATAAACTGATGGTAAGACATGTTTTTTATTAGTAATTCGCTTAATAAAAATCTATAAATTTTGATTTGATTGTGGGGTTGTCACAAAATTTTCGTTTTTGCTGGCATATTCAATTAAACTCGGTTTACACAGGTAAACCGAGTAGAAACAATAGAACCGAATGTTTTATAATTTAAAGGTGTTAAAATTTAAAATTTATGTAATATTTAAAGCAAATTCTTTCTTCGCGATTTTTTTTACAAGTATATTTTACACTATGAAAATTATGTTCTGAGTTGTTATTTAAGAAAACTTTTTAAATAAATTTTTAAATGTCATGCATGTGAACATATTTTTCTTACATTCTAAAACAAATATTTTAAAATAAATTTAAAAATTTTTAAATCTCATTTGGAAAAAAACTTTTACAGTCAACATTTTTCTTTTTTTTTTTCGTCCTTGTTGGATTATGTTGGTCAATGACTTTAAAAAAGTGCTTATTGTTTGTAGTGAACAAACAATGCTACATAATTTTGAGATATTGCTATTGAAAAATTTTTGTACCCAACTATAAGGTATTTGAATAGTTTGAGGTTATTTTAATTATTCTTTTTGGCGACATTGGGTGTGTTTGTAAAAAATTGTTTTGTGTGTGCATTTTAACCCCCAAACTTTCTGTAGTGAAACAATCTGGAATAGAGCTGCAAATAAAATAAATGTCAAAATATTACCTTTATTGATGCTATACAGATCAGAAAATTGTTTTATCTGAAGATTGGGCTAAATAAACACAGAAAATTTAGATATTATAATATGACTTTTGTATGCAATATTTATTTCATTGCATTCATTAAGTAAAATTTCCTGTTAAAATATTACACCCAGACATTTCATAAACATGTAGGACTGGGAACATTAAAATGCAAAGGTAAACCTAAGGAAACTGTTAAAATCATATTTATAAATATTTATAAAATAAATATTTTCCACCAAGATAAGATCCGGCAAACTAATTGCGTTATAGCATGCTAATCAAGTTTTAATTAATTCTTGGACATCAGCTGTGAACTCGATGAGGTGATTGTTTGTATTGTTGGTCTCCCAGCCTATGACCATCATAATGATAAACATTTTGAGTATCCTGAACTTTGTTAAGTTATACTTTATTATCAATTCAATACCAAATACAGTAGACTCCAAACTCTCAAACTGGCTGTGTATGGTATTTTTTTCTACAAAGATTCTAACATCAGTCTGTTAGAAATATCATTCCGGATGACTGGTTTTCCGGTTAACTGATTTTTGGATAAGTGCTTCCATATTGTATATTTAATACGGGAGAGTGGCGATGAAAGGAGCATTTTGTCTTCATATGCTTATAAAACTATGGAATTAAAAGACATCATTCTCACATTTGTGACTAATTCTCATTTTTTATTATTTTTTCAAAACCTTGACTTTGATACTAGTAAAACCTCTTATCCCCTAGTGCAGCAGTTACAAATCTGTACACATTTATAAAAATTGGGAGAAATGTCCCTTTTAACAACATTGAAGGGTTTGAAAGGGACACCTTGTGAGGTTATAAAAAACAAAGCACTTTTATGAACATTTTGTCTTTTTATATGCGATTACATTACCCAAAAATAAAAGATAATAACACAAAAATAAAGTATATTGCAACATATGATAAAAGAAAAACAAGTACCACACGAAAAGTTATGGATTTAGGTGACTTCATGAAAATATGTTAATAGGGTGGGGATTGGTCATGGAAAAATTCAATCAGAAAAAGAGGAAGCTAACAGCATTTTCTTATAGAAATTGCTTCCATGAATATAAAGGGTTTAAAGAATGCAAATTTATCGATAACAAAATAGTGGTATTACATAAATTTTTTGACTGTGTTTTTCCATGTCCCTTTTAACCCCTACAATTATTGTCCCTTTCAGCCCAATACCCATCTGGTGAAATTCAAAAAGTAGTCAGGCAAAACAGTATTTCAGTTAACAAAATACACTACCGTAAAACTCCGTTAATCCGCCCTTCCCGATCAAACGACCCCTCCCCACTTTATAAAAAATTTTAAAATTTCAAAAAATCCCGAGAAAGTGCCTTCCCCCCCCCCCCTCCCACAAAAAAAATCACTGAATCGGGATGAATCATCATGACATGAATAAATCATGAATCTTTGATGAAATTGGCGTTTTTTTCGAGATTTTTTAATAGATTTCGTGCTTTTTTGACTTTTTACTGCTTTTTTCAACAAAATTTACGCTTAAAAAAAAAAAACGCAATTTTTTTCAAGTATCAAAATTTATGATTCATTCAAAGACTTGTGATTCATTCATTTCATCATGATTCATTCCGTGCTTATCCCGATAAAACGATCGCGAAAAAATCCTGTGTAAGCGCCCTCCCCTAATTATTTTATGATATTTCGTCACGTTTGGGGGGGCGGATTAACGGTATTTTACGGTAATTATTCACATAAAGTGCATACTTAACACCACTAAATAACATAAATATTACATGTTAAACTCAATATAATTTTTTTTAGAGAAAGAAAATAAAAGCAAGATCTAAATTTGGTTTTTTATATCAAAAACAGGTTTTGCTTTCAGCACCTACAATGCTACAATTACGGATGATAATTTTACGGATTATTAAGACAGAACAAGTATCACCATCTATTGAGCCAAAGTTGCAACTGAGTACATTTTATTTTCTTCCTGAAATTTTGAGTATCCCTTTCAATCCCACACTCCCCTAAAGTTTTTATCAGATTCACGGACTTTAGGCAAGACAAACTTTTCAGCCGATTTTAACCCTAACATTTTCCCATTCAAAGAGAGAAAAAGGTTATAATTGTCTTTGAAAATGTTAGAGGTAAAGCCGAAAAACTAGTTTCTACTAATACCAGTCGTTAATATGTATCGCCTACTCATATCAATCGCTTATCTCTGATTTGTTGAAATGTTCGATGTTGGATGAAAAGTCTTGACTAGAAGAGACTTTTTTGGAACAGCAGAAAAATATTGGGGGAACATTTCTGTTTGCTGTCACACTGGGTTTTGTGATGACATTTCACAAAAAGTTGGAGGAAATCAAGTGTTGGCTCAAAAGTCTTACAAAATGTTGGTGAATCTGATGGCACCTTTAGTCTATTAAATAAGCTACGTCATTTTTGGATGTAATCAGGTTTTTGCTTTATTTTTCATTGCATTCTCAAAGTTAAGTATTGAGTCAAAATGGATTTAAACATGATTCAAATAAATATCTACTGTGAGCCAATGCAAATTCCTGTATGCAGCAGCAAGCAATTGTAATCTTCGCCATTTTCATTCCAAAGGTAAAGAAATAATCTGTTATGTAATGAAATTCTTTTAATTTTACGGACTGATTTGCGATGAAGTGACATATGCTGTCATTCATTAAATTATTTTGTAACCAATGGCCGAAGATGAATAATGTATATCGAGTATACAAATGATACTGCTTGTTTTAAATGAACCCCTTATGGCACTCTGTAATTGCTTGACAACAATCAATAGCAGTGAAAAAAATCTTTTGATATTCCAAAAATAAATTATATTTTTGAGTCCCAACTCTAGGTTCGATTGAGCAAATTTTCATTTAAGGGTATATTTTAAGTTTTTATCACTATCCCAGACAACACTATGGAGATAAGCTAGGCAACAGCAATTCTTAAAGCCCCCCCCCCCCCAACTGCCTCTGGAGACAACACCTAACGCCTGGAAGGTTCCAGTGTCCACAGATGGGGGAGAGGGTGCCGGCCCCCATTGAAAAAATATGTTCTAGACCCTTGCTAACAGATAATGCATTATATGACATTCGAATTTTACTTCCAATTCATTCAAAATTTCTCTTTGATTTTAAAATATTTCTTTTATGGTATGATAAAATTTTATTCATTTGTTTTATCCAGCAGGAGAAATCACGAAACTTAAAATTTCAAAAAGTAAAAAAAAAAACTTAAAATTTCAAAAAGTAAAAAAACCTTAAAACTAAGCTCTTCTTAAAATAACACAAATCAAAGAATTCTTTAGTGTAAAATTTATTTGTAGAAATTTCTTATTTGTTAAAAGAAACAGGAATATTAATTTGTTTATTTTTGCTAAAAACAATCAAAACAATAATTAAACATTATTAAGTATGCATAAAACAGCTAAGAATTGTAAATAATAAAAAGAAAATTAATAAATAAAACATAATAAATGAACATAACAAAAAACTATAAAAAACAAATGAGCAAGTGGGATTGCAGATCGCATAGAGGATTTCATTTAATATTTCTTTTAAAACAACTTGTCCTTTAATAAATAAATCCAAATTGTAAATCAATAATCATTAAATTTTTATAGAGATGGTAGCATCAATAAATTTTATTTTAAAATAATTATAAAAGGAAGTTATTTATTTTAATCAACGTAAAAATGTTCAAATCAAATTATTCAAGTGCAAAATTCAAAATTGTTTGAAAATTTGGAATTTAAAATAAAAATTGGTCACCAGAGGTGTCTAGTAATTTAAATGAATAGTAATTTAATAAATTTTTTAAATATTTCATTTCGCATGTCAAAATAAGTGATAAATATAATGTAGCATGATGAAATAAAAACAAAAAAGCACAGTTTTCATGTGATTTATTTAATTCATTAATTTATGTTAAATACATAATAATTTTTATATTTACTGAAACTTTTGTGCAACAATTAGAAGAAAAAAACAACAACAAAATGAACTGATGATATTAAAAAATATATTTTAATTAAAATAATAGCGTTTTTCACAATTTTATGGTTTGTTGTGTGACAAGAGGTATTCAGCTTAATTTATGTTCGTAACAAAATCTGAACTCTCTGACTTACACAGTTTTTGTGTACAGACTCTGTGATGATCAGACAAAAAGACAGAGGACAGAGACAAATAGAGTTTCATCAGATGAGCAAAAGCCTAATAAAAATAAACTATTAAAAAAATATGTTAAACGGTATTACATATTATTATTATTACATTGTAGTTCTTATCAGCTGTGCTATGCTACATAATTGTCATAGATTAAGGGTTAATGCATTAGTGTAATTAAGGTCATGCTAGATAATACGTAACGACTCTGTTACATTTGGTGAGTTACCATTATTTGAATTAAACTGTATTATTCATTACTTTAGTGTTTTTCTGACAAATACATATGATAAGACTGTAGGAGTTTTCTTTCAAATTCAATCTTTTATAAATTTCTCTTTAATTTTAAAATATTCATTTAAGGACATAAAAAAACCCATGTTCACAAGCATGAAATTAAAAAAAAATATCAATTAAAAAAGTTTTCTTAAATAATAACTGAAAACATACTTTTCTAGAGTATGCTTAATTACTTACCTGATAGTTGCAATTCGACTAGCCAAACATTCAGTGAGGGATGCAGAATACGCCTGATCCGGCAATCTAGAATCAAGAGAAAATTTAGCCACATGTGGAAATATTGCCAAAAACTATACAATTCATTTAGATTTCAAAACTGAATTATATAGTTACCTACCAAAAAAAAAAAAAAGACTTATGTGGTGACCTTTACAGTATTTATCTTAAAATAATATGAAGCACATATACTCAGACAATCATACGTAATGGAAGTGGAGAAATTCTGAAAAAAAAAAAAAATAAATAAATAAATAAATAAAAAATACTATAGTTAATGTAATGCAGAATTGATGTAAATATGTAACATACAGCAAAATTTTGCTGTAAGTTACAAAATTTTCATATAGATTGAGGAAATTGTTGGGAGTAAATGCATTTTCTGCACCTCTGCAGTTTAGCTGTGGGACGAATATTAGCAAAAATTAAAGTTGCAACATACTGTGTCATTTTGCGTCATATGATCAAATCACAAGTTCTAAAATTTTCCATAGAAGATTCAATTAAGAAAAATATCTTACTGTTAATGTATTTTGTATATAAGATGGATCAGTAAATTGATTTTAAAAATTGATGATTGTTTCAAAACACACTCGTTACTAAAGTACAGATGCCAACACAATGAATGAATACAACGGGTGAAATCTCTCGTGAGTATTGAATGAATCTTTCTTAATGAATCATAATGTAAAAATCCAGAATTTATTCTTGCGTTGGCGTCTTGTGCCACGCCTTGTTTGTAATATCAGATAACTTTTACAGAGTCTGTTTATTAATTCCATTCTTTTTACTAAAATAAGCTAATGGTAGCATACTTTCGTTGGATAATCTTAAACTGAAATTATTCAATTGCGGTTTGATATTGTGACTACTCTAAATTTCATCTGTTGCAACTTTCATTCTGCCGATTGTCTTTTATATCATCATTAAAAGGTTTCACTCAGAGCACATAATTTTTTACATTTATTTGTAATTTAATTTAATATTATTTTAATTTTAATTTTGAAACAGCAAATTTGTTTGATTTTTTTCACATTTAAATTTAGAACTTTGTGTTGCTCGTAGACGGAATTTGGTTGTATTCTGTTCTATTAAATTAAAATTTTTTATGAGATTGATAGCATACTAAAATTCCTATATAAATTTATCAAAATTTATATACAATCTGAAAGTAGTTCAAGAAACCATGATTAGAATTTGAAATTTGAATATCATCATTAAACTAGATATCTTACCAGTAAAGTGCTGTAGTGGCATTGATTAAAAAAATAAAAGACAGCGTTTTATTGTTTTCTTAAATTTAGATAATAGCACTTGTCTATTCTCATGCTGAGAAGATACACTGTACAATAATGTTTACCACTAAAGCATTTTATTTTCTTTGCAATGTCATCTTTAATCTTTTATAGTTGCCATTCAGGTAAGCACGGGCCGAAATTTTCAAGTACTACAGTAGAAATAAAAATTTGGCCGGTCCAATACAAAAAATTAAAAGTTTATCTTGACCCGTACAAAAAAAATATTGGCCCGGTCTAATAAAAATGTTAAAAGTTCGACCTGAGTGGATTGCTACAAAACATTGATTTTTACATAAGTTTGGTTAAATATTTTCCTCGTATGAGGAGTTGTAACCAAAATATTTATCTGAAATTTTTTTTTCATGTTTATAATCTTGATTTTTATAAAAATGCCACCGGTTGTAATATTTATTTATTTTTAATGGATTTCTATTTTTTGTATGCAAATTTTTCAGTTATTATTTTATATTGTTAATCCATATTTTATGTATTGAAGTGTTAAAAATTTGAAATAATGGTATACACTGAAATCTTCTAAGGCAGAATTGCATAGAAAGAAAAAAAAAATGTTATGGGCAAGTTCCTTTTTTAGTAAGAGTAAATGTATTACATATCTTTTCTTGTGTATTAGTGTATTAATTTTGTATGATCAAAACATTATTTGCTCAAAACAAGATTTATAGGTAGGCTCTTTTTCACTCTTTCTACAGCATTTTAATTTAGTTATATTTTAATAAACATAACAATCTACAGCTATTTAAAAAGAAAAAAAATAATTTTTAATTGCAGAATAATGCTGATTAAAAAATATATGTATTTTTTGGACCAGGCCTCATATTACTGACCTTTAAATGGATTAGAAAGAGAGAAGGATTTTCACATGGCCTGTATCAAAAGTAGAAATGAAAACTTTGGACCATGAAGAGTATAAAGGAAACAAATCCCACCTTTGTAAAAAAAAAAAAAAAAAAAGAAAAAGAAAGGCCTGATCAAAGAGTCTTGAACAAAAATAGGCCAAGCCGGGCTTGAACTTGGGTCAGCCCATGCAGATCTCTAGTTTGCCATCGTAAAGTTTGTTGCAGAGGTATTTATTATGTGACACAAATCGTTTAGTATAATGTAGATGTCTTTTTTTTTTTTTTTTTTTTTTTTTTTTTTTTGGTTGGAACAAATTCATAAAACTAATGTTTTATAATGTGTGTTGTTTCTATGCCACACTTATTTCATTGCATTCATTAAAGAAAATGTGATAAACATGTAGTAGAGGGAGTATTTAAATATATAATGACAAACCTACAAGTCAACTGTTAAAATGATGTTTTATAATGTTTTCCACCAAGATAGGACTTGGCAATTCATTTGCATTTTAATATGCAAATCAAGTTTTAACTAATACTGAAATGTCATACATGAGCTCGATTAGGTGTTTGTTTCTGTTGTTGAATCCCAATTTATGACCACCATAATGTTAAAATTTTGAGATTCCTGAACTTTGCTAAGATATAATTTGTTATCAATTCAATATCAGTTATACGTAAATTTAAAGTATTTCATTTCATGCGGTATTTATAAGATTGCACAAAATAGAAGTAAGTCAACATTTAAATTTTTGTATTCATTCCCTGAATCACTTCAAAAAAGTCATAAGTCACAGGTTCAAAATATTTTTATGAATCTGTAAACAAAACATTTCTACTCACAAATGCTATATGTTTTTTAACAAACTCTTTTGTGCTAGCTATATATTTTTTATTTTTTATTTTAGCTTAATACAGTCAAGGATAGATAAACTGCGCACCCATTACCTGCAATTTTTTATAATCCCCCTTGCTTAGCAGCAATAAATATTGGGAAATTTTCCAATCTGTCGGTAAAAAAATTATGATCTTTGGTAAGTGGTCAAGAATTTTGGCAATTAATTGCTCAAAAAAAAAAAAAAAAAAAATATCGGCAAGGAATTGTAGAAAAAATCAGTAATTTTGTAAAACGACCACAGAAAAAAATCTCAAATTTTGCCAATATGTTGTCGAAAATCATCTTGAAATCTGACAATTGGATGCAGAAAAAACTTGAATTTTAGTATACAATCAATGAATAATCTGCAAAATTTGTCAAAAGATTGCAGTACCACATAATGATTTTTGCCAATCTTTCTGTAAAAAATATCGTGAACTTTGACAGTTGGTTGCAGTAAAAAAATTGCTAATTTTATCAATCAATCTGTGATAAAAAATTAACGTCATCAAACGATTGTTAATAAAAGAGTGAAATGAGTACAGAAAAGAATGCAAAATTTCGCAATTGATCACGAAAAAATAAATTGCAAATTTTATCAAACGATCTTTGAAAAAATTATCAATTTTCGTGAAGTGATTACTGAAAAAGATGGGAATTTCAGTAAAAAATCAAGGGAAAATATTCCAAATTTTGTCAAAAATCGCTGAAATACACAGCTAATTTTGTAAGATTGTGGAATCGCAGCAAATTTTGTCAGTCTGTTTCTAAAATTTACTTTGCATTATAATCATGGTTGCAGAATTAAATAATCGATCGCAAAAATAAAACTTAATTTTCATATTTAATTTCAGTGTATATATTGTGTTTTTAATATGTAATTTTTTATAAACGGGTTTTTATGGGATTACATATTAAATTTTTTATTATATTATACTGATTATATATTTTTTTTATTAAAATATTCTCCATTAAAAATAAAACCATACAATACTGAATAATCCACAATATTCCATAATTTGCACAACTTTTGGTCTCAACTACTGTAGATTAAAGATCTTTGACTGTATGTTGTTTATCAGTTAATTATTTTATGGTATTTAAATTTGTAAAATAAAGCAAATGAAAACAGTGTACTTACATATTTTTCAATCCAAATCAGATACAATTGTACCAATAATACTCCTACACCAACTTTTATATTTATATTATGTGAACACAATCGTATACTGCATTGCTATGTTATTTACTATATTTAATAATTATGTATAAACATATGTCAAAATGCTGAGTTTTGAGTTTGAATGCTATGGTAATAAGATTGGCAAGTATCAACCATTTTTGATGATCTATCTCATGGCTACAAGTAAAAAAAGAAAAAAAAACTTTTGTATTTATAAGTTGTTTCTGCTAGGAAGGCTTGATGGAAATATCTTTTGTGTGATGTTATTGTATAAATCTGCAATGCCTGCATCTTAAGATTTTTTTACTCACTTACTAAAAGCACTATCTTGCTAATGTTAATCTAGTGGGGGAGGTTTTTCAATATATATCTGTATTCTTAAATTATTATTTTTTTAGGGGGGGGGGGCATTTGATAGCTGAAATTGATATCTATACAAAGGTTGTTTTTTATTTAATTTTATGTTTTAATTTTTTCTATATATACTTGCACTTTTGGAGACAGTTTCGAAAATGAAAGTATTGACATAGTAAAACCTGCAGCCAAAAAAAGATTTTGTAAGGCTATGCAATGTAAGAAAAAAAAACTGAAATGTGGACAAGGTTGTTGTTTTTTTTTTTTTAAATTTTTCCTGTAAGATTAACATCAGCAAAGTTATGTTTTTGTGCGAGTGAACTAGCTTTTTAAGAAAGAATTAGATTTATTTTATTATACTTCTTATAATACTGTTTCTAGCTTACATTACCTATTATTTACATTACTATTTAAACATCAATGTTATAGACTTAGTCTCATTCTAAATAGACCCAATGAGATGTGGTATTTATCTTGATAAGATCATATTTTAGATAATTCTGTAAAGGAATTAACTGAAAATAATTAATTTTAAATGAGAGGGAAGAGTTCCATATCCTGTTACAGTTGGCATAATCGGGAAAAAAAAATCAAAAATGGCAACAAAAAGCCATTTTAACAAAATATCAGATTTCTGAAGCTAATGAAAAAGCATGACTTAAATTATTTATAAACATATATTTATTTAATAAACGTTATATGTTTCACATGTTAAAAATATACAAAGTTTACATGAATATTTTTATGTACATACATGTTAGATACCTATATCACTCTACAAATGTAATTATATATAGAGATAATGCACCTATAAAAACATATTATAGAGTTATATATATATTTATTATATGTGTCAAATTAACATAAAAGCTAGGCAATCTGAATCGCAAGCACCTGCAATCATTTAATGGCAAAAAAAAAAAAAAAAAAAAAAAAAAAAAAAAAAAAAAAAAACAGAATGGGATATGGAAAGGAAATCTTCCCCCTTCCTTTTCAAAATATTTTAATTTCTTTATTCATTTACAAACAGTTATATTTATTATTGCAATGTTAACATACAGCCTATCTCTTATTGGCTAATATTATGAAATTGGTACGGAAAAGTGTTGGCAAAATTCAAAATATTTTTTTTTTCGTCATAGATGCCCAGGTAACATAAAATTACCCCTCTTTTTTCCTTACTTTCTTGGCTATAATTTTCATAAGACTGTTCAAGCATTGCAAAAATGTAATATGTTTTCAAATGTGCTGTGTTTTTTAAATAATTGTCGTAGGGCTGTTATTTTATATTTTTCAATGTAAAACTTTAAAAAACTGTCTGCATTGTTGAATTCAGACACCTTTTTACTGAGAGGGATTTCTGTATCTCCAGGGGGATCTTATAAAATTCTGCGAATGCCAGAATTTGCACTTATCAACTGTTCAAAACACAAAATCTCAAGTCTTCTAATGGGAGGGGGGGGGGCATCACATTGTTTCTGAGGTGGAAGGGGGAAGATTTCTCTCTCTGGATCAACCTCTGAATTAACAATGAATATTTGTTAAAAGTTAATGGTTGTTTCAGTCGGCATTACATTTAATTTAAAATATTAATCTATCAGATCATTTCATTTAATATATTTTGTTTATAATACATTAATTTTTATTTAAAAATATATGTTCAATTCATTTATTTATTTTATTTTTCTGGACGGTTCAAAATGTTTGCTGTCATAAACGATTTTATTTGAAGTCCAAAGCATTAGTTCTGTTTTACACATGCAATTGTAAAAGTTGTTATGAATGACAAGTGCCTACAAGAGTAATAAGCGATTCAACATCTGAAAATTATGCAAACTAATGCAGTAGACTCTCTCAAATCCACACAGGTTCTGCAGATTTTAAAATTTTGCAGATTTCTGGTCAATGTTTTGTTTACAGTTTTATAAGCATAACTAAGGGTCTCTGCCTCTGCGAGCTACGCTTACCATCCCCCCATTCAAACTTTTAAAAAAATGTTAATTTATCTTTTCTTTAAAAATATTACCAAAGTACAAAGACTAAATGATATTGTGATAAACAACGACATTTTTTTGTAGTTGGGTTACTATGCCTTGCTGTTTAAATGGAACATTTTTCGGTTACCACGGTCTCATCCGCCCGCTGTTATGACAGCTGATGGTTCCTTTTGGAATTGATAAGTAAAATCCATTACACATTTGAAAATCCTCTTAAAATGAATGATTATGTTTAAAATATCACTGTCAATTAGTTTTTTATAAGAACGCTATAGACAGTATTCTTCCATTGGACTTCAAGATAAAAAAAATTCCATCTGTTTGGGAATAATATTTAAAACCACAAAAATGTATCGTGTATTGGAATTTTACGCTTATATATTATATTTTGATCGACTTTTAGATATTGTCAGTAACAGATTTTTCTACATTAATGCATTATATTTCCATTTTGTTTTTACATTTTAAATTTTTTATTTCACTTATTAAGCTAATTACAAATTTTCTAAGTGTCGAACAGTATTTTGTATTGAATAAATTGAAAATATTTGGCGAAGGCAACTTGCATTTATGCTGCCTGTAATGCAGTCATATATTCATTTATGATGCATATATGTGTTAAGTATTATGCGTGAATATATCTATCTAATCATGTATAAATATAATAGATTGCTTCAGATATGACATTAGACAATATAACTGCATGTTCATGCTATCAGCATGGCCTCCTGTCTCCGACTGCCGGCTGAAGTATTTATTCTTAGTTAAGAGTTGTACATATGTGCTGCCATCTAGTGACAACATACTAAAATACATTACATGCCCATTTTATAAAAATAATTGAACAAGATAATATTGGATATTGGAAAAGGTATTTAAAATTAAAATATAGTTAGGATTGGAATTAAACTAAATATTAATAAAATAACAAAATAATGTATATTGAAAAATCATTAAAGTTAGAATTATTTTAGTAAAGTTAGTTCAAGTGTCTCTATAACGCTCTGGTTTCACTATTGTTCTAGAAGATTTTCGTACAGTCCCTTGAGGCAACACTTTTTGCGACTTACTTGTTGTGCTATCTGAGATTTGCACAGGATCACTCACTGGGTCTGTAATTACTGGATAAAAATCTTCCACTGATCTCACAGGCTTTGCAGCTTGATTTAATTCAGTCTTATCAGGGCGAATATAAAATCTGTTTCTTCTATAAACATTACCATCTATACCTTTAATAATATAGGATCGAGGTTGAGGACCAATCTGAATGACAGTTCCTTGCTTCCATGGTTCATTTATGTTCTGGCGAAACCAAACTCTAGCTTTATCTTGTAAATTCGAGAGTCTTGTACTATGTTTGTTAGCATATCTCTTTTGAATCATTTGTCGTTTCTCTAATGACTCTTTTGCTTCAGCTAATGGAAAATTTGGCCTAAGTTTTTCAGGATGGCATGGCAAGAGAGATCTAAGTCGTCTGCCCATCAATAATTCAGCTGGAGAGGGGAGATCTTGTGATGGTTGAATACGATAGTCTAATAAGACCATATATAGGTCTTTCCCATCTTGTAATGCCTTAATTAAGGATTTTTTAATTGTTTGCACGGCTCTTTCAGCTTGACCATTGGCTCTAGGAAAATATGGTGATGTAATGTTATGTTCCACATTCCACTCTTTGAGAAATTTTTGCACATCATCTGACTTGAATGGAGGTCCGCCATCACTGACCAACTCCTCTGGAATTCCATGTCTTGCAAAAATAGATTTGAAAGCAATTATAACACTTGGTGCATCGTTTCTCTTAATTATTTGGACTTCAGGATATTTCGAAAAATAATCAATTAATAAAAGATATTGCTGACCTTTTAGATAAAAAATATCACAACCAACCTTTTGCCATGGCTTTTCTGGAACATCTTGATCCAACAGAATTTCTTTTTGATTGTTACGCTGATGCTGTTGGCAAGTTTTACACTTATCAATAAAATTTTCTATGTCACAGTTCATTGATGGCCAGTAAAAATATTCTCTTGCTTTTACTTTACAAGATATTATACCTCTGTGTGTCAAATGCAATTTTTGCAGTATTTCTGCTCTTGCTACCTTTGGAACAACCAGCCTTTTACCTCGACAGATTACACCTTCATCTGTACAGTACAATTCTTCTTTGCAATGCCAATAAGGTTTAGCAAAATTTTTTGTATTTATTCTTTCACACCACCCATTTTCTATGTGGTATAGAACATCTTGCAATTCATTGTCATTAGCTGTAAATGTCGCATATTCTTTCCACTTATTTGGTGTTGCATGTGATAGCAGATTTATCTTAGCACTTTGGACTGTGTCTTCCTCGTCAATAAAATTTTCTTCTCTTAATTGAGCACGTGAAAGTGTATCGGCTATTAGAAGACGTTTTCCAGGGACATATTCAAGCTTGAAATCATACCTATTAAGCCTGAGGAGCATACGTTGAAGTCTTGGTGATATGGCATCATATTGCTTCTTGCTTAAACCTAGCAATGGCTTGTGGTCTGTCTGCACTTCCACAGGTCTTCCATAGGTATAATAATTGAAATGCTCAAGGCCATATATTACAGCCAGTAATTCTTTTTCGATCTGAGCATATCTTTGCTGTGTTTCAGTTAATGATGCAGAACCATACGCAACAGGTTTACTATCTTGAAGCAAAACAGCTCCCAGGCCATAATGGCTGGCATCTACTGAAACTGTTACAGCTTTGTTTTTATCAAAATATTGTAAACATGGAGCTTGTACTAGAGTTTTCTTTATTAGTTCAAAATCCCGTTGAACATTTTCATCCCACAGCCACTGTGTATCCTGCTTCAAAAGCTGTCTCAGTGAATGGGTTAGATTTGAAAGATGGGGCGTAAACTTAGCTAAATATGTTATCATGCCAAGAAATCTTTGCAAGTCCTCACGACTTTTTGGATTAGGGAATTCAGTTATAGCCTTTATTTTTTTAGGATCTGGTTCTATTCCTTTGTCAGATAATATGTGACCCAAATAATTTACCGAAGATTTTGACAACTGGGTCTTGGCAAGATTAAATTTAAGATTTGCTTCTCGAGCACGAGTTAAAACTTTATGCAATAACTGGCAGTGATTTTCACTAGAGGATGTACCAAGGGCTAAATCATCAAAATAAGGACTTACTTCGGGCATATCTTCAAAAATCTCCTCCATAGCCATCTGAAACTCTTCTGCAGCGTTGTTAAGCCCAAAAGGCATAACTAAAAATCTGAATCGTCCCCAAGGTGTTGTAAATGTAGTTAGGTATGAAGATTCTGTATCTAATGGCAATTGCCAAAAACCATTCTTTGCATCCAGGATAGTAAATATTTTGCATCCTTGAAGCCGTGCGATAAGACCATCAGCAGTTGGTATGGGGTAGTGAGGTCGCCGAATTGCCTCATTTAATGGCCTTGGATCTAAACAGATACGCAATTTTTTAGGCGAGTTAATAACAACCATATTATTTACCCATTCTGTAGGTTCACTCACTTTAGCAATTATTCCAGATTCGACCATATTTTGCAACTCATTCTTTACTTTGTCATGTAGAGCTAGTGGTATCTTACGGGGGGCTGCTATGTGGGGAACATAATTGTCTTTTAATTTTATTTTTACAATGCGGTTTAAACGACCACTTCCTGTGAACACATCAGAAAACTGCTGGATTATATCTTCGGGTTTTTGATGGGAAAAATTATACATAGGCTTTATAACATTATCAAGTCTTTGGATAAGTTCCAGTTTCTCACAGGATTCAAGCCCTAATATTGGACTAGCATCTAAAGAGGTTACTAAAAATTTACATATCATATCTTTTTTTAAAGTTTTACAGTTAAGAAAACACTCACCTAGAATTGGCACAATATTGTCGCAGTAATCCAGTATAGGTTGCTTGCATTTTCTCACTAATGGCTTTTCACTCCATTTTAATATTTCACTTTGTGGAATAACATTGACCTGAGCACCGGTATCCAATTTAAATACAATATCGTTTCCATTTACTTTTAATTTTTGTAACCACACAGAATTTAAATTTTCACTCTCAAGTTGATTTATGCATTTCAGTTCACCTAAATAAACAAACTCTGAATCACTGTCATCATTCTGTTCCACTGCATGTAATTGACGCACCTGTTGACTGTTTACTTTTTTTCTACATACTTTCGACCAGTGATTTTTACCTTCACAGTTTCTGCATTTTGTACCAAATGCTGGACATTTTTTTGGTTCATGAGATCTGCCACAATATTTACAAAATATTTCTCTTTTATGATATCGCTCGCGGCTCTCCTTCCGTTTAATTGCATCCACATTCAATCTGCTGACTTGATCGCACATTTCCGCGGCTTGCACTTTACTATGTTCAGCAGTTTTACATTCTGCAATAATTTCTTGCAACGTTTTCTTCTTTCTGCTAGTTTCGCGAATTAATCGCTCTTGTAGCGATTTATCAGCCAACCCTTGGATAATTTTATCACGTAGCATTCGATCGACAAGATCACCGTAATTGCATTCAATAACAGCTCTCCGTAAACGTGCATAATAGTCCGAAAATTTTTCGTCACTATCTTGCTTTATTTCTAGAAATTTAAATGATGCATATATTTCATTCACATAATCTTGAAAATATTTGTCAAATTCATCCAAAATTTGTTTCAACGTTATTTCATTGGCTCCTCCTACTGGTTTCAGATCAAAGGCACGAAATTGTTTCTTTAGCTCATCACCGCCAACATGTCGAAAAAGCGCTGTTTTGGTTTTTTCTGATTCATTTCCATATTTCAGTGCTTCAATATAATCTTCGAAATCTTGCCTCCAATATCGCCAAGACTCGGATGGATTTGAGCCCGGTTCGAATGCAGCAATGGTAGGTAAACTTCCAGCCATGTTTCAAATTTTCTTTCGTTGTTGTTCAATTTAAGAAAAAATACATGGGTCGATCTATTTCTGACACCATGTTAAGTATTATGCGTGAATATATCTATCTAATTATGTATAAATATAATAGATTGCTTCAGATATGACATTAGACAATATAACTGCATGTTCATGCTATCAGCATGGCCTCCTGTCTCCGACTGCCGGCTGAAGTATTTATTCTTAGTTAAGAGTTGTACATATGTGCTGCCATCTAGTGACAACATACTAAAATACATTACAATATGCATCATTTGTTTCATGAAATAATTGAAACAAATTTGTTAGCTAAGCTATTTTTACACCACGTGATGCCTAGTGTGATGTCAAATGAATATTATCCATAAACAAAACGTTTTAAATGCATAGTTTTAATTTATGGCCTAATTTTTACCTAAGATTTGATATGAGTGAAATAATTTAATGATTCTTAAGTTTTTTTCCTTCAAACTTACATGTAAATGTATAACTCAATCATGTTATTGAAATATTAATTTGTTTTAAATTTTAATAGCATTCCTGTGAATGTTCAAAAGAAAAGAGCAAAATATGTCAGTTTCTTATTAAAATTGAAAGCGAATCAAAGACGATTTTTTTTTATCCTTGCAGCCATTTGTGCTATTATTATTTCATCTATTCGTTTCAGATAAGACGAATATAATTAGTTAACCCACCCCCCTCCAAAAAAAAAAATAATAACTTCTAAAAATTTTAAATGCAAAAATATTGAAAGATTAATTTGTTTTAAATTTTAATGACATTTCTCTTATAGCTTCAATTATTTTTTTTTATTACTAATGATGTCATCTTCCCATTATTATTTTCATTTTCTTTTTAAAATAGAAAAGAAATCCAAGCTGAAAATTCTATGCATCTTACATTCTGAGCAATGTACCGTAATCTTCCTTTCGGCTCGAGGCTATAAAAATCGCCATTTTACCAATTGTTACGTCACACAAATATTGCTTATTGAACTTATACAGATTATTACAGAAAATTTTGTCAACATATAAAAGAATATCAGTATTATAGCTTTTATTTCTAGCAAATAACTCATAATGGACCTTATTCTTTCTTTTTGTTCAATTTTATAAAAAATTGCCATTTTACTTACCCATCATACGTAGTATAGGGTAAGTCTTGCAATCGTTTTGAAAATCGAAAAATTTTTTTTGACGGATTTACACGTTTTAGATAGTGGAGATTCCGAAAAACATATTTTTAGAAAAAAATTTTTGCCGTCCGTCTGTCTGTCTGTCTGTCTGTCAGTCTGTCTGTCTGTAAACGCTCTATCTCCCGAACAAATTGAGATAGAGACTTGAAATTTTGTATGTAGTTAGTATGTAAGAATGGGACGAACCCTATTTAATATCAGCAACCTCGATTATCCGGAACTATTTTTTTCGGACTCTCGAAAAATTTGTTCTGATGAAAGGTATATAAAAATTTTCGAATTTTTTTATTTTAAGGAATGGACGTAAAAGGCAATAAAATAACACACATTTTGCATATAGAACGAAATCGATCGGATTATTAGTTGCCGAGATATTTGTAATCCTGTTTTCCACATTCTTCGATTTTTCATGACCCTGTATTTCATTCAAATTTCAATTCAGAGGTATACTTTAATTGGAAATGAGAAGCTTAATCCGACGCAATTAATTGTTAGTTAATAGAGTTATTATTTTTGGAGTTATAAGGATGTTTCTTTTACGCAATTTGGTACTACTTGAGTAGTTTGGCGTTTTATATAATTTGTCGAAATTGGTACATCAGCAGTTCTTTAATTACTATGTATTAACAATATTTAAATTTTGTTTATGAATTGCAATGCATTGTATTAATAGTTTTCATATGTTTTATTTTCATATACATATCCATGATGGGTAAGTATTACGGTGGCCCCCAACGACTAGTTTACAATTGTAACGTCACAGGAATACAGTCAAAGATCTATAATCCGCACACGTTGGGGGCCAAAGATTGTGCGGATTATGTAATATTGCGGATTATAGAGTATTATGGATAATGCGTCATTTTATTATTCATAGATTCCAAATTAAGAAGTAAATAGAATGAAAAAAAGAGCTCCCCGTCTAAAGCTTAGTTTAAAGCTTAGAAAGATCGGATCTTGAGAAATCAATCAGAGTTTGCCTGTAGTTGAAGATTCCTGTTTTCCTTTCGCGACGTTGACAAAACCTCTGCAATCAATCACTATGATTGGTTACATTGATTCAACCTAGTTCTCCAGTGATGCTGTGTTACTGCTAGGATGCGCTACAAGTTCACAAAATAGTGCGTTTTCATTGGTTATTTACTCTCCTGAACTTACACAAACTGACAATTACGACTGAAAAATCGGCATTTCCAACGTTCAGTAAGCTTAGGTACGTTCTGTAATACAGTTTAATTTCTTACTGTGAATAAAATAAAAGAGTTATTTAAAAAAAAATACATGTTTTATTATGATTTTTATAATTTTTTTTATTATTTGTTTAACAAAATCATTTTTGGATCACGGATTTGTAAATGATCTTAACTGTTTATTTCATTGTTTACATTCGTAAAGTAACGCGGATTATAGAAAATTGCGGATTATGGGTCCGCGGATTATAGATCCTTGACTGCACTATCTATTTCACATATCCAATAGTGCTTTTATAAATTTGTTGCAAAAATGCATAGGATCGAAAGAGTGATTTCACATGACATCACAATCCGCCACAAAATATTTTTTATCTTGCTGGAATGTATGTGCAAGTTTTTTTTAAATAATAAAATGATATCAATAAATAATAGTCCCTATTAGTTTCCCCTTTTTATAGCTTTTACATAAAAGACATCATTTGAAAGATAATTCAAAATATTTCCCATATAGGAATTAAAATTAATGCTTAGTAAATTGTATATTTTCTCCTTAACCCTTTGCGGTGTGGAATAAAGTTGTTCAAAATATTTATTTTACTCCAAAATTAGTAAACGAATTTTTTAGATAATACCCTCTTGCTTATTTTCAGGGATGTTGTAAAAGGAAAATTTTAATTAAATATTCTTGGTGCCAGTAAAATTAAAATTAAGTGTATTTTTTTAGGGACACCGCGATGCAAAGGGTTTATGCGCATTGCCAATAAATTGAAAGATTGAAAAAAAGCAGCGGGGGAATTATTGTTTTTAAGCATAGAGTGACGATAAGTGTGATGACTGGAGTGACGCCAAAAATGTAACCCTAAAATCCGCTACATTTGGCCCAAACACAAAGACGTGCTTTTGCTAAAAATAAAACATTTAATAATTCTACATTTTATTTCTTATACAATAAAATACTACTGTAGACTGTTTTTATAGAAAAAATAAACAGGTGATGCCAGAGAGTTCGGTCCCTCTTAAAACTCCCTGTTTTGTGTAAAGCTATTAAGGGGACGGTGGACGTTAAAAATTTTATTCATTTTCATCATAGCAATACGAAATTTTGTGCATATATACATTTCATCAAAAGCATATAGAATAGCTTAAAAAAATTACCAACCTTGTTAAAATTTGTAATTTTTTTACAAAAATTTAAATTTTTAAAAGAAATTTTAAAATACTCCTCGTGTCTTAATTTTTGAAATATTTTCTGGCTTTTGCATTTTTATCACTTAAAACTCTATTATAAACAAACTTGTGTAAGATTTTTTAAATCTCTTCAATAGTTAATATTTTACAATTTTTTTTCTAAATTCCTTATCGATTTTCATCAAAATTTTGCCTTTTAATAAGTAAAAAATAAAATTTGACTATCTTAATGAAGAAGAATTTTAAAAAGTTTACACAATTTCTTTTTAAATAATATCAGGATATTTCCTTATCAATTTTATAAATACTAGTACATCGAACCCGGGATTCCCGGGTCACAGAGTAAAGGTGAAAGATTTTTTAAATTTTAAATAAAAAAGTCCAATAAAATTTTCTTATGTAATATGCTTTTTAAACGGCCAACTAATTCCAAATAACAATTTTATATGAAACATATTAATTACGCAATTATATAAAGCTTTGAAAATTATCGGTACTTCCGTATTAGACGCAAGATAGAAGTTATTAGCCAAAGATTTTGCCAAAGAATAAAATTGCATTTGTTCAGTTTTTAAAACCAAGAAAATATGGCACACAGATATTCTTTAAAATACATTTTTGTTGTTGATTGATGTATCTTTTGTAAAATAAGTTTACAACAAACTAAAAGACATTAAATTGATAGATAAAAACGAAATGAAACCAACAGAATTCACTGGGTTTTATAAACGACAATATTTTGTCATAACAGGTTTTTAATTGCTATTTTTTCAGTTGCTATGAAAAAATGGCAACTAAAATATACAGTGATCTGTTATTTTCCATGGAGAAAAGAGATAAATGCAGGTGCAGTATGCGATTAAAATGATTTGAATGGGCGTTATTCTTCCAATTTAAGACTCTTATTCGGCCCAAACAAAACTATCTCGTGGAACAGAGACCGAATTCTTTAACATCAATTTTTCTCTAACTGAAAAAATCTGATTATATTTTAGCATTCTAAAATAGCATTTCATTGTATTTTAAATTGAAACTGTATCGCTAAAGTTTTCCTTTTTTGCGAAAGCACGCGGTTGTGTTTGATGCAACGCAGCAAGTTTCAGAGTTACATTTTTGGTGTCACCTCCAGTCACCAAACTGCATCTCTATTCTTTTATTTATTTATTTATTTATTTATTTTTATTAAAGAAAATCTATTACTCACAATTTACTTCAAAAATTCCTATATTGTTTATTTTTAAGTGAACAATATTACCTAATTTTCTATATTTAGATGCTAAGTTTATTAAAATCAAAGCTTATTTTTATAATTTTTATTATTTCTTGAATTTTCTTTTTTTTTTAACCACTTAACCTGTAACAGGTATGGGGAAACAATGCTTTTACGTCCGACTTATCTCGGGGCAAACGGTGAAGTGGTGAAATGCTCATAAAATCAATTTAGTTTTAAAAGTAACACTATACTGGTTCGTTTATTTCGTAGTTCAAGATTGCCAATCATTTACAAAAATGGCATTTTGGCGCGCTTAGAAAAAAAATGCCAATTCAATTTTAATCTGCAGACAGATAACACACAAAATCCGTATTTTTTTTTTTTTTTTTTTTTTTTTAAACAATTGTAAGAATATTTATCAGAATTATTCAAATTCTCAAAAATATGAATTCAAAAAGAAAAATGGTTAGATATTTACGTATTATCCGGGCTATGAGATAGATCGCCAAAAATAGTTTTAATTGTCAATTTTATTTACAGTTATTAAGTTAAAAAAATAATTTAACATTATTTAATACAGAAAATTATTAAAAAGATAAATAATATCAAATAAATTAGTAAATGTTATTATTAAAAATTTATTATACTAATAACAAAACTATCGCCAAACTATAAGATTAAATACCAAAAATGGATGATCGTAAATGTCGCATGAGTTATACCAAATAATAATAATGTCGTTAATATAATGTCGTTATACCAAATGAGTACTACTTAATTATCCCGCCGACCAATTTCACCAAATTATAGAAAACTCTAAACTATTCAACGTCAAATGCGACATTTACGATCATCCATTTTTGGCATTTAATCTTATAATTTGGCGATAGTTTTGTTATTAATGTAATAATAAATTTTTAATAATAACATTTACCACTTTATTTGATATTATTTATCTGTTGGTACTACTTGTTTTCTTGTCGACCAAAAAGCTATCGCCAAACTATAGGATTAAATGCTAATAATGGATGATCGTGAATGTCACATTCAATGACATTAAATACGATACGCGTGTTTAAAACGTAATTAGGTGATTTTTATTTCGACTTTTTGTTTGTATTTTTAATAATATTCTACTAATTATTTGTTGTTTCGTTATTTAAACCAAAAATTATGTCAATAGGTATAATTTGGCTATTACGTTGGCGATTTGTATAATTTTGCGAAATTGGTCGACGGGATAACCAAGTAGTACTAAAAGCGATTTATATAATTAAAAAAAAAGAAAATATTAATAAAAAACCAATTAATTAAAACATAAACAATTATAGTTGAGTTACCATATCAGACAAAATAACGTCATTTTGGCGCCAGTGAGCGGTGCAGAAGCGTGCGAAGAGAAAACTGCTCCCGGGGCAAAGTTTTGATTTGGCGCCCCCCTCCCCAACATTTTCTTGTAACTGGCTAAAAATGACGTTAGTAATATAAATTTGGTGTCCCCAAAATTGCAGCGCTCGGGACAACGACCCCCTTCGTCTTCTCTCCCCCCCCCTCTTCTTTCGCACGGCTTTGTCTCGTTGCATGCATGACATCTGTGCCAAAACAAAAATATGAAAAAAAACAATAATTGTTATAAATAACAATTATTATTATTTTTTTTGTTTTTATATAAATACGGCTTTTTCCCTACTAAAGTAAATTGAAAAAGGACTTTAAAATGTTGCAATTAAATTATTTTACAATATGTGCGTATGTGGAAGATATTTACACTAAAATTTAAATATAAAAAGATAGAGAGAGGGAGATGATACGGATTGCGAACATCGCTCGGGCTTATGCTTTTTTGGCTTAAAATCATATTGTTTGGCGACAAAAGTAAATTCAAACACTTAATTAAACAAAGGATATATAATTAACAGTAGAGCCTTTTTTAAAATTGATTCTGTGATTTTCTTATTTGAGATACATAATGGAAGAATTAAAAAAAGAAAAAAAAAGTTATTTACGTTTTATCTAATGAAGTTTTTTAGATTTTTTTTTTCCTGTTAACCAAGCACGAAAGAGATAAATAGCCAAATATTGTATCAATCAAAATTTTCTTTTACATTGAATTTAGTTTTAACCATTTTATTTTTATTTATTTATTTTTGTTTGAATTAAATATTTGGCTTGCATATATTCCTTATATATGCTATTACATAGGTTTATACATGTGCATATGTAAAATCGTGCCAATTTGGTGATTTTCGAAAATCACGCTTTGGCGAAGGGAGTTTTGCATCGCCCCGGTTATATGTGTCAAATGTTAAAAAATATACGATGTTTATATAAATATTTTATGTATATACATTTTAGATATATTTCTATATATATATATGTGTGTAATTATATATAGCGATATACATATATAAATATATAATATATACACCTGTAAATAAATACTATATAATTACATATATATTTATATATTTTTATGTGCCAAATTTAAACAAAAACTACAAATTTTTCCGAAAAAAAAAATGCTAAATTCAAAAAAACACAAAAAAAAAAAAATAAATAGCTAAAATTTATTCCAGTAGTAAAAAAACAACAACACCAAAGGCAATCGCATCGATTCATTTAATGAAAGAAAAAAAAAACAGGATATAGAACTTTTTTTTCAAAAAAATCCACCGGGTAGTTTTTAAAATCATTCTGGCCGAAGTTTTGAGACTTTCTGCTTTATAACATGCGTATATGAATATGATAAGACAATGTATCAAACCACAGTGTGTAACTATTTTCCGTTTTTTAATATAATTCTGCATTTACAAAATCCTTTGAATGCACTGCCCACACATACAATTTAGAAAATGTCTCATTTTCATACTCTTTAATCTTTAGAAATCCACAAAGAAAACATTCATTATTGTGTACTGTACTCACAAAAAATAAAATCGCAAAAATTCCATAGCACGTTGTTTATTTTTTATCTCGTTTTTAACGCGAGTGAAAACTTTGAATTTGTTTGAGAAAATGGCATCGATTAAGTAAAAAAAAAATCCATGATAATTATCTGCATCTCAGTTGCTGCAACGACCGTCCCTCTATTTTTTCTTTATTTCCCACATAAATGCGATACTCAAGTTGCCACCATCAGAGAAGTTGAACTAAAAACTACAAAAAAATTAATAACTCAAAAACAAATTGAAATACAGTTTTCTAACAAACTGCATTTAAAAGTGCATTTTTTTTCTCTATACGATGGTATGAAGGTTGAAAACGTGCTATGTCAGAAGTTTAAAAATTTGCAATAGCGAAAATTGCAAAACCGAAATTTCATCGGAAAGTGTTGCCATTCAAAACATGACGTATGCGTTACGCACAGATACGTTTGGCCTTTATTATATAGATTGATCAAAAATTAAGACGCAAGGAGCAATTCAAATATCTAAAAACACTGAAAAATTAGTTTTGAGAAAAACAGATTTAAAGTATATAAATAAATTTATCTTTGTTATTTACTCCTTAAAATCTTCATAAATGATATTTTAATAAAAAAAAAACTGTTTAGGTACTATTATACCCCAGAAATAGACTTTTTTTCTGACGATTTTTCTATAGATGACTTTGCTCAAATAAAGGTCCACTGTCCCCTTAAAGGCATTTACATTTAAGCGATAACGCGCAGCATATTGCAAACCACTTTTACGGCATACTGCATATCCATCTATCTCTTTCCTTCATGATTTTTAAGTCAATGGAATTCATCTCATTAATTAAAATGGCATCCCAATTTTGGTTTTTTGAAACAAACTGATAACTTGACATACAATATGAAACAATGAGATTTTAGTTTGTCAGATACATTTGAAAAACATAATTTAATCATAGCATTGTCATCAATATTAGTTGAAATAAACGATACTTTTAATTTCAATTTGAAAATAACAAAAAAATTCTAATAACTCGTATCGTTATCCATTTTTTCTCTTTTTCCACAAAAATGGAGCATTTTGGTTCTCACCATTCTAGAAATTTAATTTAAAAAAATTAATATCTCTAAAACTAATTCAGATTTTAAAATTTTAATATTAGTTTTGAAATCTCCGAATCAATACATAATTTTGGTGTTAAGTTCACCACATAATAATCCATATTTTAGAGAAATTGCCGTAAAATAAAATAAGTCATTTCATAAATTCGTTTCATTAAGATTTTATATATATAAGGTAGATAACACTAAGAAATACTTACTACTTAAAAAAATTTATTAATAGCTTTTTGTATACAAAATGGATTCAACAGTAATATGGTCTTCTTGCATGTGCCTTATTGTACGGGGGTAAACAGTACTTCTTATACACATTTAAAGTGAACAATATTATTCTCATTTTTACTTTTCACCAATTTTTTATATTCTGTGATAATGTAATGTATGATTTTTGTACAGTTTATGGAAATTAAAATTGCCAAATCTGATATGTAATTGACAGTTACGTTTAGTGCTCTTAAAAAAATGTGTTGTTTACTATTTTTGTTTCTGTTCTTAGATTTAAAGCTAGATAAAACTGTTTTGTTGAAGATCAATAAGTCATTTCCTTGGATGAAAATAGCAAAAATCTTCTCCTACTGTTGCTTTGAAGAATTTTGTGCTACCATACAAAATAAAGGTTGTTAACATCGAAAATGTCATCGATCACAGAAGAAAAGTTTTCTTTAAGTGAACAGCACGTTGTTCCACAAAATAAGGATAAAGAAAAGTATATCTCCAATGTTGCAAAAAAAAAATATTTTTATTTGTGAAGTATGTTCCAAAAAATTTCCTAATAATCATACTCTGAGGAGACATCTTTTGACGCATACAGGTGAAAAACCTTTTGTTTGTGAAAAATGTTCTAAAGGATTTTCAGATAAGAGTAATCTAAGACAACATGTGTTGATTCATACAGGTGAAAAACCTTTTGTTTGTGAAACATGTACCAAAGGATTTTCTGTTAAGAGTCATCTAAAAAGACATTGGTTGACACATACTGGGGAGAAACCCTTTATTTGTGAAATGTGTTCCAAAAGATTTTCTGAGAGTAGTACTCTAAGAAGGCATCTCTTGTCTCATACAGGTGAGAAATCTTTTTCATGTGAAATATGTTGAAAAAATTTTTCTGAAAAAGGTAATTTAAAAATCCATCTCTTGACTCATACTGGTGAGAAACCCTACATTTGTGGAACATGTTCTAAAGGATTTTCTAGCAATCAGGTTTTAAGAAACCATCTCTTTACACATACAGGTGAAAAACCTTTTGTTTGTAGTATATGTTCCAAAGGGTTTTCTCATAATAGTCATCTAAGAACACATTATTTGACTCACACAGGAGAAAAACCCTTTGTTTGTGAAACATGCAGCAAAGCATTTTCTCGGGGTTGTGATCTAAAAAAGCATTATCTATCTCATAGAAAATAGACATCTTTTGAAAATCTCTTTTATATCTAATATTAAAGTTAAGTATGAACCTGTATATGTAATCACACATCTTGTGTTTTAGCTTTTAGTAATAAAATAAAAAATTGTAGACTTTTTTATAAATCTTTAAAAATTGTTCCATAGCTCAGTGTCATTATGATAGTAAACAAATATTTTATTTCATTGTAAAGTAATTTTACCATAAAATAAAAACTTATTCTGATTGTAAAAGATTAATTGTATTCCTCTGTACAATATCTTATGTGATATAGGAAAAGCCTTATTGAAGTAACACTTAAAAAAAATATGAGAAAAATGCTAAACTTATTTTTTTTCAGAAAATAAAATTTTACCTATTTGTTGAATTTTCTTTGTACAGAATTTCCCAAGGATTTAAATGAAACAAATCTCATTATCATGTGCTCTTTGAGCCTATTACGGGCGAAGTATTATTTTAAATATATAAATAATTGATTTAATATTTATTCGACATATTTATTTGATTCACAAATAACTGTTGTATAGGCATATTAGCTATACATTTTATTTCTCCAAACTTTTTTCGTCTTCATGTTTGTTTGTGTCTTGTATCATCAAATTGAGAAATTTTTACAGCATGGCAATATTGCCTTCTATCATCAAACATTATAGAAGGATCAAATCTTATGTGTTTGCAAATTTTATCTCAAAAATATCTGTGATGATCTTGAATAAATTTTGTAAACCTACAATTTTGGAATACGAGAAGATCATTAACATAGGTCATATGATTGAGAAAGTTTGATGAGCGGATCATCTTGATGGAAATTACTGTTAAACAGTTATTGAGTAGCTAAAATGTTAGCACACAAAAAATCTCAAAGCTAGCAATATTTCGCCATATTTCATCATAAAATCGAATTACAGGATTACCAATGTCAAAATATTTGTCTCATGCTTGATGTCAACTGAAATAATATAGCTGATTTCAGCACCAATATAAAATTATTAACCCGCTGCAACTATATTGTTTTATTGAGTTGAACTTAAGTTAATTTTGGCCGAGTTAGGCTAGGTCTTTCCTTTTATTATGTTCTAGTACAAGCAAATGTTTGTAGTATGTTTATTTTATAAAAAAAAAATACTCCAGTGATTTTGATTGAATTTTTTATCCTACCGGTTTGGAGTATGAGAAGATTCAAATCTTCAAGAAAATTTGATGAAGCATTTAGGCGTCACTGCAGGTCACTTTGATTTAATGCTGAAGTAGTCCTTAAGAGCCCACAATAGTCACAGAAAAAGTACGCAAAAAGACCCGGATGATTATGTAAAGTCTATGAGAGCGTTCTTTTCTAATATCTCGCTCAAATTTTAATATTTTTGCATGATTTTTTTGCACAAGATATCTGAGGTCAATCCACAACCGGGCTAGTTTTTACTTTTTCGATTTTGGTTATATATTTTTTATATTACGATAGTTTCAGTTTCAGAACCGGTTTAAACCGGTTTCGAAAGTTAAAGTAATTTTTTTAAGAAAATCTGAAACAAAAATTGAAAAAGTAAAAACTAGCCCGGTTGTGGATTGCCCTCAGCTATCTTGTGCAAAAAAATCATGTAAAAATATTAAAATTTCAGCGAGATATTAGAAAAGAACGCTCCCATAGACTTTACATGGTCATCCGGGTCTTATTGAGTAATTTTTCTGTGACTATTGTGGGCTCTTAAGTTTTTGAACAGTTGAACGTAAGTAATTAAAGTAATGCATCTGTAACTCATTCTAAATTTTATTACAACTAATGGACGTGTTAAAAGAACTTCAAATAAGTAATTTTAATGGTACTTATAAGTACTGTCGGTAGATAAAGTGTTAATGAATTGAAAATATGTTTTGTTGGTAGAAATTGTATTTTATTTATTTTCCATCCTCTCCCAATGTGATTTTTTAATGTTTTTTGTGCTTAATGTATTATACGTTTCTCTTTAGCGGTTTTCTTTTTTGTAATGCTAGAGGTTAAAAATGTTGTTTTATATATAAACGTTAAAATGCATATGTTGGTTAACATTTATCTTTTTTGCTCAAAGTGGGTTTGTTATGGTTGCATGATCCTGTTGTAGTACTGTTTTTGCAGGAAATGTATTTAAAGAACTCACAGCTAAATGATGATTATAAGGGGAAAACAAGAGGGAGACCACAAAAAAGATGTGTTTTAAACATTTTTTTTAGAACCATGCACAATAAATAAGTCAGTTTAGTGTTAATTTAACTCATTGTGCCTGACAGTATTTTAAAATACCATTAAAATAACTTGTTATAAAATTCATTTAATACATCGATTAGTAGAAATACAGTTTAGATAGTGTGTTATAGATAGACTACTAGACATGTGTTATAGATAGACTACTTTATCTTGTTTCAAAAACATTATTGGTTTCATAGAACAAAAACAAATTAGAACAATGATTTCTTTTGCCTTTGCTATTTTCAGTTTTCTTATATTGAAATATTGAGAAAATAAAGTTTTTATTTGATAATAGTTTTATTTTTCTATTGTATTTGTGAATTTGTTAATTTTACAAAATACAAAAGAAAAAAATGTTTTAAGTAAAAGATTTGAGTACAATTATAAATATACCACAAAATCCCTACCAATCCAAACTTAATTTTATTCGATCAAAATCCTTCTGATATTTGTGAAATCATTGCGCAAATCTTTTTATGCATTTAAAAAAAATTCACAAAATGTTACAGAAGATCAAATTTTTATAAATTTATAATTTAGGGCATAAAGGATTAACAAAATGGGTACTGATAACTTTAATAATAATTTAAACAAAATGCATTAGAAAATGCTGTTAACTGTAGAATGATTATATCAACATTTTATTTGTGTTTGATGCTGAATACTTTGAAATGTGTCTACTGCCATTCTGCCTTTGTTAATAATCATCAGAAAAGTAATGTCTCAGTGAATTTTATTTACATTCTAAGGTTTCTTTTAAGAGTATATTTTTAAAGAAGGTAGCAAAATTGTGACAAATAATTATATTAAAAAAAGTGTACATTTAGTTGTTTTTGCTCAGATGTTTGGATCTATTTCAACATAAAAGTCATATTCAGAATTTTTGAGTCTGTGGGTTTTTGCACACCACTGTTATTTTAGAGAAATTGTTATTCATTTTAGTTGTTCAAATGTTGCAGATAAATAAAAGAACGATTGATTTCTGAATTAAAACATTGATAGGAAACTTGGTAGCTCTGCATATTTAATAAATGTACATTCGAAATGAGCACTGCATGAGGGTTTAAAAAATGTAGTTTTCCTGTGACTTGCACACTAACAGTAAATGAACTATTTGTCATTTCTTTACACTTCAGCATATTCCTTTAAAAAATATTCTTCAGTGTAAACAAGTTGAAATTTTTGTAAAGAAAGAATAATTGATTTTTTTAATTCACCATACTGTTGTTTTCGGTTATAGGAGTTACTAGGCTGTAAAATTAGTTTTTAAATTTGAAAAAAAAATGATATTACACGTTAGTTGAAAACCGTGATTGTGTTATGTAACGTTTGAACTGTAGTCTCCTGTTAAAACTGCTTTTTTCAATTTTGCTAACACTTAACAAAGGAAGTTCAAATCTTGGCTACTGAAGTTTGCTTTTAGTTGATGTATGAATTCTTTAAAAAAACTTTTACAAATGTACTTTTATAAAAAACCAAAGTAGATTGGTCGTTGGTACATACAATCTTCTTTTTTACAAAATTTAATTTTTTTAGTTTCAAATCATATTGGAATTAAAAAATAAAAGTTGTTTATCAAGTGAATGTGCTTTTTCATTTTTGTTATCTATTTCTTTGAATGGCAAACAATGGAGTTATGAGATTTTTTTTTCTTTTCTTCCAAGAAGGATGTAGGTTAATAAGCATTGGATTTTTGTCACCTGATAAACTAGTATTTTATTTTTTAAACTAGTATTTATTTATAAGGACGCTCAAACTATTTCGGCCACTACACTATATCCAATGTACTGTATAATATTACACCAAAATCTGAATATTTTAAAACATTGTTATGGTACGAACGCGCCTCATTTGCTGCGTTTGACATGCAATTTCCAACTTGTTTTATACAGGGATGGTGTGAAAAGCCAAAGATTTTCATCCTTGTATTAAAATTCTTTACTTCAACATTAAGAATAAAAATGTTTTTTTTTTTAATTTCTAAATCTCAACTATATTGCTCCTCTGCCAAATTAAACATTTTTGGCTTTTGGAAAAAAAGAGCTCTTACAAACGAAAATATACGAAATAAATACTTTGCACTTCCTGTTCTACAGAAAACGTGTTTCAGAAAACCTCAGAAATTCATAAATATTTTTTTCAAATAATGCAAATTAAAACCCAAAACGATTTTCCACTTAAACCGTATTATAACATGGAATTATTTTGAACGTCCCTCTGAACGAACTACAAATGCTACAGTCAATCAGAGTAATTTTGGTCCAAGAGAAAAAAAAAAAAATAAATCTGCTACGTCACACAAGCTAACGGCAAAGTTTTGGTCTCAAAATATAGATTTATATACTAGTGTGAGTTTGACAGTTTATTGGAAATAATTCGTCAAGGTTCAACCGTGCAGAATGGACCTAAGTTTTCCGAAAGTAGAGAGGTGTTACACTGGATTAATTTTAACTGATTAATTAATTAACCAGTGTTCGTGTCCGGGATAGCTCAGTTGGTAGAGCATTGGCGGCTTCAGCCAATACATTCCTGGTTCGAATCCTGGCCCGGACTTTTTTCCACCAAAATTCAAAAATGGAAAAATTACAGGTGTTACACTGGTTTGGAACAAAGTTACCCTGACTGATTGTATATAATTCATGTTTAATAATGGATGTGGCATAATGAACCTTATTATCTTACATTGATTGCATGTAAATCTGTGCTGTTCCAAAGAGTAAAGTCATAGTCTGATGGACATGAACCATAAACATTTTTTAAGAATAATGGAAAGTTATAGAGATTAAATTGGTTGAGGTAAGCAAATACTTCAATGTTTCTTTTAATTATTTATTGTCATTTAAAAATCACACTGTACTGTAATTCCTTTGTGAGATAACAATCAGAATAGACGGTCTTGAAATTAAGGAACTTAAAAGCTCTTTAAGTTCCTTAATTAGCTCTTAATTATACAGTTATCAGTAATAACATGACAAATTAGGATTCTTTTTTTAATGTAACCCTGATGAAAAAAGCATAGGTTTAAAACACTTTTATCAACTAAATGTCATCAGACTTTTTAAGTAGCAGCCGGTGTATCAAACACACTTACACACACATTATTTTTTTCAAAGTTATGGGTAAGTCAGGGGGCCATACTCTTTTCAAAACTAATATTTTCAGCTTAAATATTTATAAGAAAATCAATTTTACCATCAAAGAACTTTGTCGTGAGAAATACGGTTTAAGAAAATGTTTATTTAACTTAAATACTATCAATAATTATAAAATTTTACAGGCTTATAAATGTATAAAATACAGATTTGTAATATTTTTCAAATAATGTAAAACATGATAAAATTAAAAAAGAATTTACCAGGGCTCGTGGTAAAGAATAATGCTTTAATGATTTAATGGTTTAAATAGGCAAATTTTCGTTGGACACTCTTCTTTTTGCATACTGTAATAAATGGAAAGAAATACTTTTTTCTGGAATACACCACGGTTAACTAACTTTAATTTGCAAATTTTAGAATCAAAATTTAACATTTACATGGCTTTTTGGGAATTTATTTTGTATATCCCACAAAAAGTTTTCTCAACACTATGAATTCACAGATGCTTCCTTGAACCGATTTTCTGAAAGAATATTTTCACACATTTCTCTCACACAAAAGGTTCTCTCCAAAATGAATTAAAAGACGTTTGCTTAAAGTATACATCTGAGAGAATTTTTTGTTGTATATATAAAACTCAAAAGTTTTCTCACCATTATGAAATAACAGATGCTTTAATTATTCATATTTTTGAGAGAATTTATTGTTCCATATCTCACATACATGCTTGGTTAAACCACTCTTTTTAGAAAATTTTCTGCTGCATACGTTACATACAAAAGATTTTTCAGCAGTATGAATTAAAAGATGCTTCCTTAAATCATCCTTTCGAGTAAACTTATTTTTGCATATCTCACATGCAAAAGTTTTCTCACCAGTATGAATTAACAGATGCCTCGTTAAATTACTGTTTTTAGAAAATTTCTTGCTGCATATCTCACACACAAAAGTTCTCTGTCCGGTATGAATTAAGAGATGGATGCTTAAAAGGTTCTTTCGAGAGAATTTCTTGTTGCATATGTCACACTCAAATGGTTTCTGTCCAGTATGAGTTAACAGATGTTTGCTTAAATAGCCCTTTCGCGAGAATTTCTTGTTGCATACCTCACATACAAAAGTTTTTTTACCAGTGTGAATTAACAGATGTTCTCTTAAAGAACTTTTTTGAGTAAATTTCTTATTGCATATCTCACACACAAAAGTTCTTTCTCCGGTATGAATTAAGAGATGGCTGTTTAAAAGGCACTTTTGAGAGAATTTCTTGTTGCATATGTCACACACAAACGGTTTCTGTCCGGTATGAGTTAACAGATGTTTGCTTAAATAGCCCTTTCGCGAGAATTTCTTGTTGCATACCTCACATAAAAAAGTTTTCTCACCAGTGTGAATTAACAGATGTTCTCTTAAAGATCTATTTTCAGTGAATTTCTTATTGCATATCTCACACACATAAGGTTTCTCACCAGTATGAATTAACAAATGTTTTCTTAAATCAGAATTTCTAGCGAATTTTTTGTTGCATATCTCACATTCTAAATTTTTCTCACCAGTATGAATTAAGAGATGGCTGCTTAAATTGCCCTTTTGGGAGAATGTCTTGTTGCATACCTCACATACAAAAGATTTCTCACCAGTATGAGTCAATAGATGTTTGATTAAACTATTCTTTTGAGAGAATTTCTTATTACATATCTCACACACAAGTAGTTTCTTACCAGTATGAATCAATAGATGTTTGGTTAAACTATTCTTTTGAGAGAATTTCTTGTTGCATATATCACACACGAACGGTTTCTCACCGGTATGAGTTAACAGATGGCTGCTTAAATGGCTCTTATGAGAGAATACTTTGTTGCATACCTCACACAAAAAAGATTGTTTTTGGAGAAATTCTTGCATGGCTTACAAATATAAGACTTTCCTAACTGTGAATTAGAAGCTGCTTTTCCAATAAGCTCTGATAAAAAATATTTTGCTGCACCTCTTTCACATATTGAAGATGTTTTTGAGTGAAGTGATGTGTTAGATTAATGATTTTATGCATCTGCAATAAAATAAAATTAATTAATATCAGTTTTTAAGTTTCATTAAAAAACAAAAAAACTTATCACGAAAATTTAAAATGCATGCAGAAAATAAATTGTTATAAAATTTCTACCATAGTATTAAAAACTACAATAGACTCTCAATTATCTGAAGTTAGCGGAATCAAAGGTGTGTGAGATGACTTTCCTACCAGTATAAAGATTAAGCTATAAATAAATATAGCACAACAATTTTAAAAAAACTTATTATAAATATAAAGTAAATTTAAGGAAAAAATTCCATAACTAAACATCATCGAAAGAAACGAAGATACATTTTACAAAGAATAGAGACAAAATGAATTATTTTTGAGGTGATTGAATTTTAGTACGCAAATGTATTTAGTAAGAACTTCTACGGATTTCAGATTTTTTAAAACTATCTAATTTTAATGTTTATTGCTAAAACACTGCCTATCATTTAATATAATTTACACTGCAATTAATTTAATGTAAACAGTGACATAGCCAAATGGACATCGTGCACGCGACTATTACAACGTATTTTCTCTGCAGTGCATCTACTAAGAGTAGAAATATATTACGATGAATTCTATGAAGGAGACCTATCTTAAAAGTAAAGAAAATAAGGATTACATGAAAATAACATTATATATTTATAATTCTTAACACTTGAAACCTATCTAAAATGGAACATTTTGCAATTGTGTTTCCTTCGTTTTTGGTGAACACGGAATCATTCCGTAAATGGAAAAATTTGATGGTCCCGAAAAATAAATGAACAAGTATAAGATGAAAATGGGTTTTGATGGAAGTTAAGGGAAAAGACCAGGTTATACAAATATAATAACGGCACACTTATTGAGATTCGAGACCCTTATCACTGTTCATTTGATAATTTTACATCAAAAAATTTTGTAACGTAATGTGCTACTTGGAATTAATAAAAGTAACTCTATTTTTGAATTGGTTATTTGTAAACTTTTATTGCCACTTTTAAAATACCTTAAGAAATCTGAATATGATTTATCTTCTGATCTAAAAGATACTGATAATGTTTTTTGATCTCTCAAAGAATTTTTGTCAATAATTCAGCAAGAAATAAAAAACTGGTGCTTAAAAGTTTGTTGAACAGTTCAAAAGAACAGAATTCCTACCTACAGAAAACTTTGATATGCATTTTTTTAATCATACAGATTACTTGTCAAGTTGGCTAATCGATGTAGCAGAGATAAAACATCTCATGATTAATCTGAAGAATATTTCCGGTTCTTTCTCACTTGAATTTCTTTATTTTGAGTCTTGTTGATATTTACGGAAAGAGCGGAGGAATATTGAAAGGTTTTGATGTTCTCCTTTTTCAAAATAATGACAATTTTTGTCACTGAACTTTTCAACCGAAGTCATTTTTAAATAAATTAATTAATTTTGAAGAGCAGATTTTTTTGTATTTATTTAGTATCGGAATTTTCTCTTTACTCATTGTATGGGACATACTAGACAGTTACAGAACAATGGGAAATTTCGTAATGTTTGTTCGAATTTAAAATGATACGAGAAACATCGGAAATGGTTTCTACACTAATGACACCACAGCGTTAAATTTAGTCAAAAACATCAGAAACAGTTTTTACATTGATTACATTGCAGCGTCAAATTTAAGGTGTGAAGCATCTAAATGTCTCCCCAGAACATTTAAGATTTTATGCTTATTAATCGCCTAGAAGTACTAACTCTCTCTGGAATTTCAAAGTGCTTTTTTCAGAGTTGCAACAATCCCTCCTGCAGAAAAATGTCTCAATAATCTTAAATGATCTCAGTTACGATTGTGAATGCGCAGTTTAATATTGTTTACAGAAATTTCATGGATGGAAGAAGAGTTGTGTATGAAGAGGGTCGTAATGAGGTTCTGTTTTTAACAATGATAATACCAAGGCTTAAATTGAACTGAATTCACTTTTTAAACTCCGAGAACTTTCTAATGAAGTTGGAGAAAGGCCTGATTAACCTCTGAAGCTGTTGAAGCACAGTGTTATTTCAGGGCCACCTTCTTCTGAGAACAATTTTCTAAATTCAACGTACACAGAAACTTACGAATAATAATCCAAAGAATGATACAGTTAAATTCACATATATTTCACAAAACAACTTTTTTTTATGTTCCACTTACACAAAAATTGCATACAATCGAGAAAAATATGAAAAAACATTTTGCATGTATAAGTATAAAATTGTAAATTGGAAAAAAAAGTTGAATTCAGAATGTATGCAAAACATAAAATATCATATTTTGATATACTTCTCTCAATTTTGGCAATAAATTATCTTAAATTAATTTAATGAATTATTTTATGTTGCTCATACAATCAAATTCTGTATTAAACTCAGTATACAAAATATACATAAAAAATAATGAACAAAATGGAAAATTGCGATCAGTTGGTCAATTTTGATCTATTACGCGAAAAATTATTTTTTTTTATGAAAGTTTTTTTTTAACAAACACTTCTAAATATACATTGTAAGATTGATAATTTGAGAAGAAACTAGCATTTTGAAATAGCATTATTAAATATAAAATTTGGGGCCGCCCTGTTTCAGAATTTCGGGCCCCTTTAAAATTATCTAAGGAAGCACCTGCTTCTTGTGCCTATTCGGTAATCAGGGCCTGACTTGAAGAACACTCTAAAACTGAGCTTTAAACCACCTTAAATAACTTGCTTTTGAATCCAATATTTCTAGGAAAAAGTCTTAATCAATCACAAAAAACATTGTTTAAAAAAATTAACATTATCAAAGTTCACAACCAGATATCAGAAGAAATTATTAAAGACAAATATGGTATCAAAAATGGCAAAACATGAATCTGAGAAACCGTGAAGAAAAAATGGCTGTTTTAGACAACTGTAACCAGACTAATTTTTCCAATATAAACTATATTTGTTTTGTGTGATTGTTATATCACTAACTGAATGTGATCTCAGAACTCTTACTTGGGAATTTACAGGCTGACAGTATTCGGCATTCTGAAAACTAATAACCCAGTACCTAATGCAGTCAAACCCCGAAATATCATTTCCTCAAATTGATCATTTTATTTTTACGGCCCCAGCACGAATCATACTTAAATAATGTTAACGAAACTCGCATACATCATTCTTCAAAAAATTGTTTTCAAGCATCCATCGTTGTAATTTTTTTTCCTCTTCGAAATGAAATTTAAATTCATGGAAATATATATGATATATAGAATGTAACTTAATATGAATGAATACTTTGTTTATCCTGATAACTGATTTGTGCTGGTTCTGTTAATGATATACAACAGAGGATGCGATTATGTTTCCATTGATCAAGATGTTGTGACAAGTGATATCAAACATAGAAGAGATGTGTGATAATGCAAAAAATTAAAATAATGGTGAATAAGCAGAGGATAACGTTAATGCTGATGACGCTGAGCTACTAGTGCCAAGTCTGTCTGATAGAAATACAGCATTTAAGACTATATGAACTTTTATAAATGCTTATGAAATTACAGAAAAATGACTAGAAGAATGTTGTCTATCTTGAAAATCTATTTTTTGATTTAAAAAAAAAATGAATGAAAAACCAAACAAATTTATTGATTTTTTCAGATAAATAACAATTTTCTATAACTTTGATTTATTTCTTTTACAGTTTAGTAAGCAACAAATTAGTATTTATTAATATATTGTATACATGCATGCATTAGTAATGCATAAACATTGTGTTTTTTCGTGTTTTAAAGTTAATCCGCATTCATCTTTTTTTTTCCTGCACCCCTTGACAAACGATGGATCGAGGTTCTACTGCATCGCAAAAGTTTTTACCTGAATGACAAGAAAACATGGAAATTGCTGCTTCAACACTTTACCTACAAAATGGATCCAATAAACTTGACACATACATTAAATATTTATTTAAACCAGAAATTTCATTAGAATAAACTAAATATATAAACCAACCAATAATAAGTTAAATAGTTTTAAATAAAAATTCGAATTAAAACTATTTTAATAAAATTTGAGTAACATTTTAGAAAGTTCTAGGGTTAAACGTAACAATTTATTCCTAACTTTAATGCAAAAATTGTTTATGTTGCATGGAATTTGACTGTAATACATTTAACTCTTCAGTATGGGTCAATTTTTTAGAACATAGTGTTTGTAAAATCTTTGGTACATCATAATGTAACTTCATTGTATTACTAGCTACAATTATGGAAATAAATATAACTTTATTTTATACATGCTATTTTTTGTATTAATAAAATAAATATATGCACAAATTCTTAAATTTACTCGAAATACTTTTATTGCAATGCACACACACAGTCAATCCTGTCATGTGATTGAAAGGAGCTGGGAAAAAATACCATTTTAGACTTCTATAAAAAAAAGTGTAATCACTATTTCTAAGATACTCTGTCTAAATAAGATCTTTTGTTTGTTTCGTTGGTATTTTGAAAATTTTTCATTTGAGACAGAATTTCATTATAGAAAGATTCCTTTTTTACAGGTTTTACTGTGTTATAAACATTATCTACATATCTAAACATTTGTAACATAATATCATCTTATAATTTCACATGTATAATAAATATATAAAATATTAAATATATATATAAGTATACTTTAATGTTTATTTATATGTGCGTATATTATATTCATTTATATTCTAAGTTATAGCAACAAATGTGGAATAAGTATATAATGAGAGTTATAAATAAAAAAGCAGTCAGATAAACTCTTTTGTTGTTAGCTGCATTTTGAAATATAAGTTACTGAAAATACATTTTTAATTCTAATACAGTAGACTTCCTCAAATCTGCAAACCTAAAATCCACAACTCTCTAAAATTCACACATAATTTACAAATGTAAACAATGAAACATTCAATTCAGATATAGAGACAAAATTTGACTAATCCACATATTTATACAACAAGATAAAAAAAAAAAATTTCAAATTTCAAATCGTTCGGTATCAATAGTTTTCTTCTATGATAATTTGTTGAGAAGTTAATAGAGGGTGTTTAACTTTTTCCCACAACTATACAAATTCATTAAAAATATTTTTTTAATATTAATTAAATTAAAGAAACTAGAAGTTCAACAAGAGTCCAACTTTTTGAATACAATTTAACTTCCATTCATGAACCTTGCTTTATTTCTTTAAAATTGAATTTTACATTTTCTGTTTCCATAAACACTTTGCATTTTGGATGTTCTGCTTTTTTTTCCTTGAATTTTTTCTTTTCCATTTGTCCTCTGCGTTTTCTGTATTTGTTATTATCACTTATAACACTTAAAAAAATCATTATTGTCTTTTTAAATTAAATTAAAAAAATAAAATATAAAATAAATTGTTTTTCAGAGTTAAATTTACACTTCCTTGTGATATAAATATATATATATATATTTATCACTTCATAATAAAATATAAAGCATTAGTCATTTATTAAAGTTAATACAGAAATAGAAATTTTGCCTATCATACAATACTTAGGCTAAACCTAGTCATGCCTGAGAAAACAAATCATAATTCTAAAATTTATTCTTTCTTTTTTAGGTAGATCAGGCTTTCAGATCTTCCAGAGCAGGTCTGAACTAAAATTAACAGTTTTCACCAGTTAATAACCATTAACAGTTTAGAATATTTTTATCACAAAATACAGAAACTTTACAAGAAGAGTAAAAGAAAAAAAATATATCTTACCATTAACTTATTTTATTAAAGAGTTCATTAAATTTTAAAAACGGTCTTTTATTTTATCGCTATATGTCATTATATTTCGAAAATTTGCTGCCTATTTACAGAGAGCTTTCATATCGTCCAATTTCACATAGAAGCAAAAAGAGGCCAATGCCGTGAATGAATTATCGTGGCTGAATTTGAATGAGGAATGCATCGTATCAATAAATCTGCTGCAACAGAAAGTTCAACTTCTGACTTTTAACGTTCTCACGTCTACCAATATTGCCGTTTGTTTCAAGAATTAAGAAAAATATCCGCTTCAGTTAAAAGAGAAAACAAAATGCTTTTTTATAAAAAATGAATTGTTTTATTACTCAAAATTCTGGAACTTAGTTCATCCTCTAGTGAAAAATTTGACACTTATCTTCGTACATCACAGCAGCATTGTCATCAGAAGTATAGTATCTAGAACAGAAATAATTTTGAATAAAGTTGAAAGTTTCCTGTTGAATAGCTTTAATTATTGATTAACTGAGTTATCGATTATTTATAACTTGAGATTAACTCGATTATCAAATAACTTTCATGAATCGATTACTTTACATTTTAAATATTGTTTTGACAGCATCTTTTGGTATGAATAAATGAACAAAATAATTGAAACAAAATATAAATTGATTATAAAATATAATATAAATATAAATATAATATAAAATAATATAATATATATAATAATATAATGTATATAATATATATATATATATATATATATATATATATATATACATATATCATAATATAATATATATAATAATATATATAATATAATATATAAAATATAATATAAATATAATATAAATTGAACAAAATATAAATGAACAAATTTTCTATCAAAAGTATAGTCTTTTAGATGTATTTTTTAAATAAAAAAATTCAGGATGTTTCGATTTTATTCGAGTTTACATTTACATGTTTCATCTAACCACTTTAAAATATTACTTTTTCCATGAAATTTTAATGTAAGTTTTATCAGTTTAATTTTTATGAATGCAATCTATTTATTGCTGCTTTTTATTTTATTGTAGCTGCTTTTGATTTTATTGAAACTGTTTCCACAGATTTTTCTTTATTTAGCGTTTCCATTTGCATTTCAGGAATTTTTTGTGTTTTGCTCAACTTAATACACTTTTCCAAATTCAGATCAGATTCAAGTAACAATCTATCTTTAAGCTGTTGTTTTTTTATACCCAGCGCTGTGCAAAAGGAGAGGCTAAGGGGGCAATCGCCTCGGGCGCAGAAATTTAGGGGGTGCCAAATTTATACTACCAACATCATTTTTGGCCTGTCACAAAAAAAGTTGGGAGAGGGGGGGGGGGAGCAAATTGAAACTTTGCCATGGACGCAGTTTTCTCTTCGTACACCCCTGTCTATACCATCTATAATTCTATGACAAATTAAACTGTCTCTCAGTTCGCCAAAATTACAAGTGCTGTAAAGTTTTCTTAATGAAGTTAAAAACTCATCAAACGTTTCATGAAAATGTTATGTACTAAATGTCCTAAATAAAAAAACATGTCTATCAATAGACTCATTTGCCTTTCGATAAAATATTTTCAAATTTCTGCATTATTTTAGCAACATCTGTCTTATTTTCTTCTGTAAGTTCTATCGTATTATAAACTTTCAAAGCATATGTTCCAATAACATGCCATAAAATTAAGACTTGAACTTCCAGCGGTTTTTTATTATTTTCACTTGCTAACATATATAATTCAAATTGTTGCTTCAACTTTTTAAAATTTTCTGCAATATAACCATCCATAGAAAGTGGATTCAGAGGTTTTAGACCTGATGTAACCATTTTCTAATTTTAATAATAAGTAACAGGAAACAAAAGTGAAATTAAGCAGTTAGCATTGTAAATTAAATAATTACCATGGAACATTCAATATTTCTCATTTTCATAAAAAGCAATGTTCTTTTGAACCGGCTGTGTTATATTATAAATGGAATTAAAAATATTGGAATTCACAAACACAACACAACATTTATTAAAGACAACAAAAAACAAATTCATAGAATAACATCTAGAGCTACGAGTTGAGTAGTCCTGAGTGACTACAAGTTACTTACAAATAGATATATGACACTATTTTTGTTAGATTTTTATTTTTATGTTCATGCAGTTTCAAATGCGTAACTGGAAAAAATCTAAACAACTGTGATAAAGTGTTGAAAATTACACTATGTTCTGCTTTGAATTTTTCTTTATTTTAAATAAAATAAAAAAGAATTTAAAAATGAAGTATTCAATAATTTTGTGTTTTAGCGACAGAAAGGTTTGCAAGGGCTGATATTTTCAGGCCAATCCAATCCTATTCAAATAGCTCTCTGCTAAATGAAAAGAAATAAGAACAGTTTTATTCTTCTCGAGATGTCACCATTCAAAAGATTCTATTATTATATTTTTTATTCGAGTTTTACCCAACAAATAAGCAGTACATGACTTGAAAATAACTATTTCTTTAAAACTTCTGTTTGATTTTAATATATATTTTTTTACAATATAGTAAAATTGCATTAATTTGTTTTATCCCACACAAGAAATCACAAAATTAAATATTTCACAGTGTAAAAAATGTTTTTAAAGTACCCTTTTTTAAAAATAAAACAAAGCATTTTTTATGCAAAGTTTATTAGTAGAATTTTCTTATTTATCAAAAAGAACAAAAACATCGAGATAATGCCAAATATGGTTACAAATCTTATTTATATTGCCAATCACATTCAAAATTAGGGATGCACCGAATAGTGATCTTTGGCCGAATGCCGAATATGCAGCTGACAGGTGATCCAAATACAGAATATTCAGTTAGCCGAATATTAAATATTTAGCCAGTCGAATTGCCATTCAGCCGAATATTTGGCTGTCTAAATACTTTTTATATTTCAAAGTTTAAAGGTATTAAAATGTTAATTTTTAAAACAATTTTACATAACTTACAAAAATAAACATACATTTTGATAAACATGAGCATTTCATAAGTACATTTAGTATTGAATAAAATCTGCCTAGAGTTATTAAGAAGGACAATTATGAGGTATTTTTAAAATTAATAAAATTTTAAATTTCATGTTCTCTTCTAAGAATTTAAACAAACATTTTAAAATCAAAGAGAAATAATGAAAAAATGGAATGAAAAATCTTACAATCTCATAACTGTCCTTTTTAAATAACTCAAGGCAGTTTTTTTTTCAATATAAGGTTAACTTATAAAAAGCTTTTGTTTATCAAAATGTAAGTGTCTTTTATCACTGTTTGTCATTAAGAAACTGAAGTAAAATCAAATGATGGCAATTCAATATAAAATATTTTTCTACTTCTTTCCATTTAGCAAGTAAGTTTTTAAAAGCAACTTGGTGGAATGTCTAGATTTGTCATAAGCAATCATTTGCAGAGATCATAAACATTCAGGTTTTTCTTTAAAACTTGCAAAAACTTTCAATATATAGTCAAGACAAACATTAGTTTAACAAAAAATATCTCAATCCATTTATTCCATCAATATTATAATGCATTTTAATCAAATATATACTGGGTGCAAAACAAATCGAAACTGAATTCATAACTTTATTAATTAATGAAGATATTTTAACAAGATTTGTTTGTAATAAATGTGATATATTGAAAATGACTGAATTTTGATCAGCGACACAGTACAAATACTTTCAACTTAGTTCTGAATAAAAGAATTCCTAGCTCCTAGTTCTTTCTTATAAATGGTGACTATTTCCAACCCTTCCCATCATATCATATTTTACAGAAATCAAAGCATGTCAGTTGAAAATATAGTTATGGTATCTTATTTATTGTTAATGTAAAGAAAGGAAAACAAAAGTCTGACTTAGAGTGATATGAAATACAATGTACTTATGACTCAATAAATTGATTAAGATTATGATTTCATGAATAAAAATTTTTTGTCTTGATAGGTATTATCAATCCCAAAGTTTTTTCTTTCTTGTTTAAAGACTTTTATTTTGAAAAAACAGATTATTTACTAAACAAAATTTAGGAGCTAGAATCTTAATCACTATTTTAATTCTTCCTATGTTTACTTTTCTTAAGTCATACTTTACAAACAGCAAATAATGTAAAACCACTCTATTCTATTTAAATATGATTTTCTTTCTAAGTATTTTAAATATATTTATAAAATGATGGTTAAAAGTAGAAATCGGGAAAAGTTTTTAAAAATGTGTTTTAAAAGACTTTATTAAGTATTGGTTTCAACCAAATACTTTGATATTCAGCCAAACCTAATATTCGATTTAATCATATAGTTTGATATTTGGCCTAACCAAATACCAAATAAATACTGAATATTCGGTGCATCCCTATGCCAAATAGTAATTTAAACATCATAAAATATACATAAAATTGATAAAAATGATAAATAATAAAAATTAAATCAATAAATAAAATATAATAAAAAAACACAACAAAATATTATAAAAAATAAAATTGAACTATTAAAAAAAACCCCTCTTAAACATGATAAATAAGCTATATAAAATATTATTATCATTACACTAAAGCTCTTATTAGCTGTTCTATGCAATATAATTACCATAAATGAAGGGTATTTATTATTATTTGTGTAATTAGTATAATTGGGATCATACTTGGTGCAATTCTACTTGACACGGCCTGGATAATACATAAAAACTCGGTTATTTTTGGCAGGTTACCATCATTTGAATTAATTGTATTATTAATTACTTTGGTGCTTCTTTGAAAAAAGTACAATATATGACTATAAATCTTTTCTTCCAAATCCGATTTTTCAAGTTTTCATTTCGATTTTAAAATACTTGTTTTAGAATAAAATTATGTTTACAACCATGAAAGTAAGAATTTTATTATTTAGAAAAAGTTTCTTAATTAATAACTCAAAGCATAGTTTTTATAGAGTACTTTAGTTATAGTGTATGTTAGTTACTTACTTGATGGTTGCTGTTCGACTTTCCAAACATTCAGTTTACCTGTGTGTATTTACGACACATAAAATTTTGTGACATCATACAGTGAAAACACATGTTGTAAAATTTTTAATATAAGAATAACTAAAAACATATCTTACCATTAGTGTATTTTAGCAAAGACGATCGATCAGTAAATTTACTTTAAAAATTGGTGATTTTTACAAAAAACACTCATTACAACAATACAGACAACACAATGAATAAATCAAGGTTAATGAATCAATACATAAATAATTTCAGTGAGCAAAATCAAACATTTATTTATAAAAAAGCAGTTAAAAGCATTAGTCAAAATTCGCGAATCTAAAACTTAAATATTTTCTTCGCAATAATATTTGACGCTATTTGATTTTGAATAACTAATGAAACTCAGGCTTGGATTCCTTGGTAAATCTTGTTTCAGTAAATGGTTGTCTGATAACCAGTATTACGACCAGGGATTAAAAAAAGTACTTGTCATATTGTGTTTGCGGCAGTTTTATTAATAAATAATATAAATAATTAAGTGAACTACACCAACCATTCGCGATATGAATGATTCCTTTGTAGAAAAATCTACGATTCATTCTGAGGTTGGCGTCTTGTATATCGCCCACAGACTCATCCAATTTATAGTATCAGGTAACGTTTAAAGCATGAGTTAATTAATCTCATTCTTTTTACTAAAATAATTTCATGCTAACCTATTTTCTTTGGTTAATCTTCAACTAAAATTACACAATCTGCGATTTGATAACGCGACTACAGGAAATTTCATCTGTCGAAACTTTCATTCTGTTGATAGTCATTTAAAGTATTAAGATGTTTTACTTAGAGCACGCAATTTTATTTATTTTTTTTATTTGTAATTTCGACAAATATAAATCGAATTAAAATTTCAAAAGAGCTTATTGGTTTGATTTCTTTCTTTTTTTTAACGTTTAAATTTAAAACTTTGTGTTGCTCATAGACAGAATTTGGTCATATTCTAATCTATTGAATTTAAATATTTTTTATATACAGTCCAAGATCGATAATCCGTACACCCATAATCCGCAATTTTCTATAATTCGCGTTACTTTACACATATAAACAGTGAAATAAACATTTTAGAAAATTTACAAATTCGTGATCCATAAATGATTTTTTAAAACAAATAATAAAAGTATTGAAAGAAAATTATAAAAAACATTCATTTTTTAATATAACTCTTTTATTCTATTAACAGTAAAAAATGGATTACAGCATTACGGAACACATGTATAAATTTTTTAATACGCATACATATATAAATATTTTAATACAATGACTTCAAAAAGGCAGTTTTTGGTATCGGATCTTGGACTGTATATAAAACATATTTAAATTCAATAGATTAGAATATGACCAAATTCTGACTATGAGCAACAGAAAGTTTTAAATTTAAACGTTAAAAAAGAAAGAAAGAAAGAAATCAAACCAATAAGCTCTTTTGAATTTTAATTTGATTAATATTTGTCAAAAAGGCATTTTTTGAGATAGCATATTAAATTAATTATTAGATTTCATTTTTATCTTTTCATATTATACTGATAAAAAATTTAAAATTAGGAATAATAAAATGATGTATAATCCATAATATTCTATAATCAACAATATTCCACAATCCACACAACTTGTGTGGAATATAGAACTTCCACTGTAATTGATAGCATACTGAAGTTCCTATATAAATTTATCAAAATTTAAATAAAATATTAAAACAATTCAAGAAACCAAGAATAGAATCTGAAAGTGATTTTCTGAATCGGTTAGTAAGTACTGTGGTGGCATTGATTAAAATAACAAAAGAAAGCATCTTATTTTTATCTTACATTTATAAAATAGCACTTGTTTATTTTCATGCTAGGAAAATACACTGTACCAACAATTTTTACTATTTACATCATTTTATTTCCCTCGCTGTGTCATCTTTAATCACATATACTTGCTATATTAAAATCTGCTGCAGAAGTATTTATTATGTGACACAAATTATTTCATATAATCTAGATTTCTGTTTCATTTTTTTTTTAATTGTTTGCAACAAATGCAGAAAAATTAGATATTATATGGTACTACTTGGTTACCCTGCCAACCAATTTCACCAAATTATACAAACTGCCAAACAAATAGCCAAATTAGACATATTGATGCAATTTTTATTTTAACCCGCGAGTAGTCGCGACTTTTTTCACAACGTCATTAGTCGCGCTCGGTCTTTTCGCCGCTGGCCCCCCGCATACCAAATATGTAAAATAAGAAATATTTTTCACCTAATATACGAACATAGCATTGCAACAAACATATAAATTTGCAGTTTTCTTAAATTATGCATTTTATTCATAAGATCTGGAATAATTAGAAAAAGTAAAAATGAACAAAATTAGTAATTTTTATGTAGACGTTTTCACCAATTTCAACTTTTTTTCTAAAAATATACCTGAAAGAAAAACAGAGGTGTTCCGTTACTTCATTAAGGTGGTCGAGAAAGCTTCAAAGTCAGCTATATGGTAGATCTCCGTTGTATTTGTAATGTGATGCAAGTTAGGAGAATATAAGTTATACGGGCAGCGAAAAGACCGACACGCAACTACTGACGGGTTATATAACTGAAAAACGAATAATTATTAGAATATTAATAAAAATATAAATAAAAAGTTGAAAGAAAAATCACGTAATGACGTTTTAAATACATGTATCGTATTTACATGTATTGTGTCCACTGAATGTGACATTCACGGTCATCCATTATTGGCATTTAATCTTATAGTCTGGTGATAGAATTTTGATCGATGAGATAACCAAGTAGTACCAATTATGCTGTGTTTTGTTTCTATGTCATACTTATTTTATTGCATTCATTAAGTAAAATTTCTTGTTGATAAAATGCTGCACCTAAAGATGTGATAATCATGAGGACTGGGAGTAAGAAAACACAATGATATGCCTATTAGACAACCACTAAAATCAGATTTTTAAGTGTTCTCCATCATGATACGACTTAACATACCAATTGTGTTTAAATATGCAAATCAAGTTTTAACAAATTCTGGAATTAAGCTGTGAACTTGATTAGGTGATTCTGTGTATTGACACTTCCCAGTCTATGACCACTATACAGTAGGGTGGATCGAAAAAAAAATTTTCACAGCGTCAAAACCTACCTATGCGGAAAAGGTGTTCTCTTGGTTGAAGATTAAGGGAAAAATAATTTAAAAAATTAATTTTAAATTTTACTACTGCCACAATGAGGTTGAATTTCAAAAAAAAGTTAAAAAAGACCTAATTTTGGCTAGAGGATTTTTGATTCAAAGTAATAGTTAAAAAAATTATCCAAAACCTACCTATGCGTAAAAGATGTTACATTATATGCTGAGTATGAGAAAAATAATTCAAAAGATTAATTTCAAAATTTAAATCTGCCGCAATGTTGCTCAAATTTATGTATTTGAACGTTTTTACAGTAAAAAATCAGTGTTTTTTTGTAAAAAATAAAATATAAATTTTAGAATTTTTATCATTTATTGCAATGAGTGGATATTTATTTGATTACAAGATTAAAACTTTGGTTTCTTATTTAACAGCTTTTTTATTATTAAATCAAGAAAATTTTTCAACATTACAACTGGCGATATTGACGTTTGATATTGAAAATCGGCATGAGATTTTGTAATTCATTTCGATTTTTTAAAGACTGTCTCTTATATATGGTCCATACACAACAGAAAATGCTTCCATGACTATTTTGTAGAATGAGCGTTGCGTGAATAGATATTATTGATAGTAGATGATATTGCTACTGGAATGATTGCTATTGCTGGATTTACTATTGCTTCTGAAATCATGTCGTTACTAAATCCCTCAGTTAATGGAGGTTTGACACATTTTCCTATTTAATTAAATCTATGTAACATGTCACAAAAGGGTCAAAAGCTGGTAAATGGAAAATATAGATATTATTTAATGCAATGATTAGGATTACAGCAGACCGTTTGATTTCACTCACGTGCTTTTAGGATTCATCTACTGACATAAATGAAAATACAAACAATTTTTTCTGTCAATAACATTTGATTCATAGTTTTGTGAGATAATGCCCACATCTTGAAGTGCACCTGACATGATGGCAGCACCTGCTTGGTCGGAAATGCCCAAACTGTCCAATATTCTGGCTGATGCAAATTTTCGTCTCTACAGGTGATGTGCCACCTAGTTTGTCAGCATTTTGGCATTTCAATGATAGCTGATGACGCAGAAAAGTGAGTTTGTTCGCACTGCGTTGGTTTAGTTTACACCCAATATTCATATTCATATTGAAATTTATTGAACTGAAAAGAAAATAGGCAGTGTTTATGGAAATGGTCCACAAGACTGTAATAGCTTTCAGTATCTTATTTTGTTTTATAAGAATTAAGAAGAGCGCAATAATTCTTGTGGGACAATTTAATTTTTCTCAAAATTCTGCAGTTGTAAATTATTGAGATTTTATCTCATTTACAGGTCACTTCTAACTTATTAGCAACTCCTTCTCACTGGCAGAAAATAAATAGATGTTGACCCATTCCTTGCTTCGGTTATTGTTTAAAAACCAATATATAAATTTTATAGCGTTTTTGTAATAGGGAGAATATTTACTGGCATATCAAAGCCAGACTCAAATTGGGAGTAATATATATATATATATATATTATCAACGTCATGGTACAGTAATATTCAAAGTACACTAAGCTACGCAATACACAAACAGATAAATCCTTCACTGAAAAATTTGGAACCTGTCAGCTTTTCGAAACTTTAAACCACTTGCAGCAGTATTAAATTATGAAAATACTTTATTTTATTTTTACTTAATCTCCATGCAATATAATATCTCTTATGCAAAGGTAGGTTTTGATTGATATTAAAATGATTATTTAGCGCCAAAAATAATCTAATCAAAATTAGATCTTTTTCCATTTTTTCCAAATTTTATCAAATTTTCAACTTTTTTCTGGCAGTATTAAATCTTGAATTTATTATTATTATTTTTTTTTTTTTACTTAACCTCCATTCGATATAACATCTTTTCCGCATTGTTGGATTTTAAAAATTATTAAAATAATTATTTTTTGACAAAAATCACCTAACCAAAATTTGGCCTTTTTTCAATTTTGTTCAAAAATTCAACCCTTTTGTGGCAGCATTAAATTTTATTTTTCCATTAATTATTATTTTTCCCTTAATCTCCGTACAATAGAACATCATTTCTGCATAGGTAGGTTTTAATGAATGGTAATTTTTTTTTCGCCATAGACAATCGATCCACCCTACTATACAGTAGACTCCCTCAAATCTGCACACCTTGGGATCAGAGATTGTGCAGATTTTAGAATTTTGCAGATTTATGGTCATTGTTTTGTTTAGATAATTTAAGAGAGTAATTGAATGTAATTATTAATGCAATTTAAATTATAATGAATACTTACAATATATTGAAACATTAAAATAAGTAATAAAATAAAATAACAAATATTTAGATAAGTTTTAAAATGATTAAAATATTAAAAAGAAAGGTTAAAGGTGAAATGTATTTTTTCTAAATTATTCAATGAAACTTAACTCATAAATAATGTACAATACTAATTCACATCAAAATAATAAAATAGGAAGTTTTATTGCTGGTTTAGCCAGACTTACCCAGCTGGAAAAAGTTTGTAAAAAAAGTGTAAAAAAAAAAGTGCATAAAAAGTGAGCGTATTTGGCACCTCTGCTTATACACAAAAAGTACAAACCGAATTGTTGACAAAAAGTGTATACGTAAATTGTTCACTTTTTGTGCACAATCAGAGGTGCCAAATACGCTCACTTTTTGTGCACTTATTTTTTTATACTTTTTTTGTATACCTAAATTTTTCACTTTTTATGCACAATCAGAGGCGCCAAGTACGCTCACTTTTTGTGCACTTATTTTTTTATATTTTTTTTGTATACCTAAATTGTACACTTTTTATGCACAGAGGTGCCAAATACGCTCAGATTTTGTGCGCATTTTTTGTACACTTCTTTGCATACTGAATAGCCCTAAATTGTATACATTATGTGAATAATCGGAAATGCCAAATACACTGATTTTGTGCACTTTTCCTTTTACACACCAAATAGTCTTACACTGTACACTTTTTATACATAATCAGAGGTGCAGAGAAAAAATATACACAGGTTTTTTTTTCTGCTAATTAATTAAAATCTGCGGAGATTAAACTTATATCTATAAAAATGCATATAAATTTTAGATTGTGAACAAAAGCATACATTAAGTAAATAAACCTGCAATGAAAATTGAAATATCATAAAAAATGCTCAGTCAAAAAATTATTTCAAATCTACAGGGGAAAAAAAATCGTTTGGCAGAAAATTTTGAAAATGACGTGACAATTGATTTTTCTTTAGTTATCGAATGATAATTCTGTGTGTGCTTGTTAAAATGCAAAACATAGCAAAAAAAAAAAAAAAAAAAGAAAGAAAAAAAATGCAAGTAAAAAATTTGTAAAGGATGATTCTATTTGTTTAACATTAGATTTTAAAAGTTGTCACATAACTAGTTGTAAGCTCATCAGGATAATTCCAAAAAATCCCCGCCAGAATCATCTAACAGCTGCAGGTAGATCTAGATTTCGAAGATACTAACTATTAATTTTATCAACAAAAACTAAATCAAGATTAGGCATAATCCTAGTTTAACAATTTTATCTGGTCATTTTCCTTTTTTTTTTTTTTTTTTTTTTTTTTTTTTTTTTTACAATAAAAGTTGGTTTTATTGAAATCATGTTAGCCCCCCCCCCCCCAACTCTATTATTACTGTAAAATCCTGATTGTAATCCCTTAATACTTTGAAGCAGTGTTCTCGCTGTTGCTCGCCAATGTGTCGAATTGCGATTAAATTCTTAATTTGGCGAGTAAACAAGCGATTAGGTTCGCCAAATTGCTAGTGCTCAATTTTTGCTTTTTCTTTTTCATACATATGCATATACAGTAGACTCCCTCAAATCCGCAGAGCTTGGGACCAGGGGTTGTGCGAATTTTAGAATTTTGCAGATTTCTGGTCATTGCTTTGTTTACATTTTTTAAACAGTAATTTGAATGTAATTAATAGTGCATTCGCAACTATAATGAATGCTTACAATATAATAAAATATTAATATAGTAATGAACTAAAAATAATAAAAGTTTAGATAATTTTTTAAATGATTAAAGTTCTAATAGCAAAGGTCAAGTTAATAATCAATAGTGTATGATTAAATATTCATTATAAAGATTAATATTCTTCCAAAATTATTCAAGAAAACTTGCCTCATAAAAGTACATTACTAATTCACATAAAAATCATAAAATAAGTATTTTTTTTTCAAGTTTAGCCAAGCTTAATAACCAAAATATCTTGATAATGCATAATATATTTGGTAAGAACATTGTAATTACCAGTAATATCAGCAATATCTTAAATTTTTTCAAAAAAATAAAAAATTTCTTTATGAAAAAAACATGAAAATAGAGTATTAAGAAAATTATAAATTAAAAAATATATGAAATTGAAACAAAATTAAGAAAAAATCAAATTTTGTCCCAATATCTAAACTGAAATTTTCATTGTTTACATCCATAAAATATGTGCGAATTTTAGAGAGTTGCAGATTTCTGGTTTGTGGATTTCAGGAAGTCAAATGTATATATATATATATATATTTAATATATACATATTTTTTATATTTGTAGTGCATAGTTGAAATTAGATTAATAACAATCGCTGTCACAGTTTGAACTACACGGCGAATCCATTTTGCTAATACTTTTTTCATTTGGCGAATGTATTTTATTTTTAATTCGCCAAATTACTAATGTTGGTCAAATGTCAGCGAGAACACTGCTTTCAAGCAATTTTTATTTTCCACACTCACATATAAGCCCCCCTCCTACCACACACACACCTCTTTTGTGGTAAAAAAATATTTAAAAATCTAAGTGTTAAACTGTGTGTTTAACACTTTCATAACAAGTACGCACTGGAAACTTTTTAAAATTATTTATTGCTACCAGATAGTAATATCATATTTGCTCATAGGCCATAATAAAAACCGTTGAATGTAAACATACAATTATTTCATTTATTTTACCTATTACATGTATATTCATAGAAACTTATCAAAATATTTAATCTACATTCAGTGACTTAATGAGAACTTGAGCTAGTTCATACACAGGGTGCATAAAAGTGCTTATTTTTTAGTACTCCTATTTCTGAATTTTGCTTATACTGTTAAAGGAATGAAAACCCTGTGTAAAAATGAAAAACAACGGTATATACTGAATACAGCACTGAAGTGTAATAAATATTATTTTTAATGCATGTTGCTGATATTCAATTTCTGTTCTTGGAGATGCATACAATCCTCTCAAATATTAAACTTTTCTTTTAATGAAAAAAAAATCCCCAAAGGGACCTTTTTTTAAGAATGATCCATATGCATATATTTACAGTAGTACTCCGGTGATCCAAAAATTGACTTAACCAAAAGATCTTAAAATTCCAAGTCCTTTTTAAATGTAAAAAATTTTACTGTCAACACTATTTTTACCGATGTCAATTGACACCTTTCAACATATTTTGTTTTATGATTACTGTTTTATTTATAAGTTTTACACCAAAACAATTCCAAATCATTTTTAATACATTGAAATTTGTTTTAATTAGCTTTAAAAATTAGAAGCAAAAATCAGAACTTTGAAAGGTGCTTTTGGACACTAGTAGAAATAGTGTTAAAAAAAAAACAAACATGTTTTTTATTAAAAAAACAGAGTTAACTTACTTATTTGGTCCACTGCATAATTTTGAGCTCTTTATTATATATATATGTAAAATACTTCATTATTTTACATAATATGTTGCGATTTTCTTTTGATTTTCAACTTTGCATGGTATCAATGCTGATTTATCACGCCATCTTTTAAATAACAACACATTTGTTGTTGCATCTTCTTGTACTTCAATATCTCAAAGTGACACATTTTTTATCTCAGTAGCTTCGCTGTGTGTAATCCTGTTCCACATCTACGACATAATCTGTAACACGTTACAACATTTTTATTACAGCACTGTACTAACTATCAAGCTTTTCACCATAAGCTTCTCAGTTATTAAAAAAAATCCTATGGAACCCCGGTTAATCGAAAATGCTTTGGTCCCATACTTTTAAGATAAGAACCATGGGTGCAAGTTTGAAATTTTGTCAAGACTGAAAATATTTTGAATTCCCCTTCTACTAACTGGGTCTGAGTGAACATCTACACACACACGTAGCTTGCATTTTTACCCACGACCCTATGATGATGTCCCCCCCCTCCCCCCCCCCGATCTTTAGCCAAAATTTGGCATTTTTGTGCAATCTTTTGCCAAAATTTGCTACTTTTGACAAAAATCAGACTTTGTACAGCCTCAGGAAAAAAAAAGCTGAACTTTCAAGGACATTTGACAAAATTAGAACTTTTCTGTAATTTTTTAACAAAATTAGCCTTTTTTGCGAACTTCTTACAAAAATCGCACTTTTTTCCACTGTTTTTTCAATGACATTTGCATTTATCAATGATCCTTTAGAGATATTCGTAGTTTTTCTCACCCTTTTTTGACAAAATTCAGATATTTTCCACAATCTTTTGAGAAAATTTGCATATTTACTGCAATCCTTCGTCAAAACTCGTGTATTTTCCATGATCTTTCGTCAAAATTTTCATATTTTCTGCTACCTTTTGTCAAAATACACTTTTTTCTGTGATCTTTTGAAAAAACTCTCGTATTTTCTATGATCCTTCTAGAAAATTCTCATTTTCTGTGATCTTTCAACAAAATTGTGATTTTTCTTTGATCTTTCGATAAAATTCGCGATTTTCCTCCGATCTTTCGTCAAATTAGAGATTTTCTGCTCCTTTCTACAAAATACTTCTATTTACCTCAATCTTACAACAAATTACTCATATTTTTCGGCAAAATTTACATATTTTCTGTGATCTTTCGGAAAAATTCGGGTATTGTTCGTGATCTTGAGGAAAAATTTGGATATTTTCTGCGATCTTTTGGAAAAATTCACATATTTTCTGAAATTTTTCGGCAAAATTCGCATATTTCTCTTGATCTTTCGACAAACTCTACATATTTTCCTCAATTTTTTGACAAAATTAGAACACTTCTTCGATCTTTCAAGAAAATTAGAGTATTTTCCAGGATCTTTCCACAAAAAGTAGAGTATTTACCACGATCTTCGACAAAAAATAGAGTATTTTTCACGATTATCTTAGAAAATTAGAATATTTTCGTAATCCTTTAACAAAAGCCGCAACTTTTTACATAATCCTTTGACCGAAGTCGCGCTTTTTCCAAAATCCTATGATGGAAAGAGTTACCTCCCACTTTTTTTGGAGAAAATAGTTTTTTTCCAGGATCGTTTGAAAAATTTATAGGTTTTTTGCACAGTTGCATTGGTTTAGAGGTATAAAAAATTTGAGAATTTTCTTGATTGCCTTTGTAAAAATTGCGAATTTTCTTGATTGCCTTTGTAAAAATCGATAATTTTGTCGACCAGACTCGAAAAATCAAATTTCATCGATTGGCTTCGTAAAAATCACGTATTTTGTCGATCCAATTCGTAAAAATCTAATTTTTGTTGTTAAACAAGAAAAAAAATCAATCATTTTGTTGATCGGCTGTGGAAAAGTTACGAATTTTACCTATCGTGTGAAAAAAAATTGCAAATTTCATCGATTGGCTTTGTAAAAGTCACGAATTATGTCGATAGCTTTGTAAAACTTGCGATTTTCGTCAATCGGTTTCATAAAAATCATAAATTTTATTGATTAGATGCAGAAAAATTTTAAATTTTGGCAACTGTCTTTGTAAAAATCACAAATTTTGTTGATAAGTGCAGAAAAATTGCGAATTTTCTCAATTGGCTTTATAAAAGCGATATTTTTGTTCGAAACCGTTTTGTCGACTAAACTCGAAAGATCGCACATTTTGTCGATTCATTTTGTAAAAATCTTATTTTTGTTGTCAAACAAGAAAAAAATCGATAATTTTGTGGATCAGCTGTGGAAAAATTGCGAATTTTACTGATCACGTGAAAAAAAACGTAAATTTCGTTCATTGGCTTTTTAAAAATCACGAATTTTGTAGATTGCTTTGTAAAAATCGAGATTTCCGTCAATAGGTTTCATAAAAATCATAAATTTTATTGATTAGATGCAGAAATTTTTTTAATTTGGCAACTGTCTTTGTAAAAATCACGAATTTTGTTGATAAGTGCAGAAAAATTGCGAATTTTCTGAATTGGCTTTATAAAAGCGATATTTTTGTTCGAAACCGTTTTGTCGACCAAACTCGAAAGATCGCACATTTTGTCGATTCATTTTGTAAAAATCTTATTTTTGTTCTCAAACAAGAAAAAATCGATAATTTTGTTGATCAGCTGTGGAAAAATTGCGAATTTTACTGATCATGTGGAAAAAAAATTGCAAATTCTGCCGATTGGCTCTGTAAAAATCACGAATTCTGTCGATTGCTTTGTAAAAATGGCGATTTTCTCAATCGGTTTCATAAAAATCAGAAATTTTATTGATCAGATGAAGAAAAATTGTGAATTTTGGCAACTGTCTTTGTAAAAATCATGAATTTTGTTGATTTATGCAGTAAAATTGCAAATTTTCTTAATCGGCTTCGTAAAAATCAATATTTTTGTTGACCAGACTCGAAAAATCGTAAATTCCATCGATCAGCTTCATAAAAATCGCAGATTTTGTCGATTCATTTTGTAAAAATCTTATTTTTGTTGTCAAACAAGAAAAAATTGATAATTTTGTTGATCAGCTGTGGAAAAATTGTGAATTTTACTGATCATGTGAAAAACAATTGCAAATTCTGCCGATTGGCTCTGTAAAAATCACAAATTCTGTGGATTGCTTTGTAAAAATGGCGATTTTCGTCAATCGGTTTCATAAAAATCAGAAATTTTATTGATCAGATGCAGAAAAAATTGTGAATTTTGGCAACTGTCTTTGTAAAAATCACGAATTTTGTTGATTGGTGCAGAAAAATTGCAAATTTTCTTAATCGGCTCTGTAAAAATCAATAATTTTGTTGACCAGACTCAAAAAATCATAAATTCCATCGATCAGCTTCATAAAAATCGCACATTTTGTCAATTTATTTTGTAAAAATCTTATTTTTGTTGTCAAACAAGAAAAAATCGATAATTTTGTTGATCAGCTGTGGAAAAATTGCGAATTTTACTGATCATGTGGAAAAAAAATTGCAAATTCTGCCGATTGGCTCTGTAAAAATCACGAATTCTGTCGATTGCTTTGTAAAAATGGCGATTTTCGTCAATCGGTTTCATAAAAATCAGAAATTTTATTGATCAGATGAAGAAAAATTGTGAATTTTGGCAACTGTCTTTGTAAAAATCATGAATTTTGTTGATTTATGCAGTAAAATTGCAAATTTTCTTAATCGGCTTCGTAAAAATCAATATTTTTGTTGACCAGACTCGAAAAATCGTAAATTCCATCGATCAGCTTCATAAAAATCGCAGATTTTGTCGATTCATTTTGTAAAAATCTTATTTTTGTTGTCAAACAAGAAAAAATTGATAATTTTGTTGATCAGCTGTGGAAAAATTGTGAATTTTACTGATCATGTGAAAAACAATTGCAAATTCTGCCGATTGGCTCTGTAAAAATCACAAATTCTGTGGATTGCTTTGTAAAAATGGTGATTTTCGTCAATCGGTTTCATAAAAATCAGAAATTTTATTGATCAGATGCAGAAAAAATTGTGAATTTTGGCAACTGTCTTTGTAAGAACCACGAATTTTGTTCATTGGTGCAGAAAAATTGGGAATTTTCTTAATCGGCTATGTAAAAATCAATAATTTTGTTGACCAGACTCAAAAAATCGTAAATTCCATCGATCAGCTTCATAAAAATCACACATTTTGTCAATTTATTTTGTAAAAATCTTATTTTTGTTATCAAACAAGAAAAAATCGATAATTTTGTTGATTAGCTGTGGAAAAATTGTGAATTTTACCGATCATGTGAAAAACAATTGCGATTTTTGTCAATCAGCTTCGTAAAAATCAAATTTTATTGATCAAATAAAGAAAAATTGTGAATTTTCTCAATCGTTTACTTAAAAATTGATAATTTCGTCGACCAGACTCGAAGAATCGTAAACCACATTGATCGGCTTCATAAAAATCGCATATTTTGTCAACCCATTTCTTAAAAATCATAATTTTTGTTTACTTCATCAATCAGCTGTGGAAAAATTGTGTATTTTACCAATCATGTGAAGAAAGATTGCAAATTTCTTCGATTGGCTTTGTAAAAGTCATGAATTTTGTAAATTGCTTTTAAAAATTTTAATTTCCGTAGATCGGTTTCGAAAAAATCATAAATTTTTTTGATCAGGCATAGAAAAATTGTGAATTTTCTCGATCGGTCATGTAAAAATCAATAATTTTGTTGACCAGACTTGAAAAATCATAAATTCCATTGATCAGCTTCATAAAAGTCGCACATTTTGTCGATTCATTATGTAAAAATTTTATTTTTGTTGTCAAACAAGAAAAAATCGATAATTTTGGTGATCAGCTTTAGAAAAATTGTGAATTTTACCAATCATGTGAAAACAATTGCAAATTCCATTGATTGGCTCTGTAAAAATCACGAATTCTGTCGATTGCTTTGTAAAAATCATGATTTTCGTCAATCGGTTTCATGAAAATCAGAAATTTTATTGATCAGACGCAGAAAAAATTGTGAATTTTGGCAACTATCTTTGTAAAAATCATGAATTTTGTTGATTGGTGCAGAAAAATTGTGAATTTTCTTAAACGGCTATGTAAAAATAGATAATTTTGTTGACCAGCTCCATAAAAATCGCACATTTTATCGATTCATTTTGTAAAAATCTTATTTTTGTTGTCAAACAAGAAAAGATTGATACTTTTTATTAGTAATTTTTGACGAATTAAATTTTTTTCCCCGATCATTAGGAGAAATTTACACTTTTCCAGCAATCCTTTGAAGAAATTTACCCAACACAGTGAGGTTTGTACTGGCATTTTTGCTGTATTTCATCTGTTACCTCCCCCATATAAAAATGACAACAAATTTTAATGCATACTCCCATCAATCCCAGAGATAATGAAATTCATCGTCGAAAAAGCAGAAATCCACGTTTCTGCGGAAAATAATCTGTAGGTAAAATATTTTTACAATTGAAGCATTAATTAATCAAACAGTCACTTACCTGTGGTGTATTGTCTTATTTTTTAAATGTTTATTAACAACCTAAATTTTTCAAATAGTAAGTAATAAAAACTAAACATGACATGAAGCAAAATAAAGGTTTAATGAAAAAGAATCTGCAAAAAAGAAAATAAAATTGTAATGCCCATCTCATGTCTTTTTTCACCTCACAAAACACTTATAATTTAAGGGGGAATTAATTTTTATTTTTTATAAGAATTTCCATTAGTTTTGAAAAGCAATCTAAGCATCTAGTAAATGTCAAATAATCAGCAAATTAAATTAATATCAGTGATTAAATCAATATCAATGAATAAATTAACATGAACAATTAAATTAATAATGTGTGGTTGTTATTACAAACAATAACCATGCATTGATATCATTCGTCAGAGCTCCCCCTCCTCCCATAAAACTATAATGCTATATTTGTAGAGCTAGCTAATTCGGAAAGATTTTCAAGTCCCTGCAAATTCATAAACTTGGAGCAAAAGGCGAAATTTTTTTTCGATCCCGATTGATTCCACAGGGTTTGCATGTGCTTACAAATGACTGAGTCATCTGAAATTTTCACAGAGATACTTGTAAAAAAATAACTTTGGTATAAACGCTATAATTTAAATTAGAAATAATAAAAATAAAAAACGACGGAACACGCGGTAGTATCCATTCGATTCTCTCGCTTCGCGGTCGAGTGACGTCACATGTAAACACACCAGCTCCAAGTCTCTGTGTTGAGTAGTATTAATCCTTCTGATTCCTAGAGTCGGAAAGATCGCTACAGCGGTACATGAGAGAAAAATAAATAAATTAATAATTATTAAAAAGGATTCGTCTGATTTTTGAAAGCGCAAGTGATTTTCATAATAATTGGAAGCTATAACTGATAAGGGAAAAGGGCAAATTGTAAGCTCGTTGAAAAAGTGGAGTGTTTGCGCGCGTGTTGTGAGCATGTGTGTGTGTGTGTGGGGGGGGGGGGTCCACTTCACTTCCCTCGATTTTAAAACTTAATTATTTAATTTTTTTTTTTTTTTTTGAAAAACTTCATAAAATTTATTCTTTTCGAGAAATTTAAAATAAAAAAGGAAGTAACACATTTTCTGATAGGGGGATGAAAGCATGTGAGAGCAATTGCCCCCCCTTCTTTTTAAAATTTGATTAATTAAAATTTATTTTTCACTTTTTTTGAAATTCGTAGTCAAATTTATTATTTTCGAGTAACTTAAAAAAAAATATATAAATTTTGCAATGGGGGAAGGGCATAGAACGGCTTTTGCCCCTCTCTCGATTTTGAAATTTAACTAAGTTTTGTTTTTCTACGATTTTGAAAAACACAGCAAAATTAATTCTTTCTAGGAGTAGGCACATTTTGCCCTTAACAGGATTTTGAAATTTAATTAACTTTTTTTTTTTTTTTCGTTTTGAAATGCCCAATAAAATATGTTTATTTCAAGTAATTTAAAATTAAACGATTTTTATGGGAAGAAGTCATATGAGAGTCATTGCCTCTCCCTTAAGTTTGATTTAAATATTATTTAGTCTAAAATACAATTGAATTTTATTTTTGAATGATTTTGAAAAACATAGTAAAATTATGTCTTTTCGAGAAATTTAAAATAAAAGAGAAATTAAATATTTCCGTAAAGTTAGAGGGTTTTACTAAAAACATTACCCCTCCCCTAAGTTTAAAAATTTATAATTAATCAAAATTTCTATTTTCCTTATTTTTAACACATTTGCTGCCGATCACGCGCCAGCGCGTGATGTGGCGCCAACGTTAAGGGGCCACTCACGCGCCAGCGCGTGATGTGAGGTGGTGTCAAATAGCCAGTCACGCGCTGGTACGGAAAAATCTTTCACTGATTATTTGTTATAAAAAATAAATCGGCTTCTGGGAAAAACCCACTTCTACAGTGCGGCATTAACTATCATCACATCTTCAAGTAAGCGGCAGCGAATGTGTTAAAAGATAGTAGAATTTATTATTTTTAAGCAACTTAAAATATAAGATAATCTCAAGGAAGTTTCCGGTAATGAAGCGAGGGGGGGGGGTGGGGTGGAGATTCATTACTCGTATTTCTGGATTTTGAAATTTAAATAGTTAAATTTGTTTTTCTTCAAATTAGATAAGCATACTAAAATGTATTTAATTTGTTTACCTTAAAATTAAAATCGAACTGAGAATTTTCTTTTATTGAGAAAGGGACCACAAGCTCACGATTTTGAAATTTAATTAACTCATTTTATTTTGGCTTATTAAGACATAATCCAATTTATTCCTTCCGATTAAATGCAAGTTAAATACAACATTAGTTTACTTTTGAAAATTTTCACAAATTTAGAAAAGACACCAGGCATGAAAATAATAATCCCTGTAATGAAAAAATCTAATTTTTACATCTATAAAAAAATAGTACATAATATTTGCAAAATTGGAATCTTTAATTTTTTTTTTCAAAAAAAAAAAAAATTGCATAATTTTTGCACACATGGAATATTTATTTATTTTATGCAAAAGAAGTGCACTGTTTTTGATAACTTATAATGTTCACTTTTTTGTATGTATAAAACATGAAAATATTTTTCACAAAAAGTACATACTTTTCGGAGTATTCAAAAATAGTCACTTTTTGTGCACAAATTGTGTACAATCTAAACTTTTTTGCAAACAAAGTGTAAACTATTTTTAGCTGGGTAATAACCCCAAAATCTGGATTAATACATAAACATATTCGGAAAGATTATAATTATCATTGATATCAGCAATTTATTGAATTTTTTTCAGAAATAAATTTATTCTTCCTTCAATAAAAAACATGAAATCGGTAACAATAACAAAAATTACAAATTAAAATATGTTTAGAATTGATATAAAACTAAAAAAAAATCAAATTTTGTCCTTATATCTGAATTGAATGTTTCATTGTTTATACATCTGTAAATTATGTGCAGATTTTAGAGAGTTGCAGATTTGAGGGAGTCTACTGTATTGTTAAACATTTTATGATTCTTTAACTTTGTTAAGTTACATTTTGTCATCAATTCAGTATGAATTATCGATAATTTTAAAGTCATCCATTTCATATGGTAATTTTAACACTGCATAAAAAAAAGAAATTAAACATTTTAATTTTTGTATTCATTGTCGGAATCGGTCACTTCAAAAATTAAAACCAGTCTCAGATCCAAAATATTGTTATGAGTATATAACAAAAAATGTGTGCTTACTGTATTTTTTAGATGTTTTAACTTAATATCATGCTTATTAGTTAATTATTTTGCAGTATTTAAAACTGAAAAATAAAACAAAACAAAAAAATTTACTTGTATATTATCCAATCCAAGTCAGATACAACTGTGTCATTAATATTCATACACACCAAATGTTTTTTTTAAAAAAATACGTTGGAGTATTGCATTGCTATTAGTTTCCAAGTAGATGCTTTCACTTTGTGACTGTGTATTGAATTATAGTTTTAGAATTAGTGTTATATTGTTACCATTTCTTATGTTATTTTTTCTATATGTTATTTACTATTTATTATTTTTCCTCAATTAAAGTTATGTGCCATGTTTAAGAAGTATATGTAAACATATATGTCAAATTCTCTTTTGAGCTTGAGTGCAATGATAAACAAAATTGGCAAGTATCAAATATTTTTGATAATTTATCTTATGACTACTACTGGAACAAAAATAATTTTTGTACTTATGCTGTTTCTGTTAGGAATGACTTGATGAATACATATTTTGCACGATGTCATTTTATGAATCTTTAATGTCTATATCTTACAATACTTTTTTCATTCACACGAAAGCACTGCCATGCTAATGTTAATTAGATGGAAGAAGTTTTTAATATGTCATCCGCCTTTCCATATTTTTTATTTAAAAAAAATATTTAATTTTTCCATTTAATAGCTGAGAAGACTATCCGTACAAAGGTTATTTTTTACTATTTTGTTGGATTAAATTTTTTTTTAATGTTTCCATTTATGGAGCCATTTTTGAAACTGAAAATATTCTCACATTAAAACCTGCAGCCAGACTACAACAAAAATTAAAAAATTACCTTTGTAAGTAAATCCAATGCAAAAAAATATTTTTAAAAAATACTGAAATGCAAACGAGATATTTAAAAAATATATCTCCTGTAAGATTAACAGTATCAAGGTGATGTTTATGTGTGAGTGAAACAGCATTTATAAGAAGGCAGTAGTTTAATTATACTTCATGATGATGTTTCTAGCTTATTTTATTTAAACATTCTTGTTATTGACTTAGCCTCATCTTAAATAGGAATTGTTAAGTTTAATACTTTAATTCTTACTTGTCCTATTTTAATAATCAAGAATATTATTTATTGTTTGCACATTATCCATGTTTTTCCTCATAACTGAAGATGACTTGTGCATCTGGCAACGATGTAGAGTTGCTGTTAGTTGTTGTTTGTTCGTACTGTGTGTACAACGTGGCATGGCCGCTGCGCTAATTAATAAATTAATATTACACTTTAAGTAAGTTTAATATTGAATATTTTTATAGGTTATGGGCCCAGGATTTACGCCCATGTAACCGATTTTAATCAGAAACTAAAAATAAGTTTGATTTAAAAGCATTTGTTGCTATATCGCGTAATCGAATTGACGCCGGTTGTTAAGCCTAACGGGAAATTCGTTTGCAAAGTTAACGTGACATCGTATTCAGTATAAAATAACTATGGCTGGACTTGATATTTCTTCGATGAATAAATTTGACGGGAAAAACTATTCCCAATGGCGTTTTCAAATGAACTGTGCACTGAAAGCTAAAAGTGTGTTTGCCGTTGCTAGTGGATCGAAAGTGAAGCCTGATGCCGACGCTGAAATCGAGAAGTGGGAAAAAGAAGATGCCATTGCAATGTTTTCGATTACCGCAGCGATGGAGATGAAACAAATAAGCCTGATTGAGAGCTGTACTACATCGTGTGGCATGTTGACAAAGCTAGACTCTGTATTTCAGCAAAAGTCTGATTTCAACAAAATGTTATTGCTAGACAAATTCCATCAACTCAAAATGGATTCTAATGAGACAGCAGTAGAGTACATTTCAAGAGCAGAAAACCTAGCCCATCAAATTAAAAACTCCGGTGAAGAGATCAATGATATCACCCTCCTAACGAAAATTTTGGGAACTTTGCCATCAAAATATTGCAACTTTCGGAAAGCATGGTTGTCAATGGATGAAAGTAGACAGAATCTGTCAAATTTAACAGCCAGGTTAATTGATGAGGAAGTAAGTTTAAATGAAAATGACAGAGATGAATCAGCATTTGTTGCAAACTGCAGAACTGCAAATTCATCAACAAACTACTAGCAAAAGTTCAATCAACCAAAAGCCAAGCTGGATAAATCAAAAGTAACATGCTACTCATGTCAGAAAAAGGGGCATTTTGCCAGAGACTGTCGATCCCGTTCAAGAAGTGATAGAAATAACAAAAGTGAGCTTAATGATTCCATAGGTTACAATGCCTTTAGTGCCGAAGTGAAGGAGTTGGAGAACTGTAAAGAAAATCAATGGATACTTGACAGCGGAGCATCAGCACGTATGACATACGATTTCCACTCACTAAGTGACTTTCAGAAATTAGATGGAAGTGATAAAATCCGCCTAGGAAATAACACAGAACTCCAAATTGAAGGAAGGGGGGAGGTAAGAATTTTGAAATTCATAAACAATACCTGGATTGAAGGTTTAATGACAAATGCCAGGTGTGTGTGTAATGATGTATGTGCCAGGTTTAAAGAAAAATTTATTTTCTGAAGGAACTGTAGCAAATAAAGGTATGAAAATTATTAAAACTGGTAATAGTGCTAAAATTTATAATTGTGATGATAACCTTATTGTCTCAGCTGTTCGTACTTCAAACAATTTATATGAGATGCTACTCAAAACATTAAAACCCATTGAAGCTAATGCAGCTGCTACAGATAGTATTAAGTTATGGCACGAGCGAATGGGTCATATTAATCTCAAGGCCCTAAGAGAGTTAAGTGAAAAAGGAATTATTGATAAGATTGATTTTTCAAGTGCTGATAAATTCCTTTGCGAAGGCTACCAATATGGCAAACAACATAAACTTTCGTTTAGCAGTAGAAAATGCAAATCCAACAAGCCTGGTGAATTAACTTACAGTGATTTGTGTGGTCCAATGTCAACATCATCACTAGGTGGTGCCAATTATTTTGCTATCTTCAAAGATGATTTTAGTGGTTATGTTTCTGTTGCATTTTTGAAACATAAGTGTGATACCTTTGAACATTTCAAGAAGTTTGTGTCTCTGTGTGAAAACAAACATTCAACAACAGTGAAAGCCCTTAGAGTGGATAATGGCAGAGAATTCATAAATCATGATTTAAAAGACTTTCCGCATAGAAAAGGTATTGAACTTCAGCCTACAGCTCCTTACACTCCTGAACAGAATGGAAAAATGGAGAGAAATATAAGAACAATTATGGAAAGTGCTCGATCAATGCTGTACAGCAAGAATTTACCATTGTTTTTATGGGCTGAAGCAGTTAACACAGCTGTGCATATCCTAAATAATGTACCGACAAGTCAGTCACCTGGATCCACGCCATACGAACTGTGGACAGGAAAGCAGAAATCACTTAAGTATTTGAGAACTTTTGGCTCAGAAGCTTATATGCATGTGCCTGACCAATTTCGAAAGAAATTGCAGCCCAAAAGTATAAAAACAATTTTTGTTGGCTATGAAAGAGATTCAACAAATTACCGGCTGTTTGATCCTGCATCAAAAACAATAAAAATTTCCAGAAATGTTACATTTAATGAAAGCTCATATGCACCAGAGATTCACTCACAAAAGAAACAGACAATTTCAATAAGTAGCTGTGAATACCAAGATATTACCAGCGAGTCAGAAACTGAAACCGACCAAATGATGAATGAAAATGATATACTTAATGCTTCGCAGAACCCAGATGATGAAACTTCCTCATTCAATCTTAGACCGAGAGAAAATATAAGAATTCCTAGACGTCATGATGTAAATGTTGCTGAAATTCCAAAAACATATGAAGAGGCAATTAACCCCCACCAATCGAAGGAATGGAGAGATGCAATAAGATATGAACTCGAATCATTACAGAAAAATAACACCTGGCAGTTGGTAGAATGTCCAGAAGGGAAGAATGTAATTGGATCAAAGTGGGTGTTCAACATAAAGTACCTACCAAATGGAAATATTGAGCGTTTTAAGGCTCGCCTGTGTGCAAAAGGATACGCACAAGTGGAGGGAGTTGATTTCAATGAAACAGTCTCATCAACAATTAGATATGATACCATACGAGTGATCTTGGCAATTGCTGCTCAAAAGAAATTAAAAATATTGCAGTGTGACATAAAAATAGCTTTTCTGCATGGTGACATTGAAGAAGAAATATATATGCAACCTCCTCCAGGTCTACCTATTGATCCAGACCTTGTATGTAAGTTAAGAAAATCCTTATATGGCCTAAAACAGTCGTCAAGATGTTGGAACCAGAAGTTTTCAGATTTCTTATTAAATTATGGATTCAATCAAAGTGTGGCTGACCCTTTATTATTCCATGGCGTTTTCCAAGGTAAAAAAATTCTTCTTATTTTGTATGTTGATGATGTTCTTTTACTATGTGAAGATGAAGAAATTTTAAATGACATCATGAAAAATATGAACAAGAACTCTTTGAAGCCACAATTTGTAAATCAAATTGTTTTGTTGGAATTGAGATTAACCAAAATACAGATAGTTCAATTTTCATCCATTCACAAGCTTACATTAAGAAAATTTTAAGACAATTCAACCTTGAAGATTGTAATCCAGTTAGTATTCCAGCAGATCCCTATGTAATTCTGTCATCTGAGCCAGACATAAATTTGGAAGAAAATAGCGTACCATATCGTGAAGCTGTTGGATCATTACTATTTCTTTCTTCTACCACCCGTCCAGATATCACATATGCTGTAAACCTTGTAAGTAGGTTCCAAAACAACTACAGTCAAGTACATTGGAATGCTGTCAAAAGAATAATGAAGTACTTGAAAGGAACTCAATGTCATGGTATCCAGTATGTGCCCGAATCAGAAAATTCTTATCTTGTGGCTTATTCTGATGCAGATTTTGCTGGTGACTTGGACACCAGAAGGTCCACCACTGGATATGTTTTCATGTTGTCAAGTGGTGCCATTACATGGAACACTAGTAGGCAAACTTCAGTGTCAACATCAACCACAGAATCCTAATATATTGCAGCATCTACAGCAGTGAAAGAAGTGATATGGCTCCGCCAGCTGTTATGTGATATAGATGAAATATCATTCTGTGAAAAAAAATGTCACTTTGCATATTGATAATCAGAGTGCCATAAAATTAATCAAAAATCCAGTGTATCATAAACGTACAAAGCACATTGACATTCGGTACCACTTCATCCGTGAAAAGTACCAGGATAAAACTGTGAATATTGATTATGTGAATAGTAATGAACAATTGGCCGATATGTTAACAAAGGCTTTGCCCAGAGACAAATTTGAAAAACTAAGAACTCTGATAAACTGTCTTGCTAAGTGTTAATTTTTTTTGATAATCTGCCTTCCTAAGTGTTATTTTCTTTAATATGCCTAGTTGAGTGTTAATTATTTTTCTTTGTAATTTTTATTGACAAGTAAGAATTGGAGGGAGTGTTAAGCTTAATATTTTAATTCTTACTTGTCCTATTTTAATAATCAAGAATATTAATATTGTTTGCACATTATCCATGTTTTTCCTCATAACTGAAGATGACTTGTGCATCTGAAAACGATGTAAAGTTGCTGTTAGTTGTTGTTCGTTCGTACTGTGTGTACAACGTAGCATGGCCACTGCGCTAATAAATAAATTAATATTACACTTTAAGTAAGTTTAATATTGAGTATTTTTATAGGAATGAGACATGACATTTTCTTATTTGCCTTGATAGGATTGTGTTTATGTATATTATGATTAATTTCACATAATTCTATACAGAAATTTTTTAATTTTTTATAGCTTACTATAATTGTTTCTTGACAGAATAGTTTGATTTCTTCATTCATTCACAAAGAGTATGGGGTAAAATTAAAATTATGGCACCTCTGCTACTATTATCCAAAAATGCACTACTCCGCTAGACTTAGACTTTTTCGAAGCACTCCATATACATAAAGCAAATAACTCCTTGGTTAATAATCTTTCAAGTATACCGTACATCTCAACTTTCTGGTTAGATTTATTATGTCATGACACCTCATTTCCGGTTTAATCTTATTGGTTGCTGAGGCTTGTGGGTATTTTGGTATTATGTTTGCGATCATTTGGGTCTCTGACTTGCTGTCAGTTGGGGGGGGGGGGTTCTTTTTTTAACATTTTAACTTTTATACACTGAGAAAGCGAGCCCTGTGCTCGCGAAACGCATACGTATGTGGTGTGTGTTTGTGCATTGTGTGTTAAACGTTGATTTTAATTATTGTAATCTTCCACACAAGGTTTTAGCTATTATTGGTGCCCAGGTAACAAAAACGTACCGCCCCCCTCCATCTCCTATTTCACCCCCTCTTTGTCGATTATAAATTTCAAAAAACTATCCAGTCAGTTGCAAAATTTTTATATCTTTGAAATGAATTGGGTTTTTAAAACATTTGTAACCAAAAGATTTCTTTTTTTTTTTACAAGAAGTATATGCAGTATTGAATTCACACATTTTTCTCCAGTATAGATTGCTGTGGACAGGGGGGAGGTGCTTGTAGCATTCTTCAAGGAAGAAGAAGGTATTGCATTTTTCAACCATTGAAATCACAAAATCTCAAATCTTCCAGGGGAGAGATATCTCTTTGCTCCTAGAGGAGGAAGAGGAATGTTCCTCCTTGGGCCATCTCTTTCATTAACAGATAATTTTTGCTTAAAACAAATTGATTGTTTCAGTTCATTACATTTAATTTCAAATATAAATGAAAAAGATAATTTAATTTCATATCTTTTATTCAATTTCTTTCATTTAAAATATATTAATTTAAATCTAAAAATACATGTTTAACTTGTTTATATTTTTTCTTAAAGATTCAAAACGTATAATGTCATAAAACATTCTATTTCAACACCAATGTTTTATTTCTATGTTACACATGCCCCCCCCCCCCCCCGAAAAAAAAGTTGTCATGGGTGAGAAGTGTCTATAACAGTAAAAATAACAAATTGAGCATCTGAAAAAAAATGCAAACTAATATAGTAGACTCTCTCAAATCTACACAAGTTGTGCTGATTTTAAAATTTTGCAGATATCTGGCCAATGTGTTGTTTACAATTTTATAAACATAATTTGAATGTAATAATGCAATCAAAATTAAATTGAATGCTTGAAATAGAGTAAAATATTAAAAAAATTAATTAACAAAATCAAATGATAAAAATTTGGATAATTTTTTAAATGATTAATTTATTAAAAGTAAAGATCAAGTAAATAATCGATGATGTATAACTAAATAAACATAATAAAGATCGGATACATTTTTCTTGAATTATTAGTGAATATTTTTTTATAAAGATATACTATTAACTGTCATCAAAATCAAAAATTTAAATCAAAACACAAACTGTCAATTCTGTCAAATTGTGCTATTCATCATATTATTTTATCTATTCTTTTGGAAACATTTTAGTAAAAATTTCAACTTGAAAATGAACAACAACAAACAATTTCTACTTGAAATGAGTAAAGTTAGGATTTGTTTTTTAAAACAATGCCTCTCAAGCAATGGGTGTTTGGTGTTTTTTTTATTGTTGTTGCTTGTTTCGACCTTTGCACAGGTTTTTTTTTCATTCTATTTTACTATCTCATTTGCAGACCCATAAAAAGAATTAAAAGCATTATTTAATCAATCTTAGATATATAAATAATGAAACATTAGTCAGAACTGTCAATCTTAAATTAATACATAATGAAACATTGGACAGAATAATGTTTTCCAATATTTAAATCAAAAGTTGTTGAAAGAGAAACTCTCATGACTGAACTAATGTGGACTGAAGCAACCTGTTTATGCAAAAAATCTGAATATGAGGAAAGGTGGAAAGTTATTTTCTAATTTAAAAGCGATTCATAAGTTATAAAAACATTCATTTTCACTTTTTATTATATCTGCACATTGTTTTTGAAAGTGATAAATTTATTTTATTATGTATTGTGTTGCATTTGTCCATTTTATTTTTCATTTAATTTCCTGCTACGTCAAGCCAAGGTCTCTTTATAACAGCATTCCTATGCTACTGGAAAACAGGAAAAATGACAAGTGCTCAAAAAGTCACGGAAAATAGCATTCTTTTTCTGAAATCTGGAAAAGTCAGTGAATTTCTTTTGTATATGTGTGCTATCATGTGAAAGAATTCTCTTGAGTTTCGAAATCTGTCTGCAAAAAAATTCAGATTTTTCACTTTCAAATAGAATTTTTGATAAATTCACATTTTTAACATAACGATCTTTTAGCTATACAAATTTGACGAATATTTAAATAAGAAAATTACGAAGTAAGCGAAAAAGAATCGGGGGGAAAAAAGTAAAGTTGTAGCTGAATTTAAATTTATACAACAAACTGCTTCTGACGAAACACAAATAAAATTATTTGATGAGCAGAACTGTCTAAAAAAATTGAACGTTTAATATGCATAAAATAAGTTATTTGACTAAAAAGTTACTTTGAATCCATCTGAATTGTATTTTAGTGGGAGGTTTTTTTATTTAATTGTTTTTTATTTATTATCATACTATTTGTTATATTTTAAATTTCAAATTATGTAGATTTTTAATTTCAAATGTATAAATTATTTTAATTTTCAGAGGTAAATTTACATTTTATTGTCATTAATCTATCAATGTATTCTTCTTTCATATATATTTGAATTTCTAAAAAATCAATGAATTGTTGGTCAAGGAATTGTGGGAAATATGGCCTGGTAAAGTCAGAAAATGTTGTTATTCAAATAGAGTATGCACCATTGACTTCTAATATAACTGGACTAAGAAATAGCAACCTTTCTTGACGCCATTATAACCTCCCCGCCAGCACGTGATGGTGGGAGCGAATGCACGCCAAACCGGTTTCTCCCAGCAATCCTACCAGCCACCAAGACCTTTTTCGATTGCGTTACGTTCTTTTATTATGATAATGAAAGCAGAAAATTGCCAAGAAGTGATCATCGCCAAAAAACACCCTTTTGACTAGGAAAACTCTCGCCAAATCTGGGCCATTCCGGCTTCAAGAATCCTCGAAGAGAGCAAAGGGATCCGTTATCTAGTCATTTCTGATCTAAGGTATGCACCCTGTTATAATGACTTTATACAGAAAGATTTGATTCGCTTTGCTTTTCTATGAGTCGCAAGTTAAGTTTTTCAATTAAAAATAAAACAACCCAGTTAAACTGACATCATTCAGCTCACAGGCTATTTATTCTCACTACTTTTATATTATACTTCTATTTTAAAGAATAATAGATTTCAAAAAAGGAATTAAGGAAGATTACCCCAGCCCATTTCCCCCTTTATACTTAACCAAAGAATCGTTAAATATAATCAAGGAAGCACCTCATCAGAATAAACCTTATACCAAATTTGAAGCAAATCATATAATTCTGCTTTCAGAAAACAAATCTCTAAACCCAGAAGGAAATAAACTTACACATTTCCCCTCCCCTTTATACCTAACCAATGAACATCCAAATGTAATCAGAGGAGCTCCTTATCAGAATGATCATAGAGGAAATTTTGAAGCAAATTGGATAATTCTGAATGCAAACCCATTTATCTAAATTAATGGAAAGGTGCATGCTCCCATTTCCCCTCTTTATACTTAACAACAAACCTCCAATCTAATCTAGAAAGCACTTATCGGTATAAAATGATATATCAGAATTGGAGTGAATTGAATAATTCTTCATGAAAAACTCATTTATCTAAATTGAGGGTTTGAACCCCCTTTCCCCTTATCTATGCAGTCAATGAGTATGCAAATCTAATCAAGAAAGTTCGTTATCACTATAAACTAATGTATCAAATTTGAAGCAAATGCAATAGCTTTACAGAAAAAACCCATTTATCTAAATTATCTTCCCGTCTGAACGTTCTTCATATTTAAACAATGAATTATCCAGAATGATGAATTATATGAATTATCAGAATGAACCTAGAAATTTTTTGAAGTAAATCGCATGTTTGTATCAAGAGTTATTGCGTTACATACATGCATACAAAACCTACTGGCACATTAGCTGTCAGGCATTAAAAGCCCATAAAATTAAAAAAGTCTATAATGTTCAGATTTTTTTTAATATGGAAAAAAACGCATAAATCTAATGCTTGACAATATGAATAATTATTTGTACACCTCATAAGTAATAGATGTCAGGATTTCTACACAACTGGAAAACCTAGAAAACAGGCAATAGTTGTAGAAAATCACAAGTGCTCAAAAAGTAAAAAAAAAAGAAAAAAAAATGACAATTTTTTCTGAAACTTCGAAAGTTCAGGGAATATTTCATTTGTATGTGCAATATCATGTATCAGAATTTCTCCACAGTTCTGAGGTACGTTTGAAAAAATGTTCAGATTTTTGACTGCCAAATGGAATTTTTGATAAATTCGCTTTTTAACATGAATATATTTCAGTTATACCAATTTGTCGAGATATCCTGAATATTTAAATTAAGAACCAAAAGGAAAATTATGAAGCAAGCAAAAAAGAAAAGCTGTAGGCGAAATTAAAATAATTAAAGACAAAAAAATGGCCCTTACATAACAAACTGCTTCGAAAATAATACAAATAAATGATATAACAGAACTGTCTAATATTTAATATATATAAATCCAGTGTAATGAGTAAAACGTTACTTTGAATTCATCTGAGTTGTACTTTTTAGTTATTTTTTTTTATTTTATTGTTTCTAATTTTTTATCATTTGTTGTAAGGGTCTTGGGGGTAATAACGCCAAGTTAGTTAATAATGCCATGTGTTAATATTACGCCTAGTTATAAAAGAAGCCAGTATAATGGAACTATGAGTTCTGCACTGAAGGACTCTGAATCACAAACAACAGCGAAAAGTTAATTTGTTACATTTATAGACATTATAGCGGGAATAAGCATATGATAGTCAGCACCCGTTCTAAAATTTGCTTGATAAATTCTGTGATCTGAAGATTTTATATATTATATTTTTTAAGAAATACTTTCTTCATTGCATAAATTTGTAGTGTATTTCATATACTTCATATTGTGGAAAACTTTCGATGTGTTTGAGTGGTAACGTGTATTTACAAATATACTGAATAAAATCTATATCAGGGTAATAACACCATCAATTGGTGTTATTACCACAGTTGATTTTGTTCAGCTGCAGAACTACATTTTTTATTTTATGCCTGAGAAGGCATTGCTGCCATTATTGAAAACAAAAAAGATAATGATAAATTTGTATGTCCTAAATGGTGCTAATTTTTTTTAATATTAAATTATTATTATTGCATCCTGGTATCTCAATTAATGGTAAGTAAAAGCAATTTGTCAATTTCTATGACTGTAAAATTTGTATCTTTAGAATTGGACAATTTAATTGCCATTGGTCCATCTTATTCTATTGTTTTGTTTGTATAGCGTTATTACCCATATAGGTTGTTGATAATGCCAAATCACATTGGTCAGGGAATCTCGCCACCATATTTTATAAATAATATCTGCTAAAATATTCTTTATTGTATGCATAGTTAATAAGTTGTTGCATCAAATTTTATATTTGTTTCGAAAAATTCTAAAACTAAGCCGTAAAAATTAATTAAACCTTAACATCACATTACTATCCCAGGATACCTTATTTTAGTTATGAAATGATATAGATATGATACATAATTTTAAAATTACAATGTATTTTAATTTGAAAAATAACTTCCCTTCTTGGATTTTTTATTTAAAATTTCGAAAAAACTGCTATCATTTCCGCCGTTACTATTCAGTTTTGCTAGTTTTAGCAATAAAGTCAATCGCCAGATTTTCAGTATTACTCACCGGATGACGAGAGGCAAGTACTGGTTTTGCTCGATAGGGCCAAATATGGGAGTGTCTATGTTATTGCAGGCACATCTACACAATATATATTTGTATCTAGGAAATAATACTCTCGGTCTACTTAAGACTATGTAATGTGGTAATTTAATGTGTGGCTTTTGTACTGTTTAAAAAATGAAACATGTTAAATCTGATGTTTAATTCTGCATTAAAATTTAGAACAGGTTATAAAATTATGTTGCTTTATCAGTTTTCTTTCTGTTTTTAGATTCAAAGATACATGAACTATTTTTACTGAAATTCAGTAATTCATTTTCTAGAATAAAAACTGAAACAGTCTCTTTATTCTCTTCACATTAAAAAAATATAATCGTTATTATCATAAACAAAACTTTTTCACTTAAAGAAATGTCATCGATTATAAAAGAAAATCCTTTCTCTGGTGAACAGCATTTTGTTTCTCAAAATGGTGACAATGAGAAACATACGTCTGTTGACACAAAAGAAAAAGTTTTTGCTTGTAAAGTATATCCCAAAACATTTTCTAAGGATAGAGATCTAAAAAAACATATTTTTACACATTCTGGAGAGAAACCTTATATTTGTGTTACATGTTCAAAAAGCTTTTCACAGAAAAGTAATCTGAGAAGCCATCTCTTGACTCACACAGGAGAGAAACCTTATAGTTTGATATATGTTCCAAACAATTTTCTCTGAATGGTCATCTCAAGAGCCATCTCTTGACTCACAGTGGAGAGAAATCCTTTGTTTGTGATGTATGTTCCAAAGCATTTTCGCATAGTCATCACTTAATAACACATCTCTTGATTCATACAGGTAGAAAAATCTTTGTTTGTGAAATATGTTCCAAGGGATTCTCTAGCAAGAGCAATCTGATAAGGCACTTCTCTACACATACTGAAGAGAAATCCTTTGTTTGTGAAATATGTTCCAAAGGATTTTCTGATAAGAGTAATCTAAGAAAACATCGTTTGGCACCTACAGGAGAGAAACCCTTTGTTTGTGAAGTATGCTGCAAAGGATTTTCTCAGAGTAATACTCTAAGAAGCCATCACTTGATTCATAGAGGTGAAAAACCCTTTATTTGTAAAATATGTTCCAAAAGATTTTCTGTAAAAGGTAATTTAAAACGACATCTCTTGATTCATACAGGCGAAAAACCTTTTGTTTGTGAAATATGTTCGAAAGGATTTTCTCGAAAAAGTAATCTAAAAACCCATCAAGAGAAGACCCACTTTTGAGAGAAGAAAAGCTTTTTTTTTTATAAAATACGGTCCAAAGGATTATCTAGTAATCATTATTTAAAAAATATTTGTCTCATACGAGATATGACAATTCATTAAAATCTCCTTTATTTTATTTCCAAGAGTATGAAACCTATATATATCATTGCATTTACTATTAGAACTTTTATGTTTTAGCATTAAAATAAAAATATTTACACATTTTCCATGTTTAGTTTTTGTGTCTTTTTGATAATAAATAAATAACTATTGACGTATTCATCAGATTTTAGTAAACCTTTTTGTAAAGCTTTTTGGTAGTTAATTTTTTTTATTTCACTGGTAAAGTAATTTTACCCTAAATTAAGAAATAATATTGACCTAAAATATTAAATTGTACCTTAATATCTTGTGCGATAGGAAAGACTTTACTGAAGTAATACTTCCGACAAAATATGAGACGTATGCGACAAATATTTCTTTATGCTAAAAATATTTTCATATGCAAAAAATATCTTACTTGTTTGTTAATTTTTCCTCTTATAATGTTTTCCAAGGGTTTGAATGAAGCATATCTTATTATCAAGGGTTTAGAAATACATCATTTTACTTCCCGCTGGCGAGTGAATTTTTAAGTAGTCTTCAAAACGAAGTATATGTTGCATTTCGTTGGCTTGTAAAATAAACCATTGACTGGGAAGCTTTTGTATAAATTGCTTATCCCTGCTTATTCCCACGTATTCTTTGCATCCATCCTGAGCTAAGTATTTTTTAAATGTATAAATAATTAATTCAATATTTGGCATGTTCACTTGATTTGTATATAACTGTTGCATATCTATGGGTTGTATGTCTACGTACTCATCGTTATATGGAGTTCCTTTACCTGCGGTTCATTCTATCGATCTGTCTAAATAACAGAACAGATGTTACGACCAACAAGATTATCTGAGCGAGAAATCCCCGCCGGCTATCACCTTGTTAGATTAAAAGGCAAAGCATTGGCCCTGTAAGCCAAGTATCTGGATTTGATTCCCAGCTTGGGCAATATTTTGGGTAGTTGGAATTATATAACTCGTACGATAAATTTACCAATCAGTTTGATTGTGATAAAATAGTTGTATAGCTGTTGCATAGTCTAATCAGCTCTGCACTTAGTTTCTGTACTTTTTTATTTTTGCTTTTTTTGTGTCTAGTGTTATTGAATTATGAAATTTTTGCCGCACGGTAATATTATCTCCTGTCATCATATATTACAATAGGTGCAAATCTTGGGTGTTTGGAAATTTTATCTAAAAAACATCTTAGATGATCTTGACAAAATTTTGTATCCTACCATTTTGAATATGAAAAGATCAGTGGGATCATGGGGATTGTTTTATCACTATGAATCATAGTATTTTAGTGAGAATGAAGGTTGAAACAGTTATTAAATTTTTGTATCGTTGGTAGTAAACAAAGTTGCAAAGCTGACAACATTTCGCCAGATTTGGCATGAAAATCGCACTTTTAATATTACCAATGCCAAAATGTCTGCTTGGCATCAAATGACATAATATCACTGAATTACACAGATATATAATTTTTTACACGAAGACAATGTATTGTTTTATCGAGTTGAATTCAAAGCTAATTTGATGGAGCTATGACAGCTTTCCTGCTATCATGTTACGATACAAGAAAATGTTTATATGCAAATTTTATTTAAAATATGACTCTAATGGTTTTGGCTGAATTTTGTATCATATCATTTTGGAGTATGAGAAAACCTTAGTGTTCGAGAAAATTTGATTCATTCAGGCGTCACTGCGGATCTGAGAGAATGAATAATGAAATAGTAATTAAGTTGCTGAACATTATTTAAAAGCTACTCATTATAAAATTGTGATGGGCAGTCGTAAGTATACCATGATGAAAGGAGAGGGGTGACTGTTTGTTTTTTATGCATCCTTGAACTGAAAGTAGAATTTACAGGTATGAGAATTGTAACTTATTCATTTCTTCATCCTCACCATATGTGATTTCTTATGTGTTTTTAATAATTTCTGTCTATAATGAATTATAAATTTTTTTAAACTGCTTTCTCTTATGTAACGTTACTGGTTTTTAAAATTGAATGGTGTTTAATATGAATGTTAAAATGCGTATGTTGGTTACCATTTGTCTTTTTTTTTTTTTTTTTTTTTTTTGCAAAGTGGCTTTGCTATGGATTCATGGATCTGTTTGAACACTATTCGAACAGAAAAAAAAATACTCTAATAAACTGTTAATTGAACAATTATTATTATGAGGAACAAGCTGACCACTCAAAAAAAGATTATTTTTGTGTTTTAATTTTTAGAAACAGACATATGATATTCTTGCCCATGTTAACTCATCTAAAATGACAAATTAGAAAAAAAAATAATTTAAACAAAATGCAGTACTGTGTTATCATCTATATAATGTGTACTACATTTTGTTTAAATGATTTTTACAGTAATGACACTACTCAGTGTTTTCATCTATATAATGGGGGACGTAGTAGCCTAGTGGTCATGGCGTCGAACTATAGACTGAAAGGTGCCAGGTTTTATGCTTGACATCACCGAAAACCTCCCGAGTATATGCAGTGTACGCGATCATTAAATAAAGGGGTTCTGAAAGTCCTGTGGTCAGTCGCAGCAGTTACCATGGGTAATAATCTCTGGAGGAACTTTCCCTCCTCTTCAGAGACATATCGAAATTGAGGATGTGGTAGTGTTCGGTGCTGTCATCTAATGAGGCTTTTCCGAACATTTGCTGCAGAAATCTGCCTTACTACCCCCTGGGTTCAGTTCAAAGGAAGCTCCAGCAACCTTCCTGTCCTTTGGGCATACGTCAACATCAACACAACATCTATATAATGATAGTATCTCAAAAAAAAGTTTTAAAAAGTTGATCTGTGTCGTGATGTTCCATGTAAATCGAATCTCCAAATTCTCTGGATACCAGTATTTTAAAATATGTTTATTCGTCCTATTTAATGTCAGAATTTTCGGTGATTAAAGTAGGCGAAATAAACAGTAAGAAATGAGTGGTATTTAGAGCCCTAATTTATGAAATATATCTGACAATGCTATGTGTGTGACATTGAACACAGGATGATACCTTGTCTGTTGTCTTTCTAGTTTCGTCTGTAATAATCAGAAAATTAATGTCTGAGTGATGGGTTTCCGTTTCCATTTGTAAGGCTTCTATTAAGAGGCCACTCCAGTCACATGAAAACCCGCTCGCTAATGCTAATTCTATGGAGGAAATTCTTAAGCATATCTTGTTTACATTTCAATATTTTTAAAAGATTTCTTTTGAATTGAATAACTGATATTGATTTATACAAAGGGCATTTTTATTATGATTATTTAATTATGTAGTTTAAAAAAAAGCATAGTAATTATAGATTAAATAATATTAGTTTACCGATTTTATTTTGTTATTTTTTCATTCCTATCAATGATTGATGGAGGAATTTCTGTTTCATTTTTTTAATGTTCAAAATATAAGTTTTTATTGATATCTTACACGCGATTGTTTTAATTCTTTTATTTTTAATCTTTTTGAAAAGTTTGGTGCACTTCAGAAAGAGGGGACTATATAAGGTATAACAATTATTTTAAAAATAAGATTTATTAAAAATATTACTACCATTTATACTAAGGGTATTTTGATTTATTAAAAATGTCGATTAAATATTTTATATAAGTTATGTTGTTAAAAAAAGATTTAGAACTTGTAGATTAAATCATGTTACTTATTTTTTATTTATTTATTCATTGTTATCTTTGAATAATAGTGCAAGAAGGCTAAATATTATTCAAACGTGTATCGAAAAGTTTCTGATATCACATCTGTCACAAATTTAATGGGAAAGTGATGTTGCATTGCTCATTATGTAATTTATTATCTGCTGGTTGCACTGAAGTTTTGTTTTGGTAATTTTACTAATTTTTGTTAAAAAATCTTGTAAACCTGATTTATTTAATTTCTCTTTCGACTCCTAAGGCAGCAGGGAAAAATAAAAATTTAAAGAAAATTGTCTGCAGTTAAGTTAGTCTGAATGATAACCATTTAAGCAACATCAAGTTTGAATGTAAATTATTTAAAAGTATGGTTTTAATATTTATCTGTTAGCTGTGATACGCAGGTGTAAAAAATTGCGAATTATGCTGTGATAGAAAAGGTAATAAGTAATCAATGTTCTTCACTATTGTACATAATAAATAAAAAGAGTGGTGTGGAATGGGACAGTAGGCTTTTCTCGTTAATGCAAATCGGACTCTTCGACCGCCTCCATTTAAGTCTGAGATTGAATTTCTCCATGCTGCTCTCTTGTCTTCAGACAGTAATCCGGAGAGCTCGAAGTATTTATGTCTCCAATATCTTGAGACTATTTTGGATATTGACTTCTTTGCTCCTCTGAAGTTACCTGCTTCTAAGGTAAGGTCTCTTAAGAAACCCGAGTATATCTCTGGGCTTAAACCCAAGAGAAAGCTGAATGCCAATTTGCAAAAGCTTTATCTTAAAAGTATAAAGGCGGTCATTGACCGAATTTTTAACTCCAATAGTTTTTCAGATGAGCTTTGTGATTATTCAGTTTTTGATTTTTGGACCTTCTTTTTTGAAACTGAATCCGCTGTCAATGATTTCCTTCCGGACAACTGTCCGAGAATTGAACCTAAATTCTTTGCAGATCTTCTGTCTTTTGTAACTGTGGAGGAAGTTTTTAACTCCTTTCCGCCTCCTAAATTCGCTGTTGGGCTCGACGGTATCAATGTGGCTCGCCTGCGCCGTACCCCTGTTCGAGCTATTGCCAAGTTGTACACTCTGTGGATCAGGATGAGATGGGTTCCCCAACTCTTCCTTGATTCCAGGACCATCTTCCTTCCAAAGGCTGAGAATACCAACTCTCCAGAGAAGTTACGTCCGATATCTATTGGATCTGCTTTCCTGAGGCAATTTCATAAAATATTAAATGGTAGACTTATTAATATTATTACAATCTCTGACCAGCAGTTTGTTTTCCGGTCAATGGACGGCATTGCCCGTGCCATTGACCAGCTTGATTCCATTTTCCATAACTTTAAAACCTTTCATAATACCTATTCTGCCGCTTCATTTACCACTTAAAAGCTTTCGATTCCATCTCTTTCGATGCAATCTACATGGCGTTGCAGCATTTCCCCTCAGTCATTTATTAATTACATTCGATTTGTGTATAGGAATGCTCATCTTTATAATCATTTACCCACTACAGGTCTATGTATAAATTGTGAAAATTCTTTCACATTTTCATGGATTGCCTATTAGAGGCAAAAGAAAATAATTTATGATTGTGATGTGAGGGTCTTGACAGCTAAGACCGCTCGCTTTTGACGAGTGTTTTACCTACCTTGGTATCTCTTTGATCCCAAATGGTAGGATTCTCAAGCCACTCCCGGTTGGCTCTGATCTGAAGACGCTGCAGTCTACTTATTTAAAGCCGCAGCAGAAAATGTACCTTCTTCGCCATATGCTCCTGCCGAGATATTATCCCCAGCTTGTGCTTGGTAAGCTGTATGCGGGAAACCTCAAGAAGATCGACCTGAAGGTACGCAGGTTTATTCGGGAGATTCTCCACCTTCCGCTTGATGTTCTATCGAGTGCTTTTTATGCTCGCGTGAAAGATGGCGGAATACCGTGTATGAGGTGGATTATTCTTGTAATAGTCCTGCCATGTCTCTCTGCAAGTCGGGAGAGAATCTTTCGGCTCATGACTGTTTCAGCTGGCAGTCACTTAACATCTAGAGCCAGTGTCGATTTTTTCTTTAACCACTCTTAATGGTCGCATTCAATTACGGTTTAAATCATTACTCCCACCACTTTTTTGAAAAAAAAATCATCTTATTTAATGACAAATCAAATGATACCAGAATAAAACCAGTTACACTTTTTTTATATAAAACTGTGAATCAAACAATTCTGAATAAAAGCCGTGTAGCTTGCAGCCCATGAATGTCTCGGGCGCGACGATTAAGTGGTTAAGACGGACCTGCATATCCGATGCAACGGGACTGGCCTAAAGCAGTGTGGTGCCGTCTTTGCTTGGCTTTATGACGGCACCTCCGTCATGTCCGGTAGGGGATTACATTGCTGCGATTCTGGTCCGATACAGTTGTTTATACACAAGGACTAGGGCGGGCCGTGGACGCGATGCTGAGAAGTTTTGCCCACTTGGCTGCCGCGTACCCTGAACCCTGAATCATGTTTCTCAGCAATGCTTCCCAACTCATGACCTGAGAATACAACTTCATGATGCTCTGTCAAAACTACCTGGCACATTCTCTGGGACAGCGTGGCTACTCTGTCCACCGAGAGCCCCTGTCCCGTGCCAATGGTAGGAGTTGGAAGTCTGATCTTGTGGCTTGCTGTATCGATGTGTCAAATCACTGTATTAATACCAGTGTTTTGATAGAATTTTACACCTGTTATTAAACTTAAAATATACAAATAAATACTTAAAAGATGCTGAAAAAATAGATATTATTTATTTATTATTTACCTTAGATCTTTCGTATGCGCTCCCATCCATTTTCAAAACAATATAAACGAAGATATTTTATTAGAAATAGAAGATGTAAAAACAAAACAAACCACTGTTTTTGTTTTGTCCCTTTTCCAAAAAATTCAAAAGTACGAAGTCCTAAGGGCACAGCTTCAAAATCTTAGACCAAATTGTGTCATATTTGGCTCTTTGGCGTTTTCTTGGCGCAGTCTTAGACCCTTAGATTCGGCCAAGTTTGTCCATCTGCTGCGTACAGTCGATATGAAGATTCTAGCTGTTCGAACCCTTTCGTGGACCCAATGACTTTGGAACGCTCTCCAGAGGGTGACTTTGCAGCTGCAGAAGAGGTCCTGTTTTGCCAATCAACTAGTCCCGAAACTATATGTTTGTGTTGTCAGGTTGAGCTTTAAATGTGCGCATGTATTTTTCGATGTATGCAACGCGATCTTGTTCTGTGTATAATGGATAAATATTTTTAATACATAAATGGGCTTTTCATGCAGAATTATCAGTTTCGTTCAAAATTCAGTTACAGGATCATCCTGATAAGACGCCTCCATTATAATCATTAGGTGTTCATTGCATAAGTATAAAGAGGGGTAACGGAGGGGTAATGCCCCTCCCCTTATATTGTATAAATGGGTTTTTTAATGCAGAGTTATCAGTTTTCGTTCAAAATTTAGATATAGGACCTTTCTGATGAGGCGTCTCCGTGATTAGTATTACGTGTTCATTGGATAAGTATAAAAAAGGAGGACGGGGGCTAATGCTTCTTCTCTTGATTTATATAAATAAGTTTTTCATGCAGAATTTATGAGATTTATTCAAATTTTAGACATAGGATCATTCTAATGGAGTACCTCCATGATTTGTTTTACGAGTCCATTGGATAAGTCTAAGAAGGGGGAAATGGGAGGTACCCCCCTTAATTTAGGTTAATGGGTTTTTCACACAGAATTTACCGATTTGCTTCAAATTTTGGATATAGGTTCATTCTGATAAGACGCTTCCCTGATTGGTTTTGGGAATTCATTGTTTAAGTATAGATGGGGGATTGGTGGTACTACTCCTCTTAATTTAGACAAATGTTTTTTCTTGCAGAATTAATCGATTTGCTTCAATATTTGGATACATGTTCATAGTGATTCCCTAATTAACTGGGGGTTCTTCTGCTAAGTACAAAGAAGACACTTGCGATTACTTTTCCCTTTAATTTGATAAATGGGTTTTTTATGCAGAATTATCTGATTTGCTTTTAATTTCGGATGTAGGGTTTTTTCTGATGAGGCGAATCTCTGAATAGTTTTGGAAGTTTAATGGTTAAGTATAAAGGAGGGGATAACTCACTCCTCTTAAATAATATAAATGGGTATTTATTAAGATTTTTTCCGATTTGCTCTCAATTTTGGATACAGATCTTTTATATGATAAAGCATATCCCTGATTAGTTTAAAGGATTTTCAATTATTAAGTATAAAAGGGGAAAATGGGGAGAACTATTATCCCACTTAATTTGTTTTTCGAACAGCATTAACTCTTGTAAATATAGTAATGAACAATTAGTTTGCATAGCCTGTGAGCTCAATGTCATCAGTTTAACTGGGCAATATCTTTTTTATTATATATAACCAACGAACACCCAAATCTAATGAAGTAAGCTTCGTATAAGAAGAAACTGATATATCAAATTTCAAGTAAACCGAATAGTTCTTAGAAAAACCCATTTATTATATGTATAAATCATACGTATACATAGAGAATTTGCAGGCATTTATCTTTCAGGTTTTGATAGCCTGTGTGCTAAAATATAGGACACAACTTGGACTTGATCAACAAAAATTTTTATTTTTTAATTCCAATATAATTAAAATCTAAAATAAATTAAATTTTGTTTAAAAAAAGTAGATCGTAATACACTTTTAAAAATTTGAAACATTTGTTGGATTCCACCTCTTTTATAGAATTCTATATCTATTTTGACCAATGAGAATGCTCCATAATACAGTGAAGTGATCGTTTTCTAAGAAGGCGGTGGAGTGACGATACAGCAAAAATTTTAAATTTTTAACAGTGTACAAACAATAGATCAACTCATAAATTTTTAAAGGAAATAAAAATAAGTATTAATAAAACATATTTTAGACAATTACACATACATCAATTAAAAAAAAACTTCAGTTGCTATTATCCGAAACTTTTTTATTTTTGTAATACAGCCATTTTTAACAGGAGGATAGAGATGAAACTTATTAATAACACATTTTTAAGAGAACTTATACATGAATTAAAACAAATATCAGTCGCTATTATTTGAAACTTTTTTTTAATACAATCATTTTTAACAAAAGAATAGAGTTCAAATATTTCATACACAAGCAGAGCTTTTATTTAACGTGTGATATCATTGTTTTGAAAAAAAAATTTACAGCCTAATATTACCTTTACTAGAGAATAAATGGGTGAAAGCAATTCAAGAAAAGAATAACAATTTATTTATGCTGAGTTGTATCTGAATCTAATAGAATGTATATACCTCCCGATTCATTTACACAAGACGATTTTTTAAAATAATGATTTAGAAATAGCTGAAGAAACAAAGAAAACCTCAATTACAGTGAAGGATCGATGATCCGGCAACCCATAATCCGCAATTTTCTATAATAAGCGTTACTTTACGTGTGTAAACAGTTAAGAAGATTTATAAATTCATGATCCAAAAATGATTTTTTAAAACAAATGATAAAAAAAATCATAATAAATCATCTACTTTTTAAAAATAACTCTTTTATTATATTAACAGTAAAAAAAATGTATTACGGTATATATGTAATTAAAAAAAATAGCTTTAAAAAGGCACTTTTTTGAGATAGCATATTAAATGAATTATTAGATTTCATATTTATTTTTTCATATTATATACAGATTATAGAATTAAAATGATGTCTAAGAATAATAAAATTATGTATAATCCATAATACTCTATAATCCACAATATTCCAAAATCTGCACAATCTTTGGCCCCAGCTTGTGCGGATTAGAGAAATTTGACTGCTCATTGATTTGAAAGGAAACGAAACCAAAATATTTATCTGGAGATGTATTTATTTCTGGGAGAACGTAAATGTCCCTCCGTTCATGTACGTAAGTGGATTTTCTAGATTAAATAAAAAAAATGGCTTTTTTTTTAAAAATGCTAAAAAAGAATATTTATGCGGAGATAAATTTATTCCAGGGCGAAAATAAATACTTCTCTGTAGAAATAAGCAAAACTGATTTCTAAAAAATAACAAAGAAATAGCTGAAGAAATTTAGTGATCTGAAAGAAATTGGAAACAAAATAAATATGCGAAATTTATTTATTTATGGGAGAAAGTAAATACCTCGCCTTTCATTTTTCAGAAGGGAATTTTCTTGATAATGGTTGAGAAATAGCTTAAGAAACACAAAAAATCACAGAGTGATCAAAAAGAAAAAGAAAACAAGATATTTTTGCGAAATGAATTTATTTATTAATGATTCTCTTTATTCTCTTATGAGCAAAAGTAAATACCTCTATTTTCATTTAAAGAATATATTTGCAAGAATATATTTGTCTAAATATGAATGTGATATTGTAAATGAAACATGCGAAATCTCAAGCACAATGATCTGAAAGAAAAAGAAAACATACTAAGTATGCGGCGATGGATTTATTTATGGTAAAGTGTAAATAACTCTCTGTTGAATTGAGAAAAACTATTTTATAAATAATAATAAAGGGATAGCTGAAAAAACATTGAAAATTTAAAGTAGAGAGATCCAAATGAAAATGAAAACTAAATATTTATGGGGAGATGTATTTGTGTCTTGTGGAAAGTAATTACGTCTCCGTTCATTTAGGAAAGGGAATATTTTATATAAGAATAGTGAAATAGCTGAAGAAACATAAGAAATCTAAAGCTTGGTGAACCTAAAGAAAGCGAATAAAAATATTGATGTATTTATTTCTTCGAGAAAGTAAATAATTCTTTATTACTTTACGAAATTGAATTAGCTGGGTAATAATAGAGAGATAGCTGAAGAAACATGGGTTATCTCAAACAAAGTGATCCGAAAAAAAAGAAAACGAGATATTTATGCCGAGATGCATTTATTTCTGGGAGAAAATGAACAATTCTTCGTTCATTTACAGAAGGTTTTCTTGATTAAATGGAAAAATAGCTGAAAAAACAGAAATATCAAGCAGAGCAATTAAAAAAAGGACAGGGGAGAATTTTGTGCGGAGATAAATTTATTTTGGGACGAAAATATATACCTATACGTCGAAATAAAGAAAACTGATTTCTAAATATTTATAAAATATAGCTGAGGCAGATCTCAAGCAGATTAATCCGAAATCAAATTAAATCAAAATAAATATACGGAAATGTATATATTTCTGGGAGAAAGTAAATACTGTGAAACGGTACTACTTGGTTATCCCGTCGACCAAAAAACTGTCGCCAAATTATAAGATTAAATGCCAATATTGGATGCTTGTGTATATCACATTCAATGACATTAAACACGCTACACATGTTTGAAACGTCATTTCTTGATTTTTTAATTTCACTTTTTCTTTACACTTTTATTTATGTTTTACTATTCTATTTGTTTTTCCGCTAGTTAAAATAAAAATTATGTCAACGTGTATAACTTGGCTATTAATTTGGCAAAAATGGTCAATGGGATAACCCAGTAGTATACGTGAAACTTCCTACAGCGGTCACTCTGAACAACGGTAACCTCCAAATACCAGTCATGCTTTAGTGTTATCGAATTTCTTCCATAGAAATAACATTACACTAAACATCCGAACGATGAATTCCGAACAGCGGCCTCAAAACATCATTTTAAAAAAAATTAACGTTATGTTTTAACTACAACTGAATTAAAAGTATAAAGAAATGAATTTTCTTATTCAACGTCCTTACAATTTACTTACTTCTCTGGTTACTTAGTAAAACACTGTTTGTAAGTAGGTGTGGCGAAAGGGAGGGGGGGGGGAGGGATAGTCATTGTTCACTAGAATTATGGGTTCAAAGTGAAAATTCTTAACTTTAAGTGACAAGTTAAAAGTAATATAGAACAGCAAAAAAAATTTAACTGCACAAAAATAAGCTAAAATATACAATTGCAGAAAAATACAAATATATGACATTCTTTAAAGAAAAGTTATACTAAAGTTTTATTTAGAAAAGACGCTTCAAGATGTAAATTTAGAATTTAAAACTGCACGTCGAAAAATTAATTACAATGAGATTGATAAGTTGCTTTTGCGATATTTTTCAAACTTTTGAAGGAAAAAATCTTCAAATTCTCGACCAATATTCAAGGAAAATGCTTCAGAAACTGCAGCGATACAGTGAAATTAAAAATTTTGCGTTTATTGAAAATGATAACCCCACCCTAATTCACCAACAAGTGTGTAAAAATGATTATCCATCTTAGGGAGGGGGGGGGGGGATTTCGAATAAATGATTTCTTTAGTCTAAAATAATACCATATACTTTTCAACTGTAAAAATAAAATAATTTTGGTCACTTATTTTGATTTCAATGTAATGATACTTTGAATTTTTGAAATGTGGAAACTTTGAAGAACGACAACCTCCGAAGTACGGTCAATTTATCGTGCTCCCAGCGGTGGCCGCTATTCAGAGGTTTTACTGTACCTCTCCGTTAATTTCTAGAATGATTTTTTCTGCATAATAACAGACTAATTGCCAAAGAAACATGGGAAACCACAGTCAGAGTGATACGAAAGAAAACAGAAACAAGATATTTATGCGGAAACAAAAACAAGCGGGAAATGTTTACTTGTTGAAGAAAGTAAATACCGTTCATTTCGTATTAAAAATATAATATTCTGATTAATAATGTAAAATTAAAAAAATATATATATCCAAAATCTCAAGCAGTGTGATGAGAAATAAAAAGAAAATATAATATTTATGCGGCGATGAAATTATTTCTGGGAGAAAGTAAACAAATATCTGTTGAATTGAGAAAATTTATTTTCTAAATAATATTTGAGATATAGCTGAAGAAACATTGCAAATCTCAAGCAGAGAGATCCAAACAAAAACTAAAATTTATGCAGAGGGGTTTTTTTGGGGAGGGGGGGGGGTAAGGAGAAAGTAAATACAACATCATTCAATTACGGAAGGGGATTTTTCTAATTAATCATAAAAATAGAGAAAAAATAAGAAATCTAAAACTGAGTGATCCTAATGCAAGAGAATAAAATTATGTATGGGGAGATATATTTATCTCTGGTTTCTCTGGGAGAAAATAATTACCTCTCCGTTTATTGACGGAAGGCGATTTTCTGGTTAATAATAGAGAAACAGCTGAAGAAACATCAAAGGTATAATAGAGTCAAAAGGATATAACAGGAATCAAATTTAAGAATATAAAAAATATTCAGCAACTTAATAACTACATTAACCATTTTTTCGACTGACTCACATTGATGCCTAAAGAACATACTGCGCATGAAAGTTTCCCGGAAATTTAAGTCTTTTCATGCTCCAAAACAATAGCAGACAAAATTTAACAAAAATATCATTAACCCTTTCACAGTCTTGTAATAGGGGAAAATGCTAATGATGTTTTATTGCATTCTGTTTTAAATAAAAAAAGATAATTATTTCAACTTAAATAAAAAATGTTAATTATGAATATGAATATAATCCTTAAGTGTACTGATCAATAAATTAAAAATCTAATAAATCATTAGAATTTGATTAGTTTAAGTATTGCCATTATTCCAATGAAATTTAGAGCTTATTAAAAATATTAACACAGACTTGTCAGTGAAAGGATGATTTCTAGATAAAATTTGCATACACAGAAATGTAATTTAACACAACAGCAGGAAAAACTGGGCGTTGCTCACACCAAAATTAGCCTCAACTTCAACTAAATAAGTTAATACATTTTCGGCACATTTAAATTATATATCAATGCTAAATTTAGTGACATTGTTTCATTTGATACCAAGCATGCATATTGGCATTGGGAATGTTGGAAATCGATTTTCCTGCCAAATCTAGTGAAATATTGTTGGATTTGCTCTTTTATTTACTGTTGACTCTTCAACATGTCAATAATTGTCTGAATCTCCATTCTTATTAAAATACAATAACACATAGGGATACCAAAATGACCCACTCATCAAACTTTCTCTATCGTGCAAGCTATCCCACTTGTCTTTTCGTGCTTCAAAATGGTAGGATACAAGATTTAGTCAAAATTACCAGAAATGTTCTTCATCATATAAAATTTGCAAACACACAAGATTTGCTCGTATATTATTATCTGATGATAGAAGAAAACATTGCCATGCCGCAAAAAATTTTGTATTGGGTGATACAGGACACAAACAAGAAACAAAAGTAACAAGGTCTTAGAAACACAGATCATGGTTAAATAATCCAGACAGCCGTTATTGAAGAATTTTTTATTTACAAATAAATTTTAAAACATTAGAGACCTGATAAAAATAAACGCAAAGACATATACAGAATTCAAAATCAGTTTTATGTCTCTAGTAAAATTATAAGTAATTTTCAAGAAATGTCTTTTTATTATGAGACAAATAATGCTTTCTTAGAATACTATTCTGAGAAAATCCTTTGGAACATATTTCACAAACAAAAGGTTTTTCACTTGTATGTATCAAGAGATGGCTTCTTAGTGTACTATTCTGAGAAAATCCTTTGTAACATATGTCACAAACAAAGGGTTTTTTCATCTGTGTGTGTCAACAGATGTTTTCTTAGATTACTCTTATCAGAAAATCCTTTGTGACATATTTCACAAACATAAGGTTTTTCACCTGTATGAGTCAAAAGATGGCGTCTTAGATTAACATTCTGAGAAAATCCTTTGGAACATACTTCACAAACAAAGGGTTTTTCATCTGTGTGTATCAACAGATGTTTTCTCAGTTTACTATTATCAGAAAATCCTTTGGAACATGTTTCACAAATAAAAGGTTTTTCGCCTGTATGTAACAGTAGATGTCTACTTAAGTTTCTCTTAGAAGAAAGTCGTTTACAACATATTTCACAAACAAACGATTTCTCTCCATTATGAGTCAAGAGATGGCTTCTTAGATTACAATCATGAAAAAATCCTTTGGAACATATTTCGCAAATAAAATGTTTTTCACCTGTATGAGTCAAGAGATGACTTCTTAGACTACTATTCTGAAAAAATCCTTTGGAACATATTTGACAAACAAAAGTTTTTTCACCTGTGTGAGTCAAAAGATGGCTTCTTAGAGAACTATTCTGAGAAAATCCTTTGGAACATACTTCACAAACAAAGGGTTTTTCATCTGTGTGTGTCAACAGATGTTTTCTCAGAGTACTCTTATCGGTAAATCCTCTGGAACATGTTTCACAAATAAAAGGTTTTTCACCTGTATGTAACAAGAGATGTCTTCTTAGATTTCTTTTTAAAGCAAATTGTTTACAACATATTTCACAAACAAAGGATTTCTCTCCAGTATGAGTCACGAGGTGGCTTCTTAGATTACAATTATGAGAAAATGTTTTAAAACATATTTCACAAATAAAAGGTTTTTCACCTGTATGAGTCAAAAGATGCATTCTTAAAGTACTACTCTGAAGAAATCCTTTGGAACATACTTCACAAATATAGGGTTTTTCATTTGTATGTGTCAACAGATGTTTTTTCAGAGTACTCTTATCGGAAAATCCTTTGGAACATGTTTCACAAATAAAAGGTTTTTTTCCTGTATGCCTAAAGAGATGTTTTCTCAAATTGCTCTTATCATTGAATCCTTTAGAACATGATTCACAAACAAAAGGTTTTTCCCCTGTATGTACCAAGAGATGTCTTTTTAGGTTATCCTTATCAGAAAATCCTTTAAAACATATTTCACAAACAAAAGTTTTTTCACCTGTATGAGTCAAAAGATGGCTTCTATAAGAACTATTCTGAGATTCAGAAACAAAGAGTTTTTCATCTGTGTGTGTCAACAGATGTTTTCTCAGAGAACTCTTATCGAAAAATCCTTTGGAACATGTTTCACAAATAAAAGGTTTTTTTCCTGTATGCCTCAAGAGATGTTTTCTCAAAGTGCTCTTATCATTAAATGCTTTGGAACATACTTCACAAACAAAGGGTTTCTCTCCAGTGTGAGTCAAGAGATGTCTTTTCATATGACTAGTCTTAGAAAACTTTTTGGAACATACTTCACAAACAAAAGATTTTTCTCCTGTATCAATGGAAGTATGTTTTTCTTTGTCACAATTTTGAGGAACAAAGAACTGATTTCTAGAGGAAGTATTTTCTTTCGTAATTGATGACATATTCTTAAGTTTAGAATGATAATGGAAACTTCTTCCAAGTATCAGTATGATGAGAATGTTGCCATTTTCATACAAGGAAATGAATTCAGCAAATCTTCAGATATTGTTATCATTGTCAGACATATGTTGCCATTTTCACAGACGGATATGAGTTCAGCAAAAAATTACTTGAATCTAAAATTAGAAAGAAAAATTATAAACAGCACTTCTTTATACTGCAAATAACAATTTTAATAATTTGTAGAGGTTAGTTAAAAGTTATATAAATATATTTACAAGAACAAAAGTTTTGTAAGGAGACTTGAACTGGTTGGTTCACTGTGCTTATATCTCAACTTATATCGTGGGAGATGTATCTCATTCTTTTTTATAATTTATATGCTCAATTCCAACCTCTATCAAAAAAGTTAATAATGGGAAAAATTCTCTCCATGCGATTAAAGTACAATTTTCAATGCAAATTCAACTCATGTATCTTAAAAAATTATACAAAAAACGTAATTATGAGATATACAAAAATGATATTTAACACTAAATACATTAGATTAAATATCAAAACGATATACTGCAGAATTTTCATAAGTAAGAGCTGAAATTCCTTACTGAAAGATCTGACTGAAGTTAAGACTGAAATTTTAACAGACACCTCAACACATTCATCTTACTTCAGGCAAACATAAGTTTACTGTTCTTATTACATTACCCCTTCTTTTAAAAACTTCAATTATGCTATCAACCAATTATTTGGTAAAATATAAATGTTCGTGTCTTGTCAGTGCAAAAATTTTCTTTTTGCACATCATCCTTTTAAAATTTCTATTTATCCCTTCTGTTCGAGATTATTCACATAATCTCACTTGCGTAATTCAACATTTTTTGGCTAAATTTTGTCATTTTTTGCCATTTTAACAACCTATTTTCATTAATGTAATTTAACTGCGATTTTGTAATCGAAATGATAGGTCTTTGTAAGAGAAAATGAGGAGGCTCTAATTTTTTCAAATTCATAAGATATTGGGATAAGTGTATGTGAATTTAAAAACACTTTCAGCTAGTAATGTCAAAAATTGTATATTCCCTTGACTCTTAGTTCTACATTCTCTTGATAAATCGGCAATATTTAAGAACTAAATACAGGATTGTTCTTAAAAAATTAAAACATTTATGAACAATTCTGTGACAATTATTTTCTGCCCTTAAGTGGGTTACTATTTCCGCTTAACATGGAAAAGCAAGGCCTATGGGTCCAAATGAAAATCTTTAATATGGAAATATTTCAATATAATCGTTATTATCATATGAATAACAGACAAAAATGTAGGCAATTTACAGTTAAGTGAAAATCTACAGGAGATACATGCCTACAGCTCTAATTAATTTATCATTGCTTAAAAATTCAGTAGAAGATATTTATAATACAATTTTCTATATAATACACAATTCTCAGACGTAGAGAATGAACTTTGCAGTTAACGTTTGTTTTCATTCCCAAACCGCAATGAATTGCCACACTCTGGTACAGTCAATTTGATACATTAGTTCAACTTTATCGCATAGTTTCAGGCCTTTTTTAACCCGTTAACTCCGAAAATGTTTTAAAATTCAATTTAAAGGACATTTTCTAGAATATCTTTTTTAAGAGCGGTTCTCAACCTTTAATTGTATGGGATCCAAGTTTAAAAAATAAAAAAATCGCGACAATCTTATGTAGGCATACGTATCAGCATGGAAATTATTTTATAACTTCTATAAGATTTCTGTAATCCTATCCTATGAAAAAATTTAATTTTTAAACGAAACTAGCGCTATCAACAAAAACAAGAATTGTCACTCCCAATGTGTTTAAATGGAATAATAATTAAAACAACCTGCAAACTACAAATATAAATAAAAATATAATTAATTATTATTAAAACATATTATAATAAGTTAGATTTTTGCCCCTTGCGTATACCGATAACAGTATCTACACCTGCATTCAATCTGGTTTATCCATTATGTCTATATATTTGTTACTGTACATGATTTTCAAAAACAAAGTAGAAAAAACATGTTCACTGAAATATGTTGTGTTTAACACCATCAAGTAATTCAAAACAGATTTAGCTAATTTCTGGATATTCTGCTCATACATTCAAACAAAAGGGAATAATTAAGAATTTTTCCTTCAAATATTATTTGGAGTTTAAATTGTTATGTTTTTTAAACAAATGAAATAAATTATATATTTTTGTGACAAATCTCGATTTTACCCCGACCCACAAAAAGACCCGCAGCCACCCACTAATGGGTGGTGATCTACAGGTTGAGAACTTCTGCTTTATAACACCAACTTTAAGAATCCCTGCATTTTTTCTCATAAGAACAAAGGAAATCATTTCTAAAATAGACTATGGAAAAAGAAACTAATGAAATGTGTTTCAGAAGAAATACACTTTTTCATCTGACACAAAAGAAGGGAGTATGATTATGTAAGTAAAAATAAATTTTTTTTCGCTCTCATAGTGGCAGTAAATACTACAGGCTATGCACACACACCAGTTGGAAAACTTTATATAAAAAATATAATGACTTATTGTAGAAACAGAAAAATGTCGTTTAGTATAGTCTCAATCTGCTGACACAAAAACTTGACTACATCAGTAATCAGTGGGAAAGAAGAGCAAATGGAGAAAAGTAAAAATAATTATAGTAAAACTTAATTATGTGTTTACAAATAATGATTTTTGCAATAAAATTTTTACTATTAAAATTACTGTCTTACTTTTCAAAATGACTTTTGTTAATTTCTCAGTTAACAAAATTAAAATTAATAAAAATCAAAATAATGAAATATTATTAAAAGTTACGTTTTAGAAGCTAATAAACAACCTAAAAAAAGCTCATTTTTCTAGAATAAAATTCTACAAATGCTGATTATATAAACGGAAAAATATATATATACAGTAGACTCCCTCAAATCCGCACTCCTAAAATCTGCAACTGTCTAAAATCCACACATTATTTACCGATGTAAACAATGAAACATTCAGTTCAGATGTAAGCACAAAATTTTACCCTTTTTCAGTTTCATATCAATTCCACACACTTTTTAATTTGTAATTTTTGTTAAGGTTATTGAATTCATGTTTTTACATGAAGAAAGAATAATTTATTTCTAGAAAAAATCAAGATATTGCTGTATCATTGATAATCACAATCTTACCAAATATATTTATGTATTAATCAAGTTTTTTTTTTGTTATTAAGTCTGGTTAAACCTGAAATAAAGCTTCATTATTTTATTATCATGATGTGAGTAATCAGTAATATAGTATTTAGTAATGTACTTTTATGAGGCAAGTTTCATGGAATGATTTAGGAAAAATGCATTTCATCTTTATAATAAATATTTAATTGTACATTATTGATTATTAAATTGACCTTTGCTTTTAGTATTTTAATCATTTCAAAAATTATCTAATTTTTTATTGTTTTAGTTTATTATTTATTTTAATATTTTAGTATATTGTAAGCATTCATTATACTTTTGATTTCATTTTTAATTACATTCAAATTAATGTTTAAAAAATTTAAACAAAGCAATGACCAGAAATCCACAAAATTCTAAAATCCGCACAACCTCTGGTTTCAAGCTGTGCGGATTTGAGCTAGTTTATAGTATATATATCTAATAAGTAGTACGATTGTGGGTTAATATAACTTATAAAAACTTGGATCCAACAGTATAAGTCTTAAATAGAAACTCATTAAAATCCAAGTAACATGAAGATATATGTCAATTAAAACCCAATAAGCTCTGAAAATAATGTAACACATAATAAAACACACATTAGAAGAAGAAATCTAAACATTACATTTTATAGTCACTTACTCTTTTGTGAATATCATTTTCTTTTAATTGATAATTATTATGACAATGGAAAAAAATTTTCATAGCAAGGAAAGAAAATTAAATTTTTATTAAACTACTTCTTTTTATTAGTATACTCATGAAAACATTTCCCCTTTTATATGCATGCTGGGGATTTCAGATCTTATTAAATTTCAAGAAAATTAATGGTTTTTATCTCCCCCTCCCCACTTTAAATATGTTACTCTACTTCAATAAAAATTCATTGCTAACTTGTCACTTTTCATTTCCTAAAATATATTTAAAATCTGCTTTAAGTTTTCATAAAATTACATTATTTTCATTTGAAAGATAAAAAAAATAAATAAAAGAAAAAAAGAAAAAAAAGACAAAAGAAAATTTATCTATACTTTATTCAGAATGTCAAAAGCAGGCATGTTAAACTCTCTTACCACCAAGGACCAAGTTAAGCATATACAGTCAAAGCTCTACAATCCGCACAAGTTGAGACCAAAGGTTGTGCAGATTAAGGAATATTGTAGATTATAGGGTTTTATGGATTATATGTCATTTTATTATTCCTAGACAGCATTTTAATTCAATAATCAGTATAATATGAAAAGATAAATATAAAATTTAATAATCAATTTAAACCTATCTCAAAAAATACCTTTTTAAAATTACTTTATTAAATAAAAAGAATATTGCCCCGTTAAACTGATAGCATTGAGCTCACAGGCTACGCATACTAATTGTACATTATAGCCTTACATTTTCAAAGGTTAATTCCGTTCGAAAAAAAATTAAGAAAGGGAAACAGCTCTCCTCTTTCCCCTTTTTTATACTTAATCATTGATCGTTCCCCCTCCTAAACTACCAAGGACATGCTTTATCATATAAAAAAATCTATATCCAAAATTCAGAGCAAATCGGATAATTCTTAATAAAAACCCATTTAGCATTTATATAATTTATGAGGAGTTATCCCCCTCTTTTATACTTAACCATTAGACTTCCAAAACTATTCAGAGATTTGAACGAAATCTGACAATTCGGCTTGAAAAACCCATTTATATAAATTAAGGGGAGGGGCATTAGAACTCCCGTTCCCCCCTGTTTATACTTATTAAATGAACACCTAATAACAGTCACGGAATTGTCTCATCAGAATGATCCTATATCTAAATTTTGAACGAAAACTTAATTCTGCATGAAAAACCCATTTATATCAATTGAAGGGAGAGACATGAGCCCCCCGTTCCCCCTCTTATACATATCGAATTAATTCCAAAAACTAATCAGGGAAGTGCCTTGTCAGGATATATCTATATACAAAATTTCAAATGGATCGCATATTTTTGTCATGAGTTATCGCGTTACGCACGTACGAACATACATACAGAACGGGCGGGCACATAAGCTCTCAGGCTATGATAGCCTGTGAGCTAAAAAGTGTTATGTATGTGCATTTAAATAAAAAAAAAATTACATATGTTCTATATCCCAGTTTGCTTTTGACTGTTAATAAAATAAAAGAGTTATATTTAAAAAATCAGATGTTTAATCATGATTTTTTTGTTATTATTTTGCTATTTGTTTTTGAAAAATCATTTTTGGATCACGAATTTGTAATTTTTTTAAACTGTTTATTTTACTATTTACATATGAATTATAGAAAATTGCAGATTATGGGTTTGTCAGATTATCGATCCTTGACTGTACTCAAAGCCATAGACTATATAAAAAGCTATATATTACAATTATCTTACAAATTAAAATTTTATATACAGTAGACTCCCTCAAATCTGCAAACCAGAAATCTGCAACTCTCTAAAACCCGCACATATTTTATGGATGTAAACAATGAAACTTTCAGTTTGGATATTGCCACAAAATTTGATTTTTTTAGTTTTGTATCAATTCCACATTTTTTTTAATTTTAAATTTTCTTAATAATACTCCCTTATGTTTTTTTTTCATGAATTAAGAATAAATTTTTTTTTTTGGAAAAATTCTAGATATTACAGATATCACTCGTAATCACAATCTTCTTACCACATATGCATTAATCAAGATTTTTTTTGTTATTAAGCCTGGCTAAACTTGGAAAAATCGTTATTTTATGATTTTGATGTGAATTAATAATGTACTTTTATGAGGCAAGTTTTGATTAATAATTTTGGAAAAATACATTTAATCTTTATAATGAATATTTAATCATACACTATTGATTTTTAACTTGACCTTTGCTATTAATACTTTAATCATTTAAAAAATTATCTAAATTTTTATTATTTTAGTTTATTACTCATTTTAATATTTTATTATATTGTAAGCATTCATTATAGTTCTGAACGCACTATTAATTGAACTCAAATTATTGTTTAAAAAATGTAAACAAAGCAATGACCAGAAATCTGCAAAATTCTAAAATCCGCATAACTTCTGGTCTAAAGCTGTGTGGATTTAAGGGAGTCTACTGTATATATACATATAAATAAATAAATAAATAAATAAAGTGCTTACCAGTGAGTACATGCACAGAGTATAATGTACACTAGGTGCATATGTATTTATACAAATATATTTATAAATGTCACCGCCATTTTATGATAAATAATTTTCAACTAATTGTTTCACACAATTTTACCAGTTTTCTGAAATTAAATAAGACAGCAATAATTATTTGAAAATATTAATGGAAAGTTTATAAAAATAATATATGGGCCATTTTCACCATTTGCTTACATTTCATGGTAGTGGACTTGACATTTCAAATAAAACTAATAGAAATTCTAACTTAATATGTTCGGGATGAAGGCAAGGAAAGTCGATAGCTTCAGAGCCCCGCCCGCCCACTAACCGTATTTCAATATCTTTAATTTGTCTAATTTTTCTCTTAAATTTGTCCGGTTTCAATTCCTCGTATTTTTTTTCCCCTTTCTATTAAGAGTGCAAGGCTACTCGGGTCGTAAGTAAAGTATTTTGGCGCTACCCGTGGTCGCCTACCGGCGACAGCGCTGTCGCGCGAGAGACTTGGTCTGTCCGGGTCGTAGGTAGGGGTCGTCGACGAAAATTGGTCGCTCACCGTGACGGTTAACTTCGGTTAACTATAATTACGGTTAACTATAATTTCTAACTTAGATAATAATACACATACTTTCTGAAACTATTTAATAAAAACAATATTTAATTACAAAAGTGCAAAAATCATTATTTTAATATTAAAATTTACGGTAACAGACTTGACAGTGAAAAAAATACCAATTTTGATGAAAGCTTATTCTTGCCACTATTACATTGCTGTACAATTGAAGAGTAAAAAATGGCAAGTAGTAGTTGTGTGAATAATTTAACTATATTGCTGAATACTTGCTGCTAACTTTAGGCAGAAATAGAAATTTATTTTGACTAAAATAATCACAAGGTAACAGACTTGATGCAAAGTGAAGGACAAAATGTTTCTATTAATTTTTTAAAGAAAATATCACTTGTAAACAATTTTTTTTTATTTTTATAGAACACTAACAGTCTATATTTAAAATAATTAAATCTCTTTAATTAAAAATGTTAAATTAGATTTTAAAAAATAACAGTTAATTGCATAAAATTTGAAATGAGAGAGCCATTTTTGCTTAGAATCACAATTTTTAAGATTTATATCTCCAAAATTTTTATTGGATTTTTTTTTTTTTTTTTTTTTTCATGTTAGAATTGTTCAATATATAGTCTTCTTTAGCTAATGCATAGCTGACTTTAAATATTAATTTATGTTTGGATTTTCTTCTTTTTACTTTTGTACTGCATATGTAAGCGAAATTTGAAAATGGCCCATATACAATATGTATGTCATGCTGTAAGCCCATCCTTATATAAATATTCGTACAAAGTTCTGAAATTATTTTACCTTGTTTAACACACTTGGCAATACTTTTCATCAACCAAACATACAAAAATTAATTACATTTTCTATATTGTGATTATTTTAAAACATAAGACACTTGCTTCAGGAAAAGGGGAATATAGATGATTTATTTAATCAGTTTTTTTTAAATGTCTTTCAATTTTTAAATGAAAATGTGATTTAAGAAATACAATAGACTCCCTCAAATCCACACAGCTTGCAACCAGAGGTTGTGCGGATTTTAGAATTTTGCGGATTATTGGTCATTAGTTTGTTTAAAAGAAATAATTTGAATGAAATTAAAAATGAAATAAAAAGTACAATGAATACTTACAACATACTAAAATATTAAAATGAGTAATAAACTAAAGTAATAAAAAGTTAGATAATTTTTTAAATGATTAAAATCCTAAAAGCAAAGGTCAAATTAATAATCAATAAAGTACAATTAAATATTCATTATAAAGATGAAATGTGCTTTTCCTAAATTACTCATTGAAACTTGCCTCAAAAAGGTACATTACTATTTCACATTAGAATCATAAAGTAACGAAGCTTGATTTAAGGTTTAGCCAGATTTAATAACTAAAAAAGTTTCATTAATACATAAATATATTTGGTAAGATTGTGATTACCAATGATATCAGCAATATCTTGATTTTTTTTCAAAAATAAATTATTTTTCTTCATGAAAAAACATGAATTCAACAACCTTAACAAAAATTACAAATTAAAAAATATATAGAATTGATATAAAACTAAAAATGTTAAATTTAGCACCTACATCTGAACTGAATATTTCATTGTTTACATCCATAAATTATGTGCAGATTTTAGAGAGTTGTGGATTTTAGAAGTGCAGATTTGGAAGAGTCTACTGTATAATCTTAGTGATAGAAAATATGTGAGTTCATTGTTTCAACAATTAAAAACAATATAGATTTACTTATAATATTTGAAATAATTTAAAAATTTATATACATATTGCATGTTCGCTTGTTTAAAATGCCATTGCAATTAATAATATATTAATTAATGTTGCATGATATAAACATCTTTGATTACAAATAAAAATCACTATAAAAATATTTTTATTTAATTAGTCATGCTAAAATAATAAAATGATAATAAATTAGAATCATTCATACATTACATAATTACTTATACCAAAAATTTATTAAATCATGTAAAATAAAAGACAATATAGATTCGATCATAACTTCTTTTACAAGTCTACATATACCTACAGAAAATTATGTGAATGCCGAGTAAAAATTTTCATGCATTAACTTTTCTTCAGAGACTGTATATATATATATATATATATATATGCAGACTTGTAAATTGCAATGGAATAAAACTACTCAGGAGAAAGTTGTGGTATTTCTATTAACTGAAAAAGAATTCAGAAGACATTCAATTTTTTTTCTCTGAGAAATATGAAATCTTTTCTTCCTGGTAAGGAAAAACCTCTTAACTATAAATTTCACAGTTTACACCAGAAAAAAAAAATGCACATTTTAGACATTTGTAGATTTTAGGAAGTCTAATTTATACCTTATTTACTTGTGTATACTGCACAGGTAACGTGCACCCCTTACTTTACAAGAAAAAATTATGATTTTTAAAATCATATATAACATGCACCATAAATTTAATAGCAGGTAGGTGAATTAGCCAAAGGAATTTCAGCATAGAAAATCAAAACAAACATTGTGTTTGGCCAGAAAGCAAGACGAAATTACATTTTTAGATTTCGGGTAAAGAGTAAATGACAGAGGGTAGGAGTGAGTGACGGAAGAATGAGAATTGCTAAGGGACGTAAGCACTAAAGGGAGAAGGGGGGGTCATGAGTCTGCTGATTTTTGACAAGGGGGAGGGGGGTTTACGACAATTCTTACGTAAGCATTAAACAAAGAAGCAACTGCAGTTCAAATTCAACAAGCAAACAAAGTATGATGGAGAAAGAGCGTTCTACAGTCCCTTTGAAATTTGCCGTTTATTTTCTATTATATCCTTTGCTTATCCATCGGCAGTCGCGTCACCCACATCACCCACTCGCCCTTTGTCTTCATTGTTGTCTGTTAAGTTGTGTGCCAAGTCAAGTACATTGCAAGACTAGAAAAACACAGAAACTGGTGTGGCTGGGTTCTGTTGCCAGGGCAACTGGTAAGTTGACATTATTTTAGGTAAATCCAGTATTTTCTTTTCTCCTGTTCAATCGATCATGGAATTCCGGGAATTTTCGCAGAATTTCTGGGAATTTTTGTCTTTCCGCTCCTATTGTCGAACTTCCTTCTCTACAGGTTTTGGAACTTTAGAAAGCAGAAAACCTACTTGAGGTTTTCTTGTCTCGGATACACAGCACAGACATTTATTGGTTTAGTTCAGCTGCATAGTGAATTTACATAGTGAATTTTTAGTGAAAGAGTATTGCTTTTAGTTGCATAGTGATTTTAGTCGGATTCAATTATGGATACTAACATTGACAAATCCTTATCATATCAGAAACTTTATCAGAGCTTTGAAAAATCTCCTTTAATGCGATAAGCAACAATATATTAAAACAATTTTATATATTTTGATATCACAATCCCTATATGCCTATATAAATTTGTAGGGTTAATAATGTAATTGATTGGTAACTTTTTATGTCAAGAAGTATTGATGTATAAACTGTCATAAAATCTTATGTAAGCAAAGGGGGGGGGGTCTAGCATTTGCTTATATTTTCTTACAAGGGGGAGGGAGGGGGTACAAAATGACCAAAAATATGCTTACGTAATACTTGAATGGTCCCTAATTAGTGTTTAAGTATTTTGTCTAGTATTTTTGTATTAAAAAAAGTCCAAGGAGTGAAGTAAAGGTGCAGCAATAATTCTGTAAAGTAAAATTTTCCGAGTTTTAATGTTTTTTTTTTTTTTTTTTTTTAATCCATTCCTTATTTATATGTATATCGTGTGATTACTTCAAGTAGTGAAAAAATATTTCGTGTATAACAACCTACCTACGCACCTACAAGTTTTGGTTTTTAAGTGTGCATTATACACGAGTAAATATGGTACACCTATATTGAAACAATACAAAGATTATAACTTTCTGTTTTTATTCAAATGAAATAACCATTTCTGGAACAAGACATTTAATTAAAAAATAAACTCAATTACTACATTTAAGTAAAACACAATTTTTTAAATAATTTTTCTTAGTTTAATTAAGCAGGAAAAAAAAAAGAAAAACCTGTAGAAAACTTTCTTACATTACATATGAATAAATAAATACTTCTGTAATGTAATCTTTCATATGAAAACTATAGATTAACTGATGCAGTTAAAAAGTAGCAAAGTAGTAAGGAAAAAATCAAAACAAAGGTTGTTGAAATCTGTATTATCGACAACATTGTTCGTACCAGGTATCTTTCTTGCATGGGTAATATGCAAGTATGATTTTTCAAAAAGTATTTAATAAATATAAAAATAAATAAATATATATATAGCAGTACTTTTTCATTTGCTAAACACAAAATATTGCTTTTATCCCCATCACTTTATTGCAAATACTTAATTTAAAATACAAATAAAGTTGACGATAATAATAACTATTATAATAAATCAAAATATTTTTTTCAATATCAAAGCAGTTTTCTAACTTGTACACATAAAAAGAAATGCAAGATGTATCTAATGTAAAAGTATTAGTTTTTTTTTTTTTTTTTTTTTTTTTTTTTTACCAGTCCAGACACAGCACTTCGGACAACCAATTTGATACCAAAACATAAAAAATGTTACTCTTTTGAAGTAACCATCCTTATATAAGAATATTTTTATATTTTGGATAAATTCCAATAAATATTATATGAATATATCAGTATGCGATTAATTATATGCATAAAATACTTACTTTCAATCGAGGTGCTCAGAGCCGAATTCAGCCTGCACATAAACAATATTGTTTTAAAATGAAGTGCTTCAAGAAGAATGCAAATCAATTTCCTTTTTTTCATAGATCTGGATAATAAGTCACAAAATTACCTTACAAATAAAGAAATAAATGAAATTATCAGCGACAGAAAACATTTTAATACATGGTGATACATGAAATTTCCTGAAATCATATCAAATCAAAAATTGTAGAGCTTTTAATGCAAGAGTTACTGAAGAAAAATATCTTAAATTATCTACATTCGTTCCTTAATATTATTCATCAGCTTATAATATGATTATATATTGGGTTAAATAATTTCTTTTTCAAAGACTAGATTAGTATTACAAGACATGACGCTAATGCAAAGAATGAATCATAGCCTCTGAGAAGTGAGTAATGAATCGACTGAAAATTGATTCATTCATGATATTGAAAATTTTTCATTGATTAAATGGAGAATTTTAAGTGAAGCAACTAATTAAACTATTAATTATTAACTAAACTGTTGCAGTGACAGTATAACTACTATCTAAAGAAAAAAAAAACAATCCTGATCTTAATATTGGCAGCCATTACAAGAAGCAATCTTTAGTAATAAATTTTCTTGATACTTGTAGTGTCTTTACTATACATAATTAAGTAATTCATACGAATCCATTAAGATAAATAAAATAGACACAAAAGTCGCGTATTCACAGCATCTTTATTACAATTTTAACAACCGTGGAAATTGCCAGATTCACATAAGTAAGTTACATAAATAAATATTATATCAAGTTGAGTTGAACAATAAATATAAAACATATGGAGGTTGATATATGGAGTGAGAATACATTACAATACCCTCCTCTACAAGTTAAGACGTACAACTGGTTTTATATGACGCTTAGGGCGTTCATGTATATTTAATTTTACTGTTTGTGAATCACTATTGTCTCTATTACATTTTAATTCATTTGGATGAGAGATTGTTGGTTTTAATGATATATTTTGATCAGTAATTGCAGTATCATTTTGAGGTTCGTCTGATGGTACATCAACATCCGTATTTGGATATGAAAGTTCATTATCTCTAAACTGGTTATCAACATTATCCATAACTCTTCTGTTATTAAAATTAGTAGTATCAAAATTTGAACTGAAGTTGTTACTGTCCTTTCTATTAATATAACTTTCAGAATCATAAGTACTTTTATCTGCAATAATTTGATCCAAATGTCTTTTCCAAATTAAATCCTCATTAATTAGTTTACACATATATATTCTATCACCCAACACTTCATCTATTGTGCAATGAACCCAACCCTTCTTGTTTGGATTTCGGTAATCTCTACACAATACTCTATCCCCTTCTTTGAATACGTCCTCTCTGGTACTCTTATTAACCACCATACCCGATTTATTTGTATCTTTCAACAAATCTAATCTAGTTCTAACTTTATTTTTAAAAATTAAACTAGTGGGTGTAAACCCTGTTGTCATGTGAACTGAATTTCTATAGTGGAAAAGGTACCTATTCATTAAAGTTTCAAAGCTTACATTGCTATTAGTTGGTGATTTTAATAATTTACATAAGCCAAGTTTAAAGTTTTTCACAGCATTCTCAGCAAGTCCATTAGTAGCCGGATGAAATGGTGGAGATGTTAGAAATTTTACCCCATTCATTTGCAAGAAATTAATCAATTCTCTTGATTCAAACTGTCTTCCATTATCAGTTTCCACAATCTTAGGCAAACCGAAACGAGCAAAACACTCCCTAAACTTTTCAACGCATGTTTTAGCCTCCATATTTTTCATAACAAATGCTTCGACCCATTTAGAATATGCATCTACAATTATTAAAATCATTTTCCCCTTTATAGGACCTAAAAAATCAGCATGGACTCTTTCAAATGGGTAATTAGCTTTGTTCCCTGAAATGATTTTGCATTTCTTAGGCTCTGGTCTAGATTCAGAAAAAACGCTACAACTTTTGACAAAGTTCTCAATATCCGAATCTAACCCAGGCCACCAAAAATAAGCCCTAGCATTACATTTCATTTTAACTATACCTTCATGAGTACTATGAAGTTCATTAAGTAGCTGTTTTCTATACTTTGTTGGGATCACAACACGATAGCCCCACATTATTACACCCTTATCCACATTTAATTCATCTTTACGACTAAAATACTTTTTAATCTCACCATCAGTAACATTTTTAGGGAATCCATACGTTATATAATTAAACAATTTTCCTAAAATTGGGTCTCTTCTAGTTTCAGATCGAACTTTAAACAAATCAATCGGAACATCATTTTCGATAAAATGGACATAATCATATTCTTCGGGTTCTACCAACTTGTTATCGAATACTGGATATCTGGATAAAGCATCTGCTTGTGTGTTTAGGTTACCTTTTATATGTCGAAAAGTATAGTTTAACCCTGATAAAAATAGCGACCACCTTTGGAGCCGTCCTGCCACCATGGGTGGTAAAGTACGGTTTTCTCCAAATAAAGCTAATAGTGGTTTATGATCACTTACCAATTCAAATTTAGTCCCTACCAGATACTGATAAAGCTTTTGACATGCCCAATAAATGGCTAAAGCTTCTTTGTGTATCATTGAATAATTTTTCTCCGCTGGACTAAAAACTCTGGATATAAAACAAATTGGTCTGTCAGATTTGTCGTCCAATACATGTGATAATACAGCCCCTATCCCATTTTGACTAGCATCACATGATAATCTTAAAGGTTTAGACCTATCAAAATGAATCAGAACTCGGTCTGATGTTAATTCTCTCTTAGCATTTTCAAAGGCTTGTTGACATTTGGTAGACCATTTGAAATCTACATCTTTTTGTAACAAATCATACAAAGGTTTCATTTTTGGTGATAAATCTGGAATAAATTTTGAATAATAATTAACCATCCCACAAAATATTCGAACATCATTAACATTACGTGGTTTAGGAAAATTCAAAATTGCTTTAACTTTAGTATTATCTTTTTGCAAACCATTTTTACTGATAGTGTGTCCTAGATATTTAATGCTGTATTTGAAAAATTCACACTTCTTTAAATTAACACGAAACCCAGCAGTCTGTAATCTCTCCAAAACTGCTTTTAAATTCTTTAAATGCTCTTGTTCATTACTACCAGTGACCAAAATATCATCTAACAAATTAACCGTACCCCCAATTCCTTGTAAAGTTTTCTCAATTATTCTTTGGAAAATAGCACAAGCTGGCTTAGTTCCGAAAGGTAAGCGGTTTACTAAATAAATACCATAAGGTGTGCTCCATGCTAATAATTCTCTAGTTGAATCATCTAAGACTAACTGATTATATGCATTAGATAAATCTAATTTACTAAAACTTTGTCCTCCCTGTAACGCTGAGAAAAGTTCCTCAATCCTAGGCAGAGGATGGTTATCATCCTTCAAATATTTATTCACCGTGATTTTATAATTTGCACAAACCCTAATGTCTTTACCATTAGGTTTCATAACAGGAACAAGAGGTGTGCCCCACTGAGAATTATCCACTTTTGTAATTACTCCCTTTTTTTCTAAGTTATCTAACTCTGACTTAACTTTGTCTTTAAAAGCAAAAGGAATTGGTCGTGGTTTATGGAAAATAGGCTTTATATTACCCTCAACTTGCAAATGTACTTTCTCTACTTTATAAGTACCCAATTCATCTTTAAATAACTCAGAGTATTCTGTTAATAAGGATTGTAAGTCCAAATTCCCTTCCGCTATAGAAACCCTGTTCACATTAGTGTTTCCTACTATAATATTTAATCCAAAATCATTTAAAACATTTCGTCCCAATAATAATTTTTCAGACTCTTTCACCACAATCATGTGAACTACTTTTGAAATCCCATTAAGATCCATAGTAACATTAATTTGCCCAACAGGTATTACAATATGTCCCCCATAAGATTTTAACTTAATATTTGTATTTTCTAATCCTATATTTCTCAAATTTTTCTTATAAAATGAAAAGGGAATACACGAAACACCTGCCCCCGTATCCACTTCCATTTTAACTTCTTTTCCCTCTAATTTAACATTTAAAAATAAAGGATTTACATAAGAGATATCCATACTATACATATCTATATAATCAAAACCATCATCTACTGAATTTACAGTAACTTTAGATTTACATACCTTAGCTATGTGCCCTTTTCGATTACACGCGTTGCACTTAAAGTCTTTAAATTTACACTTTTTAAAATCATGGTTAGTTTTACCACAGTGAAAGCACTTTAAATTATCGTCTCTTTTATGATTGACTTTCGAGGGAACTTTGGGGAACTTTTTGGTAGGCTGTGTCATCCTCTCTTTTGGAGATTTGCCTTGCAGTCTGTTTACTTCCTGCAGCCTAGCTTCTTGAAGAAGTACTTCCTTGCTTTGAGCAATGTCCAGCAAATTAGCCAATGTGGTGGTGAGTTTTTCTTCGCACAGTCGATCGAGAATAGGCCCAGGTTTCATTCCGGTCACAAATTTGTCGCGAACTCTGTCTTCCAGGCTAGCTTCAAACTCGCATTCTGCCGCTTGCGTCTTTACTTTCACGTACCACTCTCTCACAGATTCTTGAGACTGCCTTAATGAGTCAAATATGATTCTTTTGCGGTACACTGAAACAGCAGGTTGAAATTGTTCGGTTAAAAGTTTTTTTAAATCAGCAAATGTTTTTAACGATGGTGTAACAGGATGGCACAAGTTTTTCAGAATCTTGTAAACAGCTTCGCTGACCGTCGTCAAAAGAACCGGCACTTTGCGTTCCTCTTCCACCCTGTTAGCCAAGAAATATTGCTCCAATCTTTCAATAAAAATATTCCAGTCATCATGTAAATTATACTGGTTGATGTTTGCAACAATGCCAGTATTTACTACAGTCACATTGGTCGGATCCTGTGCCATTATGAAACCACACAGTGATGAAAAATATCTCAAGTTGAGAATTAAAATATAATGAAATATCAGAACTTTTTCCGAAAAATAATGCTGTCCAATTAAAAACGTTGACTCGTCGCCACATTTGTAGTGTCTTTACTATACATAATTAAGTAATTCATACGAATCCATTAAGATAAATAAAATAGACACAAAAGTCGCGTATTCACAGCATCTTTATTACAATTTTAACAACCGTGGAAATTGCCAGATTCACATAAGTAAGTTACATAAATAAATATTATATCAAGTTGAGTTGAACAATAAATATAAAACATATGGAGGTTGATATATGGAGTGAGAATACATTACAATACTTATTCAAAACTTTTAACCAGAAGACACATTAGATTGTTTTATAAATGTATATTTATTTTGTTAAACGAAAATTAGTTGAGCATTTCTATAGCGGTGATTTATTGATTAACTCATTATTCATGAATGAATTCTTCCGACTCGTTCACTGTACTGGCGTCTCTTTACTTTTGTGAAAACGAGGCGAAAACATGTAGTAAATAAATGTGCTCTGATTGTAAAAATTATCTAATTTTTTAAACCATATACCTCATCCAAGCTCTATTAAAATAAATTAATTTTAAGGTACTCTTTTTTTTTTTTCTTAAGGTTCAGCTGAAAAATTCTGCAATGCCTCATAGCATAAAATTTTATGTGATTTTTGCTGATATTTATACTCATGTAAAATATTCGACACACAGATAAACTAAATATTTGACCAGCCGAATAATAGCTATCAGATTGAACACTTTAGGTTTTTAGATTTTAAAAATTAAATTTTGAAATTTTTGTGTAAAATTTTAAACAAATACTCAAAGATCGATAATCAGGGCACCTTATAATCCGCAATTTTCTATAATCCGTGTTACTTTACGAATGTAAACAGTGAAATAAACACTTTAAAAAATTTGCAAATTTGTGATTCAAAAAGGATTTTTTGAAGCAAATAATAATAAAATTTTTAAAAAATCATAAAACATCTACATTTTTTAAAATTTAACTCTTTTATTTTATTAACAGTAAAAGATAAACTGTATTACAGAACATATAATAATTTTTATTTTAATGCACATAATATTAATTTTTTCCTAAAGTAACTTTAAAAAGACATTTTTTGAGATATGAAATCTTATAATCAATTTATTATTCTATTTATCTTTTCATATTATGCTGATTATAGGACTAAATTGCTGTCTAGGAATAATAAAATAACATATAATTCATAATACTTTATAATCCACTATACTCCATAATCCGCACAATCTTTGGCCCCAACTTGTGCGGATTATAGAACTTTGACTACAGTCAGTTCTCGCAAATTCAAAATCGGATAAATCAAGTCTTTGCTTAATTTGGACTAAACATGAAGCCCAGAAATTTTTCAATGGTAGAAAAAGGTTAAAAATCTTCATTAATATGAATTCATTTTCTCTTGACTTTGTTGAACTTGAATTAATGAGAATTCCATTTTTCACAGATTTCAGATTCTTTAAATAACTTTGATTCTTTCACTTTGTCAAAATTGTTCTGAACCAGTATACAGTACCGGACCTCAATTCTGGAATCCTAAAATCTGGAAGACCCAAAATCTAGAATGAATAACAAAATCTGAAATTCTGCAATGATCTTGAATAAAATTCTTAAAAACGTCCATAGATGGCATAATGTGCACACGTAATGCAGTTTCGAGTTAAACTAGTCTAAGCAGTTACACTCAACTCAATAATTTTATTGCAATTATCTTTTTTATTCATTAATTTTAATCCAAATTTACTAACAAGTTTAGTGTGGGCACACATTTTAAATTTATTTAAAAAATCAGTGGCGTGTAAAGAGAAAGCTACGCTCAGAGCAAAGATTCAATTTGGCGCCCTCTCTCCCAACATTTTTTTGTAACATTTCTAAAAGTGATGTTGGTAGTATAAATTGGGTACCTCCTAAATTTCTGTGCCTGGGCCAACCATCACCTGCACACAGTGCTGTTAAAAATAAACCTTTTTCTTCATTTATACAGAAAATGCTAAAGGACAAAGAAATAATCACAAAGAAGAATTATTTTTAAAAGATGCCTAGAATATATTTATAATATTGAAATGTAAAAATATTTTACTATGCCCTCTTACTACGCCCTTACTACTATCTTTAAAATTTTTAACAAATATCCTCCTTCGAAAAAATTTTGCTGTAAGCACCATAACAAAAATATTTTTTTTTCTGTAATTCAAAGGAGGAAAAAAAATCTATGCAAGGTTTCTTTCTGTATAACAAAACAAACTATCCATCGAAATTTATGATCTCATTCTGATAACGCTGACTCTCTACTTAACAGAGTTAAATTAACAAGTGAGGGAATAAGCAAAACAAATGGCAGATAGATATCTCGTTTTTGTTTGATTTCTTTTTTCTCTATAGTGGCCATTTTTTGAAGTATCCTAATTTTTCGAATAAATTATTGTGCATTTTAATAAAAATTTGGAACACAGGCTAATTTACTGTTTTTGCAACTTCCTGAAAATTTGAAAGAAATTTGCCAGTTAGCAACAGAGGCAATATTTTTTAATAAAGGAAAGAAATCCTGTCACTGGGAGCTCAATGCTATAGTTTCAGAACAAACTTGAGGACAAATGGTGGTTAATAAAAAAATCTGTTAAACTCAAGCATGGTACAGATTAAGAAAAAAGAAAAGGCTGAACTTTCACTGTTTTTTTTTGACGAAATTCGAATTTTTTTTCCAAAGTTTAGAAAAAATTAGGGAGTTTGTTTTTTTCCGATCTTTTGATGAAAATATTATTTTCCACAACCAATTGACGAAAATTGCACTTTTTCCATGATTCTTTGACGAAATTCATGATCTTTCAATAAAATTCCAGTATTTTTTATGATCTTTTTAAAATTCATGCTTTTTTGGCTTTCATTCGACAAAAATCAAACTTTTTTGTGTGACCTTTTGGGGAAATTTGCTTTTTTTCCTCAATCTTTCACAAATTGCACACATTTTCTGTGATATCCTATGACTAAATTTCACATATTTTCCTCGATCTTCTGACAAATTTTGTGTATTTTTGATTATCTTTTGGCAAAATTTGTGTGTTTTTGCAGATCTTTCCACAAAATTAGAGTATTTTTCAAGAAGTATTAGAGTATTTTTCAAGTATTTTATTGAAAATTTTCGTATATTTTCCACAATCTTTTGACAATATTCGCACATTGTTGCATGATCTTTCGAGAAAGTTAAGAGTATTTTGCAAGTCTTTCAAAAAATTTTGCATATTTTTCCCAATTTTCCAAAAAATTTTATGTATTTCCTACATTTTTCATTAAAATCTGCGCATTTTCCATGATCTTTTGGCAAATTTTGCCCGGCTGTCAAAACCAACAATGCATTTTCATTTTTTTAAAAGCTGTTATAATATTTTAAAAATATGCAGGAGTATTTAAAAAAATATGTCTTATTCTTGTTTTAAATTCTTTTTTTGTAAGTTTTTTTTTTGCTTTATTTACACTAAACCTAACATGGCAATTCATAGACTAGATTGCTTTGCATCATGTACAGTTTTGCCACAGACATATACTGTATCTGATTTTTATTGTTTTGGTTGAGGACCTAAAATCCAGAAAAATCCCAAATATGGAACAATCCCGTCCCAACCACTCCAGATTTGAGGTCTGATATATGGAATAGATATAAAACTAAAAATGTCAAATTTTGTCCCTACATCTAAATAGAATGTTTCATTGTTTACATCCATAAATTATGTGCAGATTTTAGAGATTATGGTGTTTAGGGTTGTGGATTTCAGGAAGTCTACTGTATTAGTTTTTTCATTTATCTACATGCATTTTACTTAAAAAAATTCTCGAATCACTGTAATCATGATGATTTTGGATTAAAGAAGTTTTACTGTATTTAAATATAGATGGAATGATATAAAAGAAAAAAAATCTGTAACATCGCTCTTATATTTGAATTGCAAGTTTCATTATTTACATCTGCAATGATGTACAGAAAAGTTAGCAGATTTTAGGAAGTCTACTCTATTTTTAATACTTTGTTACAGTTGTTTAGATTCCTTCCAGTGAGGCTTCATAATTGAATATTTATGTGCAAAATAAATCTAGGAAAAATAAGTTTTTTTTCATATTCATACTTCTATAGTTGTGTGAAAATCGAAACATTGAAATTGTGTTTTATAATAATAATGGGATATCTAGCTGGTTAAAGACAAAAAATATTAAGTAATATTTATACATCATGAAATCTAATATGACAAAATCTGTTATTGTATGTTGAAAGCAAAAGCTTTTATGGTTACTTTGTTAAGGGGCTGTGCATGTATAACGTTATCCTTTTAGGGGGGGTCTGGCAGATGATATCTTAAGATATCTCTAGGGGGAGGGGGGGTTGTCTATTGATATTGATGTCACTTTTGTTCCAATCAAATTTCTAACTCTTTTTATTTGTAACATGTTTTTTCGTACAAAATAGTATTTTTTTTTTTCAATTTCTTGTCTACTTTTATGAAAATACAAAACTATTATTGAAATGACTAAATTATTATAAAATTATTTCTTTAATGCCAAAACATGAAATTCCCCAATGTTTTACATTCCTATTCTTCTTCATATGTGTATTCATGTATAATCGCTGTTTGTGAAACCATATTAGAAGTATATTTGAAATGAAACTTTTGTTTACTAATAAATAAAAGAGAAAGAGAACGAATGTTGTTCACTTGTTTCATTGATAAAAAATTCTGTCTACCCACACTCCATCTGCGCATGGGAAGTGCATGAATACACTATTACTGTTAAATGCAGCAAAAAGCTGTTATAAAATTCTTTTAAATTGTAACTATTTATGGCACTACTCTGTGTTCCTGTTGACCATTTTCGCCAAATTATACATATTGCATAATTTTTTATTTTAAATAATGAATAAACAAATAAGTAGTAGAATATTGATAAAAATACAAATAAAAAGTCAAAATAAATATCACTTAATGACATTTTAAACATGTGAATCATATTTAATCTCAATGAATGTGATATTCACGATCATTCATTATTTTTATTTAATCTTATAGTTTGGTGATAATTTTTTGGTCGACGAGTTAACCTAGTAGTACCCTATTCATTTTATGTATATTTCATATATAAAGTGATATCTTATGTATAAAGGGATATTTTTTTAACTTCCCTTCATTTGAATCAATAAAACAGTAAAAAAACTAATGTAACCAGTGTTTTAAATATCACTTTTAACAAAATAAATAAATTATAAAAGTTAAAAAAAAAATAGACATTAATTATGCTATTATTATTGTGGGGGGAGGGGGGGGTTCAAGAGATGATAATGTTTGATATTAGAAAGAGGGGAAAGGGTCCAAAATTTTTCAAAATTTGGTAACATTATATATGCACAGCCCCTAAGGTGTATGGTTATCTCTTGCAGCTGTGTAACCTATGCCATTACTTTTCATTTTCTTATTAAATGTATTAATTTATTATTTGCTTTTTTAATTAACTTGAAAATGCTTTGTTTTTCTGTTTATTTATTTATTGAACGCATACATCTGACTTGCATGCTCGATATAAAAGCCTTAGTTATGAGTCATTGTCAGTATACAGGGACAAGATAGCACAAATAAATATTACAGCATGAAGGAAATACAGCCGGGAGCTCTGCACAAAGAGTGTGTGCAATGGAGCCAGCGGCCATCGAATCCACAACCTTCTACGAACACAAGCAAATAGCGGCTTGGCTTTTTAACCATTCAGCCATAGATATCTCATGTTGTTTTTGTGTTACACTACAATTTTTGAAGGAATCATGCTTTAAATGATTTCATAATATTTTTCAGTTATTGTCATTAAATTTATGTTATATTTTGAAATTTTAAACTGTTTGATTTGCTTTGCATATAATTTATTTAGTTGACAATTAAAAAAAAAAATTAACACTTTTATTTTTGAGCATTAAAATTGCTAAAACAAACAATTAGTTTAAATTAGTCATGAAAATATCAATGCATTTTAAGTGTAAAGTACTTTTACATTTGTTTGCAAATAATTTGTTTTGGTTGTTTATAATGACAATCATATAAAGTAAAAATTAATGTTTTGTTTTGTTTATAAATGTTGTAATTTATTTCTTGTTTGTTAGGAGATAACAAATGTAAAGCTACACGTAATAGGAATGATTTGTAGCAATTATATATAAAAAAAAAAAGAGTAAGTATAGCACTTGAAATTTTAAAATTTAGTTTACACAGTGTTTCAGTATTCCACATAGAAACATCTAGAAGAGGTATAATTATATGCCGTATGTTAAGTGTTATCATAATTCACTATAATATGCAGTGTCTCACTTTTATACGTACTCTATATTTCATTCATTACCCTTAAGGCAAGTCATTTTTTATAGAAACTTCAAAATATTCCAAATATATATGTATGGAATTAGTTAATCTTCCACCATATATTGAATACAGTAGACTCTCTCAAATCTGCACATAATTTACACATGAAAACAACAAAACATTCAATTCAGATGTAGGGACAAAATTTGACTGTTTATTTTTATATCGATTCCATATATATTTTAATTTGTGATTTTCATTAATTTTACTGAATTCATGCATTTTCGTGATGGAAGAATAAATTTATTTTGGAATAAATTAAGATATTGCTGATATTGATGGTAATCACAATCTTTTTACCAAATTATATCGACGTATTAACCAAAAATTTTAGTTTATTAAGTCTGTCTAAACCTGAAATAAAACATCCTTATTTAATGATTTTGATATGAATTAATAATGTATCTTTATAAAGCAAATTTCATATGAAAATTTCATCTTATCTTTATAATAAATATTTAATCATACGTTATTTATTATTAACTTAAAATTTGCTTTTAATATTTTAATCATGTTAAAAATTATCTCAATTTTTGTTATTTTATTTTATTACTTATTTTAACTTTTTATTATATTCAAAGCCTTCAGAATAGTTTCAATTTCATCCTTAATTAGATTCAAATTACAATTAAAAAAATTAAACAAAGTAATGAGCAAAGAAATCAGCAAAACCTCTGGTCCCAAGCTGTGCAGATTTGAGGGATTCTACTGTATATAAAAACATTCAATATAAGCAATCACTCAAGAATCAGGTTTTGTGTTTTGTCTGAAGTTTCATGAGTCAGTCTGAATCTCTAATGCTCTCCGCTCCTACTATTTCTGTCACAAATCATCATAAAAAAATGTGACTGTGTTTAATAATACTTTATCTCTAGCTTGCTATGCTTAAATTTTGTTCAGGCCAGTTTGTAGTACTCCTTCAAATTGCTTTTAATGTGGCAACTATGTAAGATGAAATATGCAATTAAAAATAAATTAAATCATTGTAAGTAGTGTTATTGTTTGTAGATTGAGTATATTTTAGCATGAGAATTAATTCAACGATTCATTCATTTCATTATGATTCATTACTGTAAATTTTGTTGAACGCTTTTTAATTTTTGTAATAATAAAGTCTTTAATTAACGGCAAGTCATTACAATATTAACCAGAATATATCTATGTATATATTTTTAGTACAGTTATCAGAATTTAACTGCAGTTGATGAAAATTACAGCTATGTCTTATTTTAAAAATTAATAAAACTGAAATCGGAAAAATGTCCGGATTTTAGAGATTTCCGGAATTTGGAGGTCCGGATTTTCGAGGTTCAACTGTATCAGAAATTTATTATCACTAAGGAGGAAATATAAGAGACCTTTGATATAAAGTGTTTGCCGCCCTCTTGAATATATTTCTTAAATTATTGTCACTAAAACGGACGTATTGAATGACTTTTCTACACCAGTGATGATGGCTTTAATGTGATAAAAGCAAGTCACCTGTGGGAGATGTGTGAACAATTTTGTAATTTCAATAAAATTCATGCTTAGTTTTAACAATATGCATTCAATATTAGATGATACTGTAAAAAGAAAGAAAAGAATGTTGGTTTTAAGCAAAATCATATATAGTTTTTAAGTAACTGAAAGTTAGCGGCAATGGGCCATTCCATGTGAAATCAACCAAAAAAATTTAATATTCAACCTGACAATTTCAGATTTCAATGAAACTGCCAGGGATCAATCGCTATGATGATATAAATTAGAACATATTTTTATTTTTTATTTATCGCTTTAAATTTTAATACAATTAATTATTTAAATTTTGGAAAATCATCATTTTTTGACATGCATAAATATTTTGAATTTTGAATTTCTCAAGTTCTATCAAACATGGAAAATTTTATGACCCCTCATTTTAAAGAGGTGCATATAAGGTTTAATTTCGTATGCAAGTTGACTATGCATAGTTTAAAAAAATTATTTTTTAATTTAAAAATTTAAAACCTTTTAAATAGTCATTTTTAAAAATTTTGAAAAAAATATATCTTTGTTGTAATATTATAAGCTTACAATTAGAGTGGGACCTCAGTGGGATCAGCAGTTATGAAATAAAAGCTGAAAATTACCATACAAATTATAAATAAATAACAAAACAGATAAAATTAAATTGTTTTTTTAATGGTAATTTTTAGCTTTTATTTCAAAACTCCTGATCCCATTGAGATCCCACTCTAAAAATTTCAGAATTTTAAGCTTATATAATACTACAACAAACATATAATTTTTTCAAAATTTTTAAAAATGACTATCTAAAATTTTAAAAATTAAAAAAAATAATAAATTTTTTTTTAAACTATGCATAGTCAACTTGCATATCAAATTAAACCTTATAAACTGCTCTTTAGAATGAGTCGTCATAAAATTTTCTATGTTTGATAGAACTTGAATATTCAAAATAAAAAACATGTAAGCAAGCCAAAAAAAAAATGATTTTTAAAAAATTAAACTATTAATTTCATTTTACTTGAACTACAATTTGATGCGAAAAAAATATGATAATAAATTCTCACTTATATCATCTGGCTTAATGATTCCTGAGTGAGTTTGAGTTTTGAGTGAACATAGCTTTGAGGTCTATAGCTACAAATGGCTGTTACCTCGAATGATCCATATACCACAGAAACAAGTACAGAACACTTTATTATTACAAGAAATCCAGTACATACATTTTAATACACATCACAGGGACAACACCCGCACACCCATGCCGCTAGCTGGACTCGAACCAGGGTCCAGCGGTGTGGGAGGAGCTCACGCTACCGACCACGCCACATTCCTGAGTGTTTCATCGAAATCTGATAGGGTCAGATTGAGTGACTGGTTGATTTGGCATGGAATGTCCCTAATGGTAATTAATAGAATTAATAGAAGATATAAAAGCAATGACAGAATAACTATACAAGCATTATAGATATATGTGTATATTTAACTTATTTTGATTAAATGCTATTGTTAACTTATTTGTTTCAGAATAAAATAATTCTTTTTTTTCAATTTTATCCGATGTTCTGTTGTAACTATCACACTCTCTATAGACTCTATTATATTTATATACTCGATTATTTTATGAAGACTATTAAATGTGCTTTCACTTATCAATATTTTATTTATAAATATTTGATTAATTTTTAATTTTTAATTTATAATGTTAATAAAATTAAAGTTTCGCCAAGTCTATGTATTGCAGCAGTGGTTAAAAAATCTACCACATCTACCTTTCTGAAAATTTGTATGAGGAAAGTTCAAAGACAATCCTGGTGCACTTAAATCTCAGAATTTTCATTTTTTGATAATTAACACAGTTATTAATTATAAAGTTATCAAATGTGCAATCTGTTTTTCTGAAAATCGGAAGAAGTCTGCACATGTTCTGTCCATTGCAATCATTTTAATCTGAAAATAAAGTATCTGCTTCCATATGAAATGGCAGTTGATGAAATTTTCTTATTCGTACTACATCTTTCAGAAAATTACGAAAAGTATTTGAGGAACCAGTTTAAAGCTGTGTATACATAAGTAGAAAAATTTTCAGAATTTGAATGCCTATTTTTGATTTTAAAAAATGGTCATTAATTTTTCATAAAAACTCATAAAACAGTTCAATAAAAAGAATATTGCCCAGTCAAACTGATGGCATTGAGCTCACAGACTACGCATTTTAATTTAACATTACAGCCTTATATTTAAATTAGGAAAAATATTTGAGGAACCAGTTTAAAGTTGTGCATACATAAGTAGAATATTTTTCAGAATTTGAGTGCTTATAATTGATTAAAAAATAGTCATTAATTTTCTATAAAAACTCATGAAATAGTTTAATAAAAAGAATATTGTCCAGTCAAACTGATGGTATTGAGCTCACAGAATACGCATACTAATTTAACATTAATGCCGTATATTTTCAATGATAAATGCTATTTGAAAACAAATTAAGGGGGGGAATAACTCATCTATTTCCCCTTTTTATACTTAATCATTGAGCTCCTTGAACTAATCAGAGATATTCTTAATCATATAAAAATTCTACATCCATAATTCAGAGCAAATCGGAAGATTCTTATAAAAAATTATATAATTTCAGAGGAGTTATAACTCTCCATCATACTTAACCATTAAACTTCCAAAACTATTCAAAGATTTGCCTTATCAGAAAGAACCTGCATCAAAAACTTAAAGCAAATCGGATAATTCTGCATAAAACCCATTTATCAAATTTAAGGGAGGGAGTAATCTCTAATGCTCCCTTTATATTTAACAAAACAACCCTACAACTAATAAGTAAAGCATCTTATCACTATGAACCTGATCCAAAAATCGAAATCAATCGGTTAAATTTGCAAGGAAAAAAATTTGCCTAAATTAAGAGGAGTAATCTCATCGATCCCCCATTTATGCTTATTTAATGATTCATTAGATAAAAAGGTATATATAATACTATAAGGGTATATACTACTTGGTATATACTATAAAGGGATGTACTACTTGGTATATACTAAAACCAATCAGGGAAGCGTCTTATAAGAATGAACCTGTATCCAAATTGAAGCAAATCGGTAGATTCTGCATGAAAAATCTAATAATCTAAATTAAATCGGATTAGCTCCCATTTCCCCCCTCTTAGATTTATCCAATGAACTCGAAAACAAATCATGGAGGTACCCTCACTAGAATGATCTTACGTCTAAACTTTGAAGAAAATCTCATAAATCGGCATGAATGGAAAACTAATTTATCGAAATTAAGAGAGGAGGATTAACCCTCATCCCCCTCTTTATACTTATCCAATGAACTTCCAAAAATAATCATGACAATGCCCTCATCAGAATGATCCTATGTCTAAATTTTGTACGAAAGCTGATAAACTGCATGAAAAACCTATTTATATAAATTAAAGGGAGGGGCATTAGACCCCCGTTCCCCGTCTTTATACTTAATCAATGCATACCTAATACTAATCATCGAGGCACGTCAGAATGATCCAATACCTAAATTTTGAAAGAAAGCTGATAATTCAGCATGAAAAACATGTTTATATAATATAAGTGGAGGGGCATTAGCCTCCGTTCCCGCACATATCGAATCGACTCCAAAAAACTAATCAGGAAAGCGCCTTCTCAGAATATACTCATATCCAAAATTTCAAGTGAATTCAATATTTTTATCATGAGTTATCGCGATATGTACGTACGTACGCACGCACGTACATACATACATACAAAATGGGCGAGTAGATAAGATCTCATTCTTTGATATCCTGTGAGCTAAAAAGGATCTAGAACAGTAGTTGATATAATCATTAAAAATTGAACTAAAAAGAGATCTTCCTGTTGATCCCTCTATTTGCATTCCGAAAATAAAATGATATAATTCCGACCTAATGAGGGAAAGATAACTAAGGTGTAGATTTTAAAAGCATTAAATCTATGTATATGTAAAACTTTATAGTGAGAAAAGAAGTTGGGGAAGCATAATTGTACAGTTTTCGACAATAAATATAACTTTAAATCTTTTTTTTTAGTTCTGCGATCCATATTTATATCGTATAAAAGTTTCAAAGACAGAGAGTATTTCGAATGTTGGATAGTCGACACATGGTTAGGGGTACAATTTCTGATTTTTTCTGACCTTCTCATGTGAGGTATGATCGGACAGCTCTTTGATCATGATTTCCTATTATGCATCTCTCTTGCATAGTTTGATTCTACGAAACACTTGTCTAACTTTTTCGACTCCCTCAAGAACAAGAAATCATGAACACAGCATAGATTATGAAACAATTTCCAACACATTCTAAATTTTGTAACACCTATAATTTTCATCCATCTGCAAAAATTCTACCAGCCTGTACAAAGTACAAAACAAAATTGTTAAGAAAGCACAATCATGCATACTGCATAGATTGAGAAACACTTTCCAGTGCATTCTGAATTCTGGAATGCATACCATTTTCATCCGTTTGCATTAATTCTACTGACTTGAGCAAAAACTAAACATAATTATAAAAAGGAAAAAATCATACATACAGCATAGATTATCAAACACTTTCCAACACATTCTGAAAACTGTAACACCTATTTTTCATCCATCTGCAGTAATTCAACCAGCCTGTGCAAAGAACAAAACATAATTATTAAAAACGGAAAATCATGCGTGCAATATACATTATGAAACATTTTTCATCAAATTCTGAAAAAAGTGACACCTATATTTTCATCCATATGCACTTATTCTACCACCCTGTGCAAAGAAGAAAACATAATTATCAGGAACGAAAATCAAGCGCACAGTAAAGATTATGAAACAATATTCAACAAATTCTACCGCAGTCATTGAAAACAAGTTTTGAATATTCATATAAAACATATTGCATAGCCTGGCAGTGGAAGGTGAAATTAAAAGATTTTACTGTGAATGAGCAGCTCGAGTTCTGTACAGTGCCGGTAGTTATGTGAACACAAACTGGAGTTTCATTCGGAATACAGATTGTTAGAACTTTGCGCGCATCCTGGCAGTATAAAGTAGAATCAATAGATTTTGCAGCATGTCTGCTATGGTGTTATATGCAGTACAGGCACATTTCGGAGGTGTATTTAAAACACTGCGCCCTCTAGCAGTAGGAAGTGGGAAAACAATATTTTCTACCGCGTGCACGACACACCCAGTAAACAGTATTATAGGCAGCAGGAATCATAGCTTTCTTTTGAACATACTGTGCAGCGCCCACGGTCTATGCTGTCTAACAGAGCAAGATGTATTCGAAAGACCTTTTTGAGGTATTCTTTGTTTTAATTTTAATATAAATTGAGAATATAAATTTTGAAATTCGTTTGAAAGAATTGAGAGGTCTGGGCATCACAAGGTGGGTCAGCTAGTTTATTTATAATATTTTTCCGATGATAGTTTATTTATTGGGTTGGCAAGAAAGTAATTTCGGTTTTCACATATAGAGGCCGTTAAGTAAAGTTTTATCAGTTAATTTTGTCAGTTATATTCTTAGCTATTTGATAGCAGTGGCATTGAGGTGTCTTCAGAAACACTTGCAGTGGGATTTTATTTGCAGACATTAGTTGAGGGTCGATTTTAACATGAAATGCAAAGACAAACATTTTCGGTATCTTTCATTTTTTCATTTACCTTAAGGAAAGAAAGCTGCGGAGGCTCATAATGAGATATTATTTTATGATGATAACTTTTATTCCATCTATTTATTCCATCTTTTATTTAATATATCAATTTATATTTTATTTATTTGAATTTTTATTGTAGTTTAATATTTATAAAATAAATAAATTCACCTGACACGCGTTGTTATATGAGCATAATATAACTGGGCGTATACTGTAGATTTAATTACTATGGCTCAAATTTTATTTCAATTTAGCTTTCTGTGCATATTTATTCTTAAATTTCTTTTTCAGGAAAAGTTTGAACTATGCAGCAAAACATTTCTGAACAAGACCTTTTTCGAAAAGCAACTTCTAACCCACAGCAAGGAAAATTATTTGTTTGTTATGTATGCGACAAAGGATTTTCTCAAAAGAGTCATTTAACCTCACACCTATTGATTCATACTGGTGAGAAACCTTTTGTATGTGAGGTATGCAACAAGAAATTCTCTCATAAGCATAATTTAACTAAACATCTGTTAGTTCATACAGGTGAGAAATCTTTTGTGTGCGAGACTTGCAATAATAAATTCTCACAAAAGAGTGATTTAATCAGGCATCTCTTAATACATACTGATAAAAAACCTTTTATTTGTGATATATGCAACAAGAAATTCTCACGGAAAGACAATTTAAGCCAGCATCTGTTAATCCATACTGGTGAGAAATCTTTTGCGTGTCAGATATGCAACAAGAAATTCTCTCATAAACATACTTTAAGTACACACCTGTTACTTCATACAGGTGAGAAACCTCTTGTATGTGAGACATGCAACAAGAAATTTTCTGACAGGAGTAATTTAAACAGCCATCTGTTAACTCATACTGGTGAGAAAGCGTTTTTATGTGCGATATGCAACAAGAAGTTCACTCAAAAGCATGGTTTAAACAAACATCTACTAAATCATACAGGTGAGAAACCTTTTGTATGTGAGGTATGCAGCAAGAAATTCTCTAATAAGAGTAATTTAAACAATCATATGTTAATTCATTTTAAAGAAATGCCGTTTTCCTGTGAAATATGCAGCAAGACATTCTCTCAAAAGCGTAGTTTAAACAAACATTTGCTAATTCATACTGGTGCAAAGCCTTTATTGTGAGATAAATAAGGATTTAAATTATCCAAGGTACATATATTAAGAAAGACATAAATACAATTAATACAATAACCCAACATGGAAGGAAAAATTAGCCGAGGCCAGGAATCGAACCTGGGTCGACAGCGTACCGTGCTGTTACTTTTCCATCAAATAATTTTTCACTCCATGTTGGGTTATTGTATTAATTGTATTTATGTCTGTCTTAATATATGTACCTTGGATAATTTAATTAATTAAATTCAGACGTTAATTACTGTTCTCTCAAAAATAAGGATTTTTTTACTTTTAATCTAATTGTTAATTTTTTTTTCTGTTAATTAAATTTTTATTAGAAACCACGTCGTATTTTAGTATGAAAGTGGTATTTTATGTCAAACATTGCTGTTCGTTGAATGAAATACTCACCGAAAATATTAGAAAATTAAAGTAGTAAATCTGCAGATTAGGTGTAAGAGCATTGACTATGACAAAAATATTTTTATTTTCATATTGTTTTATATATTTTCTAAAATCTTACAGTTATTTTTTCTTTTACTTTATGCAGATTTAAAGACTTATAATATTTTCTTATGTTTGTGGATATTCTACTTAAGACTCACGTTAAATATGATATCACCATGAATTCTTTGCCTGTAAATTCTACTTCTTTGCATACAATAAAAAAAGTTTATTAAGTACTGCCATCCTCAATTCCTCTGTAATAGCAACAATAAAATATAATTAACTGTATCAAATACTGCTTTTCTGTGATACACAGATTATATTTTCATAAAGATATAAGAACTAAATATATGATTTGAAAATATCAATAAATTTTATTAAAATGTGTTTGAAAATTTTGTTTCTTCATCCAGTTTCTCTTATAAAACTTTCTGACATACATTGAAATTATTAAGATTTTGAATTGCCTCTCGTATGTCTGTGCGCTAACTCATGTGAAGTAATTGGACTTCCATGTAATTGGTATATGACACCGTCTTTTTAATATCGCACATTCATAATGGAAAATCATTTGTGTAGTGTTTATAGCTTTTCAGAAGGACACTCAAAACAATTATATTCTAGTATAGTCTGTGTTTAAAAACCGTTTGTGGTTATTTTGCACTGTTTCAAGATTTTATTTACTAACTCGCGGAGCCGCCCGGCGTTGCTCGGACCCATAATAATTTTCTTGCAGCATTTCTTATTTTTCTAACAGCGTACAAAAGAATCCCAGTATAAAAATAATTTGTAGTTTAGAAAAACTTGCTTTTAAATAGCGCAAGTCTTTCAAGTAATGAATTAATAATAATTTTTTAAGGTTGTAATTGAACCACTGTGGGACCGTTCAAGTATTACGTAAGCACTAAAGGGGGAGGGGGGAGTCCAGAGTCTGCTTATTTTTTCTGACAAGGGGGAGGGGAAGAGTCACGACAATGGACCTTATGCACGTGACGTCACACGCCAGAGCTGGCGGTATGCTAACCTGTTATTCTAGTCACTGCACCGCCAGAATGCCTGAATGCGCAGGCGCAAACATCGCTAGCAGACGATTTCAGCCTTTCTGGATACATTTTAACAGAAAATGTACAAATTTAGAGAATTTTCTTGCAAACAGAACAACAATTTTGAATTTATATTATAATATATTAAGTATATGATGCTTCACCAAAGAATTTTTTCCGGTATTTCTAACAAAGAAGCATTAATAATTTACACTCCATAGACTGCTATGGTAAACACCGCCAGTAAATACCGCCAGCAGACGAATTTTAGCCTCGACCTCAGGTTGTGTGCATAAGGTCCATTCTTACGTAAGCATTAAACAACGAAGCAACTGCAGTTCAAATTCAACAAGCAAACAAGGACCGGAAACCTGCAATACCCCAGGCCACTGTTCCAGTGAAAACCTTTTAACAGACAATGTTGAAACATGGGTTCAAGGATTCTGGACATCAGATTAAAATATGAACACCAAATTGAACTCCAACATTTGTATGATTTATGGCAAAAATTTTAGTTATGATGCCTAAGTAAGTTAAGACTTCTTGTATATCTTGTTTTATTGTTCAAAGGGATAAATAACAATATATTTAAACCATTTTGTATTCCGTGGTTTGTTTAATGCAATTAGCAACAATATATTAAAATGATTTTATATATTTTGATATCATAATCCCTATATGCCTATATAAATTTGTAGGGTTAATAATGTAATTGATTGGTAACTTTTTATAAGTCAAGAAGTATTGATGTATAAACTGTCATAAAATCTTACGTAAGCAAAGGGGGGGGGGGTTCTAGCATTTGCTTATATTTTCTTACAAGGGGGGGAGGGGGTACGAAATGACGAAAAATATGCTTACGTAATACTTGAACGGTCCCTGTTAAGAAACTTACATATTTGAAATCAAGGAAAAATTCTTTATCTGAATTTATAAAAATTAAATTCCTAAATTTAATATTTGAAAATATTTACAAGTCGTCTAAAAATGCCATTACTCGGTGGCGCTCAGCAGTCTGCGTTGCAAAATACCTGCTTTCCGTCAAAAAAGATTTCTCGAAAATCTGTTTATTTGAATTGAAATAAAATGCGATTTTATAAATGGATTTTTACGGATTTTTCAATATTTACAAGAGAGTGAAAATAATTTTTAGAATTTTTGAAAGGGGAATTTTTTCTGCATGTAACTGTCTAATTTTTGAGTTTTTAGGCTCAGAAGAATTTAAAATACAGCTTTTTATATAAAAAAAATACTAGTACATTCATCGCCATGTCAAGGCTCTATTTACATTTTAACCCTTTTTCTTTTCTTTGAGTTTACGAAGAAATATTTTGCGGTTTGATAAAAATCTATGTTCTTATTGAATTATGAATACTTTTCCTTTCTTCTAATTTAGGGATTTTAATTAATTTTTCAACTAATTATTAGAATTTTAAAATTCTGAGAGTCAGGTACATTAGGATAGGCCTTAAATAATCTTTGCCTCGTACGTGCCGCAGTTTTCGCTAGCCATCCCAGACACACACACAGACAGAGAGATTTGCTATTTTTAGAGCCGTACAAAGTACTCTGTAAATACTCGGTACTCGGCCTACTCGGTCAATTTGCCGAGTACTCGGTACTCGGCCAATACCGAGTAGTTGTAAGAATTTCATTTTAAGTATATGAATTTATAAGTGATCTGTAAAAAGTTATTCGAATATCAATCTATAATGTATGTAGTAATTCATAAAACTATTTATTTTGTATTTAGCAATATGTCTGAATTTTACATTTATACAAACAAAAATATATTTTTTTTGATATATAGGAAAACAGAAAAGACATTTTGGATAAAGAAACAAAAAATACAATAAATGAATAAAAAAATAATAATTAAATTTATTATATTCCAAATTATCGTGCGAAAACACCAAACGTTCTACATTATCAGTAGACAGGGCATTTCTTTTACTACTATAAATTTGGCCTGCCTCTGAAAATATACGTTCAGAAAAAACAGCTGTTTGAAGGTGCACATAAGAGTTTTTTGCAAAGTTGCGAAAAAGTTTTTTTCCCACCATGCAAATAATGGAGTGACAGTTTTACATAAGTCTTCTGTTAAGAAAGCCTGTATCTCTTTTTGTACCTATTCTTCATACGGAGATTTTAAACTAGTAGTAATGTCACAATCTTTTTCCTCATTCGCAATTTCGTCAAAACATTGTCAGAAAATAGATGAACTTTTTGTTGGCATTTTCTTTTTTGGTTCGTCTACATTAGCATTCTCATAATTTATTTTTTGTTTCTTTGGTGGATTTTCAACTTCTAGATCATTTACACTCATCAATTCTAGAGCTTGCCTTTTAAGGCATTCGTTATTCACATATTTATAATTTTCATTGTAAAAGGTTAGTTTTTGCTGAGATATTTACAAATAATTAATTTAAAATAGCATAATTTAATCTGTACACATGAAAAACGAAAAGAAACTGCAAAGCCAATACATTTTTTAAGCAAAAGAAAATAAGGTACAAACAGTTACAAAATAAATATGAAATGATTTGCATTATTCAATGAATTGTTACAGTAACCAATAAACATTTTTTTTTGTGAGACAGATTTCAATTGTCGGAATAAATTAGAGGGTTAAAGAATGTTTTATTTTTATATTGGTTAATAATTGTACTTGTTATGTATCAATTCTCCTTCTTTATTAGTTTTGAGCTGTCAAAAATTGTCTTTAAAAGGTGCCCAAATAAATTTCAAATTTAATGAGTTAATTTATTTATACTGTATATGTATATTATAAGTACACACAGGTATAGATATATGTATACAGGTATATTTATATATATATATATACCCCTAAGCTCACATTATGCGCACATCAGTGTTTTATTTTCTTATTACACAACTACTTGGTACTCGGCCGAGTATTCAGTATCCGAGTATTTAGTACTCGGCTACTCGGCCAAAGTACTATTCGGTACACCAGTAGTTATTTTATTAATATATATATTAGTATGAGTTTCTGAGGTATGCTAAAATAAGTTTTTTGTATAATAGGTAGTAAAAATTACCTGATAAATAGAGACCTTGCAGCCACTGATGGCTTCGTTAGCCTTGACCAAATATGTTCGATGAGGCCTCGCTATAACGATGACGTCAAAAATGTGTTACATCGCATATATGGGGTACGAGAGAATTAGCCGTAAATACAAGAGCTTGCCCACAAATGAGCCGTTAACGTTTAACCCTTTCCGGCACACTGTGCCCGGTCTGGGATACCTAATTTTAATTTCAAACTTGCAATCGGCACCACTAACATTTTAGTAAAATTTTGTTTCTACAATAAAAACATAAATTAAGGGATTCAAAATATTTAAAAAATTTGATTGTGAATTCCGGTGTCTGTCGATAATTTCTCATTTTAGTACAGATTTTGCCCGCGCCGGAAAGGGTTAATCAAAAGTTTTCGACAGCCCTAAACTGGCCACAATTATTAGGCCACTGAAAATAAAAACTAACCAGAAGCTTTCTTTTTCCCGCCATTTGCAGTTGTCGTAGATTACATTTAGCCCAAAGCTGACAATAAAAAGCCTGTATGGTTATTTAAAATGTAATCACTATCTCAGTGTTGTGCCTTAACAATTGTTTGAGCATCTTCCAAATTTACACTGTAAAAGAAAATACTTTTTAGAAAATAAATTAAAAGTTAAATGTTTTTTCAGGATATAGAAAATCTTATAATTATGCAGGTACATTTTTCAAGAAAATCAAATTCTTTCACTTTGAACTTTTCCGAAAAATTTCCGAAACGCAATATTTCACATAGTGAATTTAATTATTTATTCATTTATTTGCTCTGATATTTACAAAATTTATATGCAATGTATTTATAAATAGTTGCATTTCATAAAAATATATAAAGTATATAATTGAAAAATAAATTAATTAATGCCTTATGTCAGCGGTTCCCAACCTATGGGCCAAGGGCCACTGTGGGTCGTGAAACAATTGACTTTTACCACAAAAAATGTCTTTTATTTCATTAGTTTAAAATATATAAAAATACAATAGTTGGCAACTGCAAGAATCATAAAAACTATTGGCTTAAACTAAAACTTCGTGACAAGACAATATTTTCTAAAACAGTTAATCGGTATTATGTTATGACCTGTATGTGAAATAATGGCTGCAGTCATAATGGCAAGCCTGGATCCCCTTGTTGACCTTGCGATCAGAAATCTTTTTGAAAAATATTTTAAAAGTCCAAAATTCTCAAAACATGAAGAAAACTCTACATTGAGCTGTATTGTGATCACTCTTTGAAGACAATATTCAAGAATTTTTTTTTTTTTTTAAATTTCCTTCGGGAGGAATATACGAGCTCAATAAAACTACCTGCAGAAAGACACTTACGGTTAAAATTGACCAGTTTAAAAACCTGTTATAGGCGTCCCCTTCGATAAATAAAAGTACCTCAAATTTCAGTGATTGTAATGTTGTGTTTTGATAATAATTAAATGTATTTTTCGTTTCATTGTAATACGTATGCTTTTTCAATTAACATTCCACTTACCGATTACCAACTCTTGATTTTGCTGATATTGTGTCCTTCGTAAAAAATATACCTTTTCCGTAGTATGGAATAGGGCATTCCAATATGACGTCAGGAACATTACCGCCCAAAATCTTCTGTCTGCGCAACTCCATGCGCATATTATTGGCATCTTTCAAGTGAATGAATGGTTACCATTTTGGCTGCTTTATCGCACTTGATTTCATTGCCAAGTGCTTTATTTAAATTAGTTTTAATCATTTGTTTTTAATAGAAAATTCAGAAATCTTTGCGCTATCCAGACTTGAATGTAAATGAAAGAAATATATTACGTAAGTGACATATTAGTTTGACCTAAGACAGTAATTGTTTTCTATTCAATAATCTGTCCGATTACTTCTTGTTCAATATTTCGTATAATTTTTTGTCTGTTACGTGAATAGTAAAATTTCTAGTGCTAGAATCATGCCTGCTTTTCAAATACTTGTAAACTTTTTGTATATTTTTATATTAAAGCTTATTTATCATTATGATAAGTATACTAGAATATTTTATAGAAAAGACATTGTATATTTTGAAAAATATTTGTGATATACATGCTTGTCGATTTTTTTTTCATTTCAATCAATACGCAACTACAATATTTCCTTCTAGTTCCTGCAAGATATATTCACAATCCTTCACAGAAAATATATATTTAAAAATATTTTATTACAGTTTTTTTACTTTTAAAACAGTCAATTTTGCAGACCTATTAATATGAAAACATATATCTGCCAACTTTCTCCCCCTTTTTTTTCTACTCAAAAAAGTATTTTATTTGCTAAAAGTTTTATTTAAATGAAATGAAATCGAATAAGTACCAAATAAATATAACACAGTTTATGAATTTTCTGAACTCATTTAAGTTAAACAAGTAAGAAAAATCATGCCTTAAGCATAGATTATGAAGCACTTTCTTACACTTCCTGAAATCATTAACAAAACTTTATTATCTATAGAAATAAGGTGTTACTGTTCACAGCCAAATATGTATTAATACTTTTGAACAGCCGAATATTTGATTTGCCGATTGATATATATATACTGCATAATGAGTAAATTTAGTCTTGCAAGAAAACGCCTATCTAGTTGAAAATTTTCTTTCAGCAATTAATATTAATAGATCGAAACATACTTGAATACTTTTGTTCAGCCCTGTAGTTTATCTAGTACCCTTATTATATGAAAGTATTTTGTTAAAATTTAATTCATATAAAAATACTCTTTAAACTACTACCATTGTTAAGTAAATTGCTTTATGCTTATCGGATTGGAAAGCCTAAACATAGATGTTTTGCACTACAGGGGACGGTTAATTCTGGGAAAACTACATTCGCTTCGGGTGTAGTTAGTTGATTTATTTAATGGGGTTCCTATGAATATTAATACAAATGAGGACAATAGCTAATATTTCAGCTAGGGCAAGCTATCCGCATTCTTTTCTTACATATTATGATGTAACATCTGTTGGTTTCCATAATATTGACAGAGTTATGAGAGAAATGATGGATGGGAATAAAAACAACAAATGAAGAACACTTTCCTGCCGAATTGTATAAGGTGAGCTGTCAGTCGGGATCCAGTTTGTTAAATTTTTTCTAAATGAACAGTTCTACCAGGCTCACAAAGATGAATCTCAAGAAGTTAAATTTGATAAAAAAAAAGCTATTGTTATCAATAAGTATGATTTTTTTTAAAAATAAATTTTCGAAAAAGTTTCATTTAAGGGAAAAAGTACGTATAAATTAAATATTGAAAATTTTTCTAGAAGTCTGTGAAATGTTGGGTCTAGAATTCGATATTAGGGCAAAGCATGAAAGCATTAAAGATCTCTTTCAGGCAGGGTTGGCAAGTTTTTGCCGAAGTGGAAAAAACTAGGGATGGGACGAATAGTGATTTGGCCGAATAGCCGAATACCGAATATTCGGCCAAATTTTAGGCCGAATACCGAATATTCGGCTGGCCGAATAGTAAAAATTTTTTTCCAATAAAGAAAATAAATTTTAATTATATATAATTTAAAAAATAGGAGCTCATTAATAATTATTACTCTTAAATGTGCTTTTAAATGTATTTTTAAATTTGAAAAACTTATTTTAACAAAAAAAAAATAATTATGAAATTGCATTATATTCTTTATTTTAATGTACATCAAATTGATTTTCAGTAAGTCAAGATGGGTAAATATTTCCATTAAAATATGAAGAATGTACTTCACTTTTACTATCAATTGATACTTCTTGCATCCAAAATCAATAATATTCTTAATCTCTCTCTCTCTCAGTACTCACATGGACATATTTTCTGAAATAATTTTTAATGAAGTAAATTTGATCATTTAGAGTTTGTGTCATTGGTGATAAGCAAATTTGTAAGAATGAGACTGTTCTGAAATCAGATGCCAAGCTTTAAATTACAAATTACGTTAAAGCAAAAGGTTATGCTTAAAATAGAATGCATATGTTAACAAAATTTGACATTTGAATCGGCACATACAATATTCAACTTCAATATTCCACGTATTCAATAAGCATTAAAAAAATAAACAGAAAATTGATAACAACATGAAGGAAGGAAGATTAAATAAAAAATACATACATAATAATGTTACATATTTAAGTCAGTAATTATGCAAATAATTATTTAAAAGTGAAAACTATAGAATGAAAAAATTATTTTGTTGAGTATTTAGAATTTATATTAAAATATTTATAAAATCATCTTCATAAAGCAAGTTGTGTCATCTAATGTGTATTGAGTTTGACACCAGTTCTGCTTTCAAATGTACCGTTGTATTTGGAATGGTTATATATTATATTTACTTTTGAAAATGAATCTTCATTAACACACCTAGTGAATAAATTTTTTCATTTCTTATTTTATAGAAAATAAGTTATGAATTTCATAAGAGCCTTTTTTATATGTGCATGGAATTTGCAGACATTAATAAATATTCGAGCATTTTAGAATAAGGCAGTGTTTTTATATCTTGAATTGTAATATATCATTCTCTAATGATGACATTTTCCGCACAATTATATCTCCAGCTTGGGCATTATTTTCTAGGATATCACTAACTTTTATAGGAAATACAGAAAGGCTGTATATTTTTTAGTAGTATCTTAATAACTCTATATTTTGTAAGTAAGAATGAGAATGACTTCATAAATGAAGTAGCCAATTTGGATTACAGAAAAAAAAATTGCAAGAATGAAATTCTTTAAATCCAAAATTTATTTGGCAAGATATCTTTCACTATTCGGCGAGATTTTAGCAATATTCGGCAAAATATCTATAATATTCGGCTACAGGTATTCGGCCGAAGTATTCGGTCAACAAGCCTTCAATATTCGGCCAACCGAATATTCGGCAAAAGGGCCGAATAGGCCGAATACCGAATAGTGGCCGAATATTCGTCCCATCCCTAGAAAAAACCATGGTAAAAAACACCCCGGCAAAAATAGTTTTTGACACTGGCAAAAATTAGCATTGTAAAACAGGGTTTTAAAGATTTTATTTTAATTATATGAGGCAAGAACTAAAAGATACTGATAAACTTCTAATATATGGATGCTCTGGTATTTGGTCTAAATCTTTTAGATGAAAATATAACTTCACAAACAATTACAAAACATGTCACTGAAATGCAAAATTACTTTTATGATCATCCTGCTCCACATGCTTGCAAGAAAGGTCTCCATATTGGGCATTCTTAAAATATATCGAAAAAAAATACTACTTAAACTACTCATGTAAGTAACGGAAAAACAAAAGCATCAAGGGATTTACCTAGCAGTACTTTTCTTTGCCAAAGGCAAATGATTTTTAATGTAGCTGAAAATTTTTTGTTAATGAATTTTTATGATGTGTGTAAATGGTATTTTGTGAATTTAAGCTTAAACAATGAGAGATTTTAATTCTTATATTGTTTTATATATATATTTATATATTGCTTGTGGCTCCATTTGTTTATCACTTGAAAAAAAAAAAAATCAGGGTAAGTAAGTTTTTGCTGTAGTTGGAAAAAAACCTGATTAAAACTGCCCCACCAAAAATAGGTTTTTGCCAAAGTGGTGGCAAAAATAGTCTGTCCATTTTAATTTCCCCCCAAAAATAGAAAAGAAACTTAATAGTTAAAAAATCAATATTCTAAATTTATTTTTGGACTCTTATGTAAAATATCTATAATCATGTATTTTATAAAATATAATGAATCTGTTCTTGGTGTGTAACAGGGAGGAGGGAAAAATCTAATTTCAACATCAAGGCATAACATAGATTTTTTTTTACTATGTAATTTTCCATTTAATTTAATTATTATTTTTTTTATCTGTAACAGACTAGTTTCATCAGATAAATAATTATAAATTAGTACCAAAGATTTAAATATTTACATATTTTTAAGACTCATTACGTAAAACAAAAATAGCAAAGTTATATAAAACATTTTGAAAATTAAAAAAAATAGACATCAGCTTTGGTTCTTAAATTCCTAAGTATTGGACTGAATCCCACCTATATTATAAAAATTTAAAATATGTAAAATTATTTAATTATATTTATTAATTATCAAATTAAATAAAAATATTAAATGATGTTATTAAATTTAATTGTTTATATCATTATTATCCTTATTAGCTTATAAATTTTATTACATATTAAAGACAAAAAAAGAATTTGCCATTTTTGCCGGTTTTTCCCATTTTTCTCCTGGTTTTTTCCAATTTTTGCCACCGTCTTGGCAAAAATACCTTTTTGCCGGTAAAAATGCCAACCCTGCTTTCAGGCATGGACGCCCATGTGGGGGGGGGCAAGGTGGGGCTTGAGCCCCCCCCCCTCCCCCTAGATTTTGGTTTTGTCATATTTTTTAAAAAATATAAATGAAGTTGCAAGATATGAAAATTCTAACTTGATCCTTTAAAGAAGGCATCTTAAGAAATTTCTGTTTTAAACAGTTTTCCGTTTAAGTAGGTATAATTGTGTGGAATTTATTTTCTCATAATCATCAATTTTATTTCTTTTAAAACTAGATTCAGATTTAAACGGATTCCGTTTTGGTAAGACTTGAATTAATTCTCTCGAATAGCGTGCTTTTTACAAAGAGGAATAACGTGAGATAGGAAACAAATTGTATTTTATACAATTTTTATTTTAGCAAGGTGTTACTGTGTGATTTTTTTTCTACTAAAGTATAATACTTTTTCTGCATAAGGAAGGATTTAGTTATAGACACGACTCACTTTCATAGGTAAAACTGATTTTGTTTGAACAAATCACTGAGAAATTAGAGATTTAACAATAAGATGTGAATGATACAGCGCTATTTTTTAATTGGAAAATTCCTTTTCCCGAATCTAATAAATATTAGAACCCTGAATGTGTATGATTGTAACCAGGGCCCGACTTATGCAGGGGCGTGCGGGACAATTGCCCCAGGGCCCCCATGAGAGTAATTAGGATTTTCACTAAAAAGTGCCAAATGATTAAAAATAGCCAAAGGGACATCAAATTTCATATATTTTCAAACATTTAGGAAGGTAAGAGTGGTTCTCCTTCCTCTCTTTGCTTCCACTACCCCATTCATCTATGCAAAAAACAAACAACATTAGAAAACTAATAATTAATGTTTTATTATAACGACTAAGTATTCTATTGTTTTCAAAAGAAATTCTTTATTAACATTTTCGTTGCAGAATGGCAAGTTAAAATCATTAATTATGACCCATTTGGTACATTATCTTTTAGCCATTTTATGTTACATACGTAGATAATCAAAGAAAAAGTTTGCAAAATGATACTTGTATCATCCAATCTCTAATTTTTTTTTTTTACAATTATTTTTTAATACTTTTTAATACTTATTTTTTTAATACTTTGTTGTGACTATCTTTTTGTGATACCCTGTATACAAATGTGAACTGCACCGAGAACAAAATTTACATATACATGTAATACATATGAAGTTTAGTATTAGCCACTTCCACAACTAAAATATATATATATATATATACTGATAGACAGAAAGGGGACTTCCCGAACGATGCTTGTCCCCCCCCCCTCCCTTAGCCTTAGCCGGGCCCTGATTATAACACAACTCAAAATCGAAAATTTTATCAGCAGTCAAGCAGAACAAGACAAAATAATTTTGGTCGACTTAAAATCTAATAATTCTTATAAATATCATTACAGAATTTTTGCTTTTCATAAATAAATTAAATATTGGGCATACCATTGTTTGAATTTAGTTATAAATTGTAAATGATCTCCATCAAGTTCTAAAGATCAGAAGCACAATTCAATAAAACAAGTGATAAGATGTTTAGGGGGAGCACTCTTAGAATTTTTTTTCAAATATTTCTGGTGTATGTGAAACAATGTGATCAGAAAAGTAATAAGTCCATACCACATTTTTCTAATCATTTTGCCACTGTCAAAGGAAATCGCTATAATTTCTCTCTAAACAATGGTATGAATATAAAACAAGTAATACGCTCACAAGTCTTTAATATAGATGCTGCAACGTAGTGATTATTGTCTCAAAATAGTTTTTACATATTCTTTTTATCTAGAACCAGCTGTAAATAAATTACATTCTGTAGATTAACATTAGCATTTGGTTTATTAGCACCAACAGAAACTTCGTGAGATTTTTCTTTTGCACAGATAAAATCAGAAGAATATTTGAGCATTTTTCATGGAGCTATTAGAAAATTGCAATTTTAAGGAATCAATATCAAAATGTGCAGAAAGGTCATTTAATAAACCCATGCCAGTGACGATAACAAAAAAGCATGAATTTTGATCAAGGGTCACAGGAAAAATGTTAATTTTGCCAAAGAAATGCAGATAAATGCAAATGTTGTCAAATAAGAGCGAGAGAAATGCACATTTCATCAAAGAATTGCGGAAAAAACAAATTTCATCAAAGAATCGCGATAAGATTTCAAATTTCATCAAAGAATCACAAAAAGATTTCTGTTTTCATTCAAAAAGATTAAAAAAACTCCAATATTGTGGAAAAAACACAAACTTCGTCAAAATATCGCGGAAAAATGCTAATTTTGTCCAAAAATTGCAAAAAAAGCAATTTTTCTCAAAAAATTGGGAAAGAAACAAACTTTATGAAAAATTCGTAGAAAAAAGCACTTATTTCTTAAAGGGATAGCTAAAAATGCATATTTCTTCAAAAAATTGGGGAGAGGGACTCAAAAGTCAAGAAAACACGCTAAGTACCTTAAATATTTACAAAAATATGTGATAACTTCGGGGGAAGTTGAGATTCCCCCCCCCAAAAAAAAAAAATTAGTCATATGGGCACCCATGCTTTCAGGTAGGTGTTGCAGTCAAATTTAGAAGTAATATATTTTCTTTAATTTTTCAAAATCTATTTATCTGTTTACTTATTTTTTATTATTATTTTTTTTTAGAATTTAAACCGCGACACAGTAATTGTGTCCCCTGTGCCAACAATGTATTGGGATAAAAGCTACTGCAAAAGAAATTCGTCCAGATTGCACCCTTTTGGCAAAATCGGCACTCCCCCATGAGCATCATCACAGGCATAGACAAATCCCGACATCAGCTGTGACGCTGTGACCCTGCATGCAAAAGATTTCTCTTCAAGAAGATCTCTCATTAAAAAAAAGTGAGATGTGACAATGGCAACAGAAGAATATGTTTGTGATTATATGTGAATAAAGGCATAATGCTTGGAGAGTTTCTAGCGCGGGTAGCGCCTGACACACAGTGTTCGGCCGCCCACACGGGAAACTCCTCCCGGTCAATGCTTTTGTTACACATAAAAAAAATTATAAAAATCAAGAAAAAGAAAACACAGGTCAACAAAAACAAGTAAGTTTACTTCAGTTATATTTATTTGAGATATAAGTTTAATATATGAAAGAAAAATTAGGTAAATTTAAAAAAAAAATCTTTTTTCCCTCTAATTTTTTATTGCTTTAAACGTTTGCATATAAAAGCTTTTTAGTTTATCTTTAAAAATTTCGAAGGGCATTGCTGATGGCACGTCTTTATTCTCTAATCTAGAGGACTGATTTTTCCTACGCTTAGATTCTTTAGGGTGTTCAGTTTTAATTCAACATCGTGCAAATTGTCAGCAATCCATAGAATTTTTGTTGGGATTCTGATCCAAGTTGCATTGTTTTGGATGTTTACTTTACATTATATTGTCTCCAAACTGGCATGTTCAAAAAATTATTGTATAAAGTATCATATTGAGGAAAGTCCCACCTTAGAGAATTCTGAATGCCTTTACGACTTGTGTGGACTGTGCGACTTGTGCATTATCTTGCTGTTAATCCTTTCTTTTTTTTTCCATGCTAGAAATGTTATAACAAATGAAAGATGGTCAAAAACAGTTTGTATATATATCTTTGAATTAAAATTTTCGGAAATATACACAAGTGACTCAACGTCACTGAACGAAAAGCAGTCTAATGCTGCAATGATTCCGTCAATTAATTGTTTTGAGAAGATCTCTTTTTCTTTTTTTCAAATTGTCACAATCATTTTGAAATTTTAATTTAATTTATATTTTAGATCATGGTCTATATTTTAATTTAATTTTTTACAAAAGAGCGCGTTTTTTTTTGTTATCTCATTGTCGCGTGTCATTTGTATTGACCGTGAAATATTTTGAAATTTCATTTTTATTTATATTATGATTATGGAACTTATTTGACGGTTCTGAAACATGTCAATGTCATTTATTTTTATTATAGCACCTTTCTTAAATAAAATGAAAAAATTTTATTAAACTGTTTATATAAAAGGTGAATGTTTTATAATCTGGTGATTTAAAAAATCAATTGGATTTAATTAAATTTTTATAATATCAGGACCATTCAAGTTTCACTTATTTTCATCAGAGAAAGTAACCTGCAGCAGTTTGTTGTCCCAAGTCATCACTTGTGTGGTTGAAAATATTATTGAGATGATTTAAGAAAAAAAAAAAAAAAAGAGAGATTTTATTAAAACATCAGTTAGGTGGTGGATCAATTGCGACATGCGGCTGCTTTTTGTTCAAAGATGTGGAGCCATTTGTATATGTTTTTAGCAAAATTTAATTGAAAGACACATGTACAAACTCTTTCTGGCCATCTCTCATTTGTTGATAGAATTCTGGCAGGGGAAAAAAAAAGAATGGCTATAACAGTGAGATAATGTGCCTATCCACAAAACATTAGTTCCACAAGAAAAATATTGAAGTCTTGCAATGGGCGCTCAGAAATCCAGTTTTAAATCCTATCGATAACTTATGGTGAGATCTAGAAGGTTGAGTTTATCAAAAAGGAAGGCATTTTTTCTCATCATCAGAACCCAGGTCTATGATTAAGGATGAATAGCACAAACACAATCCCGAACAGTACAAAAATGAATGATGTCGAGGAATGGTGGAATATTTGCAATCATTAAACTTCAGAGGTGGTTGCATAATATATGAAATATTAGTTCCTTTGGTTACTATATTGAATTTATTTGCTGTCCTTATAGTTTTTACACAGGCAAAAATTGTGGGGTTTTTTTACAATTACTTTATTTTTGTAATAAAATACTCACAATTTAATTTTGTTGAATTTTTATTAGCTTTTCAACTTGATACCTTTTATAAGGAAAAAAGATTTATTTGTTTTGAAATTTTTAAGAAAATCAACATTTTTTGCTGTTTTTATACGCAAAGTAGTTATTAATGGGCGTAATCAAAAATTACTGCTTTTATATTTCACATTGATTTTAATATAAATTTATTAATAGCTTAAATAATTAAAACTTTTTTGAATAGAGAAAGAAACCTGTAATATGTTTGGGTCAATTTAGTATAAAAATCAGATGACTTTCATGAAGATATAAATTAAAGTTTTTGAAATGGGTTTAATTATATCATCCTCAAAATCATGCTCTTCCAGCTGTATCAAGATTTAAGATAATATGGATATACAATGTCATTTCCTGGTCCATTTGCATCCAAGAAACTCAAATAAAATGTCAAAAATGGGTGTTACTAATTGAAAATTCAAAATTGATATAATTTTTTAAATGTAGATGACTTCAAAAGCATAATTTATACACAATAATAATTAATAAACATTATGCTCAGTCTGATTCCTACAGTTTATGATTATTTTTGGCATAATTAGTTCAGAATAAACCCTTTCATTCATCTTATCACCATTGATGCTCTAGAAATTGGTAACTGAAATCTATTATTATTATTATTTTTTTTTTTTTTGCTACGCGCGAAATAGAGTTTCTGCAATGCTGCAAAAAGTTCAACCTTCTTTAAAAATTAAATATTTTTTTAACGTAATAAGATTTGTTTATCAGTCAATTAAATATGAGATAAATTTAACTTCTGTTACAATCTGACAGTAATTACTTTTGCGAGTCAGATATTTTGTAGCAAGAGGCATTTTGTACTAGCCTTAAATCATGACTTTATCTATATACAAAATGCTAAATTTATGTTTCACTACTACAAAATTTGGTACAGCACAATTTATGCTGCGGTAGCGTATTAACGCCACTGCAACATAAGTTGTACTGATGTGCCAATAAAGAGCAATCTCGTTGTTTGCACGCGCATACAGTTATTGTTTGGATTTCTTGTTGCCTTGTTGTTTGCTGATTTTTTATGCCTGTTTTGCACAAAAACAGATCAAGATGCAATTTTATTTTTTTCAGGAGCGATGATACACGAGTTAAACTCTATATTGGGCCAATTTCCCCCGAATTCTGACTAACTGCTTTGTTTTTAAATAATGTGTTTTGAATTTTGAAAGTGTTTTATTTTATGATTTGTCGCAAAAATTTTAGGTGTAGATTGGCGATACTTAAAAACCATCAAATCTGTAGCTGCGGCGATGTTAATACGTAAATATCCAAAATTTATACAAAAAGAAATGGTCTAATAAAGATTAACTTTATTACACTAAAATAATTTACAGAACACTCTTCCCATGATTTGCAAAATTCTTTTGATAATTCAGGGGTGATTGTGTTCAGGTTATATACCTGATTCAGGTATTTTGTAAATTTACAGTACCAAAATTCCAGTTTTTATGATAGTTCAATTCTTAAAATAAAATATCAATTTCATATGATTGCTAAACATAATTAAAGTTTATATATTATGTAATTTGGCCTTCCTGTTATAAATATGTTGTCTTTCCCCCTTGTTTTCCCATACAGAAACATTTTCTCGCTAAAATTTCAGGTATTTTTTCATGAGCCCACAATCCCCCTGATAATTAGAGTTCAAGGGAAATATTTAAATTTCGATAATCAAGAGAAATGTCTCACGGATTTTATTCCTTGAAGTTGCAGGATTTTGTGTCCAGCGTGTTTTATTATTATTATTTAAAAAACCTTTTACAATTTCTCAATATAATCATCATTTTTTTAAATAATAGATCTTTCCATGATTAAATTTAACATTTTTAAATTTGAAATACATACTAGAATTTCCTTATAGTTATTTAACCACGGAAAGTTTGTCATTAAATAGAGTGAATATTACTAACCGAAAATTATGTTGTAGATTTTGTGAATTTAAAAAAAAATCACTCGCTGTTTCATTCCAAAGCTCGCAGAGTCCAAAAGTGTCAACAGGTTTAGATTCCTTGTAAACAAAGATCATGTTTTCAAATCAACAACAAAATGTTTTTTACCATCTAATATTTTTGTTTTTTTTTTCTCAAATTATTTTCATAAAGCATGGTTTTAATTATAGGTGCATTCAGGTCTGACTTTAAAGGGGGAAAAAGAAACAAGGTATCAAGAACTAAAGTATTGATAATTTGCAAATTATTTGGTGAAAATCTAACCCAGGGCGCCATGGCTATTAAAATTTTTCTTGAGTGCATGTTTTCTCTCTCAATCGTATGCAGAGATGATTACTTTGGTTTCCTATTCTAAAATTGTTTTGATCTATCTTTAATTTTTTTGTTGTGAAAAAAAAAAGTCTTGTGCTGCTTGTTTGTTGAGTGAGGATTATTCCCTTAATGAATTCTCAAAAATTAGTGCACTAGTCAGAATACATGTGTTCAATAAGAAAAAGAATATTTGAGCAGCTTAAGAATTTAGGCGTGCAAAGTTTTCTTGAGACAATGGTGCACCGGCCAGCGGGCCAGTCTAAGCAAACAAAGCGATGACCAGAAATCTGCAAAATTCTAAAATCCGCACAACCTCTGGTCCCAAGCTGTACGGATTTGAGGGAGTCTACTGTATATTATTAGCCCCTTGGGGATGAGCGACTGATATATGTGGCATTTAAAATTCTCAGAATCCTTCATTATTCCCACCAGTTATTTTTTATTGAAAAGTTTACCTTATTTAATTGGAGTATTATCACTATATAAGTACAGAAAATTTCTGTATTGAAATATCAGTGATAAAAGATTTAAAATTAAACATTGTGAAGGAGCTAACTGTATTATTAAAAGGAAATAATTTCTGCTGCAAGAATAATAAGACTTGGTAAAAAACTATGGAAAGTAGGGTTCATTATAGCTGGATGTATTAGAAAAGCAAGAATGGATATACCATAAAAATTCAAAGTGATATGAAGCTAAAATAATATCAAATATTGCTATTCTGTATAACTCTTTCATTTTTTTTTGTCTTATTCTTATCTATGTATAAGAAATTTAACTCGGTACTGAGGATAAAAGGTACTGCATATTTAAACTTTATTTCACATTTCATAAAACTATATTTAGCTTAATAATAACCTTTTGTTTAAGTACTTTTATGTTAACTGAGAGCAAATTGTTTCAATAGTATTTTTTACCTCGCTAATGCAGTTTTTATTTTTTGTGATATAGATAAAAATAATGCTTTAATATTGAAATAAAATTAGTGTTTGACCGGCTTCTTCAACCTTTCGAAGAAATAACAAAAATTATAAGTAACAAAAAATCTTTAATTTCAAAAGTAATACCTATTATTTCTACATTGAAATGTTACTTGGAAAAGTGATAATGTAGAATTTTTTGGAGTGGGAACCATGAAAGAACCAAAAAGACTTGCAGAACGTTTTTCAGAAATTTATGATGATGAGTTTTATTTTTTAGCCTCTATTTTGGATCCCAGATTCAAAACAGCTTTTTTTAAAGATGAAGCAACTGCTAATAAATTAAAAAATGTACTTAAAAATAAAGTGCAATAAATAATAAATATATCCTCTCAAACTGAAATTACTGAGCCAAATCAATCACAAAATTTCAATAAAAATGATTCCCTTTCATAAACTGTGCATTCATCATTTTGAGAGTGCTTTGTTGAAATTGCTACAAATGAAAAAACAGAAAGTGAAAATCCTTCTACTGAAAATGATATCATCACATTAGATATTAAAGCTTCAGATGAATTGGCTGCATACATAGTATTACCACTTATATCAAGGGAAGACAACCCGTTAGTTTGGTTGAAAAAAAGAAAAACCATAATAAGTATCCAACGTTATCCAAGTTAGTTAAGAAATACTTATCTGCACCTACCAGTTGTGTTTACAGTGAACGTTTATTTCCCAAAGTAAAATGGATTCATGAACAAAAAAGAAACATGACAATCAGATAATGCCATACAGCTTTTTTTTTTTGCATCATATTTTGTCCATATTAAATTTCAATAACAAATAATTATAATGTATCATTTTATAAATTATCACTTATATTATAACTGAGGCATACTATTAAAATAAATAACATTAAATGGGCATTAGCCATCATGTACTTTTAGAGTAATACGTAACCTATTATTTTTCATAAATTATTCTAAAAATTCAGCCGAATACTTATAAGTATTCGGCCGAAACCGAATATTCGGTTTACATGCCGAATCACCGAATACCAAATCAATTATTCGGTATTCGGTCAATCCCTAAATAAAATGCCTTGGTTTACCTTATTATTTTCTGTATTTCTTTCTCTTTATTTGAATGAATTAATAAAAGATTTATATTTTAAATGAAATGAAAGCAATATAAAAAATTGCTAGATTATGGCAAGAACATTGTTTGTCAATATATAAACTGTGGCTAACTAATAAAAAATATAGTTTTTCACAAGGAACTGTTCTAAGATTAATAAAATACAGTAAAGTATGGTAAGAAGGAACTCCTAAGGATTTTTTAAAAGGTGTGCTTTTTTAATTTTAGTATGTATAATGTTATGGTTATGATATTCTTTTTATTGGGACTGTGATATTCCTTCTTGATCATTAATGCAGGATTTTTTGAGACAGCCCTATCATTACATCAGAAATTTCATGGCTTTGGTCAAAGAAATACTATATAATTATATTTGCTGAGTGAAATCTGTCAACATTTTTTAGTGTTTAAACTGTACCATCAAATTTATTTTAAGAAACATATCTACAGCACAGATTCAATTTGTTCAGGCTAATATTAAAAGAATGCTGAATTCTTTAGAATAGTGATAAATGCTATAGAGGGAATTCTAAAATGCTGGCATTTTATTAATTTATGAATATTAAAGTACAAATATGTTGAATTTCTCAATATCATTGATCTTACTCTAGCATTTGGTTTACTTTCTAATTTAATAAATTCTAATTCAGAAATATAAAGAAGTAACAGAAATTTTAAATATAATATTGAGGGAAAAAAAATTCATTAGAAAAGCAGAAATTAAAAAGGAAGTAAAATTCACAAATAAGTTGTGATAACATCTACAATGAACCTTCATGCTTTTGTTAAAAAAAAAAAAAAAAATAATAATAAAGCGTTCTGGTTCGGCATTACACCCTAATATATTAAAATACAATTTTATCTTTTAAAAAAGGAGCGTTTTAGTTCGAATTACAGCCTAGTATCTTAAAATACAATTTTACATAAATAATATTTATATATAAATAGATGAATATACAATAAGCGTTAAAAGTGAAACATTAAATAAATATGCAATTTTCCGCTCGCAATATGTCAATCAATCGTTATATTTTTTGTAATTATAAATTTTCTTTACTCCAAAGTAAATAAGTTGAGTAATAAAACAATTTTTTTTATTACAGCTGCTTATGAAACTTTTTTATCTACTATATATTTTTTTAATATTGATAATCATAATTTTTCACGTTGATTTAATTATTATTCTGAAATACATTATAGTATATGATGTTTCATGTAACTTGTGATAATAATTTGTTGTTTACATCTATAATATGTCAACAAAAATATACGAGGTTGCCAGAAAATCGCCAAGAAAAACGCCAAATCTCCCGCTTCATTAGGGGTGATGACGTCACTTTTGGAGAGAAACATGAAAATCACGTGACTGCTGCCATTTGATGAACTGCCCTATAGCTGATTTATCGAGCTCATACAATAATTCTCATTCTCATATTAGATACATCCTCATATTAGGTGGGTCGCGAACCAATAGATGTTGGGAATAGCTGATCTAGAGAATTGAAATTGCAAGTTGATAGACGATTAAAAGGATTTTGTTTGTTCAAAGGTCGAGAGAGTAATTTTGATTTTAAAAAGAAACAAGTAAGAAAAATCATGCGTTAAGCATAGATTATGAAGCACTTTCCAATACTTCATGAATTCTTTAACAAAACTTCGTAAATTAGGTAATTAAAGGTATATAGCCAAATATGTATTCCAGTACTTTTGAACAGCCCTGTATTTGATGTGTCAGTTGATATACGTATTATAAACTAGGAAAATTTAGTTTGGCAATAAAAAAAGCTTAATTTTTTTGAGCAATTTGTACTAATAAATGGGAAACATACTTGAAAACTTTTATTCAGCCCTGTAGTTTACCTTGTACCTTTATTACACGTCAGTAAGAAGCTAAAATTCATATTAAACTGAAACACTCTTAAAACAACTGAAATCGCATTGTTATAAATTATCATTCATAGGTGTTCATGTACACAATTCTTTGTGTGGCCCTGTATATCATTTTATCGATATTCTGCAAACATTTCTTTGTAAATTGAATGCAGTTCAGTGTAAAAATGTATGCTTTATTTAAGAACCACCTTTAAGTAATTTACAATCATACTCAGTAACATTGGCGAGCTCTTTTGGATAGCCCTGTATATCAATTATAACATTTGTACACAGCCTTATAATTGTACATATTATTGTAATATATATTTTAATATAATATTGTCTTATAATTTTACATAACATTTATACACAGCCTTATAATGTACAAAGATTTAGTGAAACTTAAATGGGTATAACATAATTAAAATGTATTACATCCATCTATCAGCCATCTTCGGAAACATATACAGTCCGTCGGAAGGAATATACTATTTGAAATCTTCTGTGTGTCCCTGTAAATGCAATGTACTTCATATTATGCAAGACAGTATCGTATAATTTATATTAAGCCTCAGTGACATACATCAATTTTGTTATACATATTTTTAAAATGTCGCACACTACTTCTCCTTTTACCATTATGCAATGGAATTCTTTTGTGTGGCCCTAAAAAGGAATAATACTATATTTTCACCACATATTTTATGAAATGCATATTTTAGTGCACCTCTTAAATGCATGTAAATTTTAACATGTTTGACAGGGTGTAACATCTTTAAAACGCCTTTGAAACGATTTTCCCCATAGGCAATAATGTAGTGGAAAATTTGTGACTATCCCTGTATATAAACTAAGCATGGTAGAAACTTCATTTTCAATAGGGTTCGTGCTAGACTAAATGTCAATAACATACAAAAATTTCAGGGCAATCCGAGTATATTTAGAGGTGTTAGAGCGCGTACAAGCGGACAAACAAATCAAATGCATAAGCACTTTTCAAACTTTTGGAAAGTGTTATAAACGTTAAAATTAATTTGAAACGATTTTTCTCCATAGGCCGTAATGTAATGGAAAACTTTTGACTGTCCCTGTAAATAAAGTAATCATGGTAGAAACTTTATTTTCAACAGGATTAGTGCTAGGGTAAACCTAAATAACGTCCAAAAATTTCTTGGCAATCCGAGTATATTTACGAGAGTTAGAGCGCGGACAGACGGTCAGACAAACCGAATGCATAAGCAATTGTCAACTTTGTTGGAAAGTGCTAATAATAAATAGCAGACACTTTTAATTCAATATTTTTTACTTAAAAATATAAATTTAGATAGAATGGAATCACAATAAGATATTAAATCCTATAATTTAGAAATTAATTTATTCATCACGAACCCGGGTATGTATTCATAAAAACTGGTGCAATGTAAAAACAACGTGAATTTTTTAAGGCCCCAAATTTTCGCGGCCCTGGGCAAATGTCCGGCTCGCCCCCCCCCCCCCCCCTTAAGCACGGCCCTGCTTCTTAGAGCACTATTCAGAGAAAATCCTTTGGGACATATTTCACATACAAATGGTTTTTCTCCTGAGTGAATGCCTTTTAGATGCCTTCTTAAAGAACTGTTCTTAGAAAATCTTTTGGAGCATACTTCACAAATAAAACTTTTTTCTTCTATATCAGTGTAGCGATGTTTTTCTTTATCTCCATTTCAAGAATCAAAGTGCTGTTCGCTAGAGCAAGAATTTTCTTCTACAATCGATGACATTTTTGCATGTGAAAATGTTTTCTTTCAGATAATAAAAATTTCTTCAAAAAATCAGTATTTATCAGATTGTTGCCATTTTCATACAAGGAATTGAAAATAGAAAAAGCTTTATCTACATTAGAATATAAAAATAGAAAGAGAAATAATAAAAAAGATATTTTTTAATAAATTCCACTAAATTTTAACTGTCAATTATGTAGCCGATTTGACAAATTTCATTCCCTTAAACAGCACAAAATTCATGCATTAAGACCCCTCTCTGTGCCCGCGAAGACACTCGCAAGCTAATGCTATTCCGAAGGGGAGGCATTTTTCTAACAACTCTTTTGCATTTTGACATTTTTATTTTTTTATTATTTATTTATTTATTTATCTGTTTGCATTGGATAGCTAAAGTGCCTCTAAGATCGCTCCATGATTACTTTATTAATTATGGTCGCAAGTATTTTTTTATTTTTTATAAAGTAACTTTCAATTCCAAAACCTGTTCTAAAAATTTAAGTAACTTTGTAAAATTATCTGCGACAAAAATCGAAAAAGAAATCAAGGAGCGATCTTGAGAGGGACCTCAGCTATTCAGAGCAAACAAAATTATTTTAAAATGTCAAAATGCGAAAAAGTTATTAGAAAAATGCCTCCCCATAGGAATAACATTAGCTCGTGAATGTCTTTGTGGACAGGGACAGGGGCCTTAAATTATCATGTAATATATTCTTAGGTATTACTTAAGTACAGATACAAATGTGTATTTATAAATAGAAAAATTGATCCTTTTCCACTACGTTTGTCTTTGGAGTTTATGTGATAGCGGTTGTGCATATACACAACATTATCACTTTAGGCAGTTGTAGGGGGATGGTCTCGCACTTGATATCGTAAGATATCATTATGGGAAGGGGAAGATATTTTTTATATCATTATCATTTTTGATCAAACCAAAATTGTTCTTACAATTTCTTGTTAGTGAAACCAGGTTCGAAATATTTGTTATGTTTACGGGTAAAAAATGGGGAATAATACTGTCCATCTTTTTTTGGTTTATAAGAAGTTTTGCTTAACCTTCCCTCCCTCCATATAAGGAGCGAATGCAAGAAGATCGAATTAATGTTGAATCCACTATACAACAAAAATACCCAGTAGACTCGCTTAAATCTGTACAGCCTCGGATCAGAGGTTTTGCAGATTTCTGGTCATCGCTTAGTTTAAAATTTTTAAATACTAGTAATTTGAATGCAATAATGGAACCAAAATTATAAACAAGATTTACAATATAGAAAATATTAAAGTAATTAAGTAAAGCAATAAACATAAATAACTAGAAGTAAGATAGTTTTTAAAATGATTAAATATGTATAATAAACATCGTATACATTTTTCTCTCATTTTGTTCTTATATGTGAGCTAAAAGTTTCATTGTTTACATCTGTGATAATAACAGAGGTAAATTTTCCATTTCTCAATTTTTGGGTGAAAAAAGTCCGGGGCAGGATTCGAAGCAGGGATGTATTGGCTAAAGCCGCCAATGCTCTTCCAACTGAGCCATCCCGGACACGAACACTGGAGGACTTTTTCACCCAATTAACCTCAACGATCACTTTATCTGGTCTGATACTCTGGATCATCTCAACAGAATAAATCGAAGGTCATTATATGGAACTGCAGAAAATCGCTGCATACGAAACTACATTAGATTAATTTTAAACACGGTTATTCAATTGGTAAATTAATAATAATAGATGTAAATTTTCCATTTATCAATTTTTGGAAGAAAAATTAATTTACCGATTGAATAATCATGTTTGAAATTAATCTAATCTGTGATAATATCCAGATTTTAGGCATTTGCGGATTTGAGGGAGTCTACTATGTTAATAAATACTTTTAATTGGTAACTATTACTTTTATTTGATATATTTAATATTGATACTTTATTAATTTTTCGCTTCATTTAAATTAGGCATGGGATGAATATTTGGCCACTATTCAGTATGTCGAATTCGGCCCTTTTGGTCAATTTTCTGTTGCCAAATACTGTAGGCCTTTTGGCCAAATCCATGCAGCTGAATACCTAATATTAAAAAAATTTAACTTATGCTGTCACTGCCGTTGACATTGGATTTTTTTTTTACTGGAGGGCCTTTTTTTGTTACTATTAAGAAAACTACTGCACACAAAAATAAGAAAAAAAAGTTATATTATAGAGAAATGTTTGATAAATACATCGATGCAGACACCTTTTACATCGAAAGTTATTTTAAGAAATATTAAATTTTAAAGTTGGTCAAAATTAAAGTTAATTTATCAAAAAAGTTTTATAACAGCAAAAACTATACATGGAAAAAGAAACATTTTTAGATCATTTCATGCATTAGAACATTCCAGTGTGCAAAACACATTTATTTATTTATTTATTTTTATTTTATTTTTTGGATGCATTTTTTGAGGTTTTATTTCCATTTTAAATTAAAATTTTACAACTTTTTGAGAGAGATTTTTTACACAATTTAGAATAGGTTGTTATTTTAAATTGTCAAATGATCAAAGAATAATATTTCCTTCAAATGAAAACATTATATACATGCGAGTATCATGAATAGGAAAAATCTTTCAAATGACATTTAATTAATTATAAGTTAAGAGTGGGGAAATGTTAAAAATTATGTCATAAAATTATATTTACATTAGAATATTAAAAGAGGAAGAAAGTATTAAAATACTGAATCCATTAAAATGCGTGAATGGAAAAAAAGTTACATCATATTTAAAATAGTCAAAAATTAATATTACAAAAAAAAAAAAAAATAATGGTACTACTAGGTTATCCCATCGACCAAAAACTTATCGCCAAATTTTAAGATTAAATGCCAATAATGGATGATCGTGAAGTCACATTCAAAGACATTAAATACGATTCACGTGTTTAAAATGTCATTAAGTGATTTTTATTTCGACCTTTTATTTGTATTTTTATTAATATTGGACTAATTATTTGTTTTTTCGTTATTTAAAATAAAAATTATGTCAGTATGTATAATTTGGCTATTAGTTTGGCGATTTTTATAATTTGGCAAAATTGGTCGATGGGATAACAGAGTAGTACCAAATTATTATATTTACATGAGACATGTCACATTCCTAAATCTTCTAATAACAGACTTGACAATCCGGAGAAAGTCTGTGGGTGAAAATGATCTGATAATTTCCAACGTAACTGACTTTGCTTCAAAAGTAACACCACTTTGTGCATCTTACTGCCAATAAATACTCCTAAACATGCATACGGAAAAATGGAAAATATTGTGTTATTGACAAATTATAAAAAATATTTTTCGAATTCTGCTAAAATAAAGATGAAAAAAAAACATTATGTTTAAGAATTATTTTCTGGCTTTCAAAAATGTGAAAAGTGTTGAAAATAAAGATTTAAATGTTGGATTTATTGGTTGATTTTTTTCATATCGTGGCACAATTGGCGAGTATAGTTCAACAGGGTAATTCAAGCTTCAAAAAATATGATTTGTAGCCAAATGATATAAATAATTATGAAAAAAAAAGCAAAAAACTTTTAACTTGTTTTATAAGAATTTACATGCATAAATATAACTTATAAATATTATTGTTTTTAAACAAAATTGCTTAAAAACACTGTTTTTTTTTGTTTATTGTTATAAACAAAAAAAAAATTTATAAGCAGGTAGTGTTAGACTAATAGTTTATGCCAAAAGAATTTTGGTTTTTGTTGCTTGCCAGAGTTATAGCACTCCAAACATATCGGCATCTCATTTTTCATTTGAATCATCACTTTCTTGAATTTAGACATTTTCTGTAGGGAAGAGGAAATTTTTTCAGGGCTACAAATAACAGATTATTAATTAAATATGATTTACTTCAACATAAAAAAAATATCATGCCAATTCAAAAATACAACTATCAAAACATCATATTTTTGTCTGAATTTCAAAATCTTGGCTCTTAAATATCCAAAGAAAAAAATAAATTACTAAAGCATTAATAAAAAAAACGAATAAAAGTTCAAATTAAAACTGACTCCATTACTTATCAAATACATGTATCTTGTTTAACATTAAGTAAATGTAATATTTACGATTATCCACTATTGATGTTAGAATTCAAAAGTAGAGGGTTAGCTTAAAGTATATTTACTAATTATTTATTTCTTCATTGTGGGATGCATCAACAATGTGCTAGGAGTACTTGAATTAAATTTCAAGCTCATATAAAAGTCTGTATATAATACAGTTTAATTCCATCTACAAAGGCACATCTAATATTACATCAAGAGAATTTAATAGAACTTCTAATAATGATAAAACATACAACAATATTTTCATTTTCTTACTTCACACACAGCACGTGCAACTACTTTCATTTCACTTTATTTTGCAATAATTGGCCTTTAATCTTATACCAATTTTCGTATAAACGTTTATTAAAATCTTGTGAATACGTCAAAAATTACTCATTTATAATTAAAAAGGGAAATTAAGCTATACAATAAGTGTAATTTTTTCAATTTATTAATAAATGCTAAAACATAAAAAGTGATAGCATTAAATGGAACAACTTATACAAGGTTTATACACAATTTTGGAAATAAAAATGTGAGAGGTTTTTATGAATTGTCAGTTTGGTATGAGACAAAAGTAACCTTAAACAATGGTTATTGGATATTTATCTGGAAAATATGTTGCACAAATGAAAAGTTTTCATCGCTTATTATTAAGTTCTTAGAAAGCAATTCTGAGAAAATCCTTTAAAGAAATGCATTACAGAAACACAAGCTTTTTATCCAGTTTAGGTCAAGAAATGGGTTGTTAGATTACATTTCTCAGAAAACCCTTTGAAACATATTTCAGAAACACAGAAATTTATCCTGTATTCACCAAGAGATGGGTTCACAAATGGGCATTATCAGAAAAACCTTTGGAACATATTTCACAAATGGGTCAAATATGCATCAAATGATGCCTTCTTAGATGGTCATTCCGAGAAAATTTTTTGGAACATATTTCACAAACAAAAGGTTTTTCTCCTGTATGAGTCAAGATATGTTTTTCCAAAGTACTTTTACCAGAAAATCCTTTAAAGCATATTTCACAAACAAAAGGTTTTTCTCCTGTATGAGTCAAGAGATGGCTTCTTAGATGATGATTCTGAGAAAACCCTTTGGAACATATTTCACAAATAAAAGGTTTTTCACCTGTATGCGTCAAGAGATGGGTTCTTAGATGATCATTCCGAGAAAATCCTTTGGAACATATTTCACAAATAAAGGGTTCTTCACCTGTATGTGTCAAAAGATGACTTTTTAGATTACTATTCTGAGAAAATCCTTTGGAAAATATTTCACAAACAAAAGGTTTTTCATGTGTATGTGTCAAGAGATGTCTTCTTAGATTACTATTCCTAGAAAATCTTTTGTAACATACTTCACAAACAAATGCATTTTTTCTTGTATCAGTTGATGATTGTCTTTCTTTATCCCCATTTTTAGGAACGAAGTGCTGTTCACTGGCAAAAGAATTTCCCTCTGTAATCGATGACATTTTTCTCAAGTAAATAAGCTTGATTTCAGGAGATAACAGAAACTACTTCAAGGCATCAGCAAGTAGAGTTTGTTACTATTTTCATGCAAGAAAATGACTTGCTGAGTTTCAGGAAAAACAGTTTTATCTACCACTAAATCTAAAAACAGAAAGTAAAATAATAAACAAGACATCTTTAAACAAATTGCACTAAGTTTTAACTCTGAATTAAGAAGCCAATTTTACAGTTTTCTTTTGCTTAAATAGTACAAAATTCACGCATGAAATTATCAAATTATATATTCTTTGATATGACTTGATTTTTTCATAGATGCAGGTACATATGCGTAGATGTGCATGCGATAGAGTAGACACTGCCATAGCCAATATTGGGACCCTCCTAGACTTTGAGTGGTAAAAACTACAAATTTGTTTCTTTGAATGCTTGTAGTTTTATTTTTTCCATCTCTACAAGAAAAAAAGTTTTGGATTCGTGAAAACTTTTGAATTCCGGGTTTCGACGGATTTACACGTTTTAGCGATCAAAGATTCTAGAAAAACATGTTTTTACAAAATGTCTGTCTGTGAGTTTGTCTTTATGTGATATAAATTTTGTGAGCTTTTTATCTCAAGAATTAAAGCACGGATTTTTTCAAAACGTGAATCTCACTTAGATCTTGATATAAACTTTATCTGATTAGCTTTTGGTGTATATCGCCCAACATGTGGTGCTGCTACGGTGCTTTTTTCACAATTTCCAAAATAGTTATATCTAAAGAATTAAGGGTCGTATTTTCATAAAACTTTAAATACTTTTAGTTCTTGATATAATTATGGTTCTGATTACGTTTTAATGTAAAATCTCCCAACAGGTGGCATGGTATGCAGCATTATTTATGATTATCGCAATAGCTCTATCTCAGGAACTAATGCATGTGTTTTTATGAACTTCAGATTCAGTTAGTCCCTGATATAAATTAGTATTATTCAGTTTTTGGAGTAAATTTCTCAACAGGTGGCATTGCTATGCTGCATTATTCACGATTATCGCAATAGCTGTGTCTCAGAACTAATGCATGAATTTTTATGAAACTTCAGGTTTAGTTAGTTCATGATATAAAATTAATATTCTTTAATTTTTGGAGTAATTTGCTGTACAGTTGGCGCTACTGTCCAGTTTTTTTACGATTTCTGCGATTGTTCTATCTCAAATACTGATATAGTAAACTCTCACAAATCTGCACAACTTGGGTCCAGAGCTTCTGTGAATTTTAGATTTTTGTGGATTTCTGGTCATTGCTTTGTTTGCATTTTTTAACCAGAAAATTTGAATGTAATTAATAATGCAATCAAAACTACAATGAATGCTCACAGTGTAATTAAAATATTAAAATAAGTAATAAACTAAAATAATAAAAATTTAGATAATTTTCAAAATGACAAAAATATTAAAAGTAAATTTCAAGTTAATAATCAATAAAATATGATTAAGTATTCATTATAAAGATTGAATATGTTTTTTTCTAAATTATTCAATGATACTTGCCTCATAAAGGAACATTAATAGTTCAGATCAAAGTTTTAAAATAAAGAAGTTTTAATTTAGGATAAGCCAGACTTGAAGTTTTGATTCAGGATTAGCCAGACTTATTAACTAAAAAAGCTTGATAAATATATTGAGTAAGAAGACTGTGATTACCAATAATATCAGCAATATCTTGATTTTTTTAGAAATAAATTAACTCTTCCATTATGAAAAAACATGAATTCACCAATGTTAACAAAAACTGCAAATTAATACATACATAGTATTGATATGCAACTAAAAAAGTAAAATTTTCTATAAATATCTGAACTAATGTTTCATTGTTTACATCTGTAAATTATATGCAGATTTTAGAGAGTTGTGTATTTTAGGGTTGTGAATTTGAGGGAGTCTCCTTAACATGGATTTTCATCCAATTTCGGATTCAGTTTCAGCAGGGCCCGATTATGACTAATTGAGGCCCTGGACAAAGATAAATTAGGGGGCCCCCTTTCGAATCATCGCAATGTTAATCAAATAGAACTGATGGCCACTTATTTATGTATGTATAATGTTTATTAATTAGTATAATAAGTAAATATTATCATGCCTTGGATATAAGTAGAAGAAAATTCTCCAATTCTAATTAAATAACTTAATTAATAAAAGCATACTTTTCCCATATAGTACAGAACAAAACTCTTTTATATAATTTTAGCGATTTGTTGTATTACTTTAAAATGAATTTAATAACTTCAATTTATGGTAGAATTGGAAAAAGAAAGTAAATATTTTATAGTGTAAAGTATGGATTTGGGGGCCAATTAAGGTCTGGGGCCCATGGGCAAAGTCCCGATTTGCCCATGCAGTAATAAGGGCCTGAGTTTCAGCTTGAAATAAGTTGTTGCGGATAAGATTTTGGCATAAATTTTCTAACCGGTGACGCTGCTATGTTTCACTTTTCTGGAAATATTAAGGTATATGAGATAGAAGAAAGTTTTGAGATTACCACATCCAACTCTGTTTTTTTTTCAATTATGCCTATTAGTCCAACATATTGCCAAATGATATCAAACAAGATTTTTACCCTTTTGCTAGCCATATAATCAGCCCAAACTCAATTTCACCTCATTACTTATACCCATTCACATTGTCAAGCATTGGAGTTATGCATTTTTTTCCTTTTCTTATATATGTATATATATTTAAACTTTTTAAATCAAATGCACTGAAACTGAATTTTATACATTTTGAATTCCTGTTTTTATAAATGTTGTCTTGCAGACCAGCACAGCGAATCAGTTCCCTCCAAAGTAGGATTCTATATTTGTTTTGAACAAGTTCAGGGGAAATAGTTTCTGTTTTAACGTTCCTGGTCAAAATATGTTTTGACCATCAGCGGTCAAAGAAATATAAATTTATATTTTAAATGATAAATTTAGTGCAACATTTGAATGGATTTTTAACAACAACATTTAACAATATTGGAGAATAAATAATTCTATTTACACATTTTTTATAATTAATTTATTGTATGATTTTCGATTTCATGGAATTTTTTTTAAATGAAATTTTTCTGTAGCGTATTACATAAATATATATATATGCATATGCATACACATAAAAATATTTATATAAATTTTGTATATTTTTAACACGTGAAATATATAACGTTTTTTAAATAAATATATGTTTATAAATAATTTAAGTCGTGTTTTTCCATTAGCATCAGAAACCTGATATGTTGCTAAAATGTCTTTTTGTTGCCATTTTTTACTTTTTTACCAATCCAAATCAACCATAACAGGATATGGCACTCCTCCCTGTCAGTTAAAGTTCATTCTTTTCTGTTAATTTCTTAACAGAATTGTCTTATTTATGATGATAAAATACATAAATACAATCCTATAAAGATGAATAATATGTCTTATGGGACTTATCAGGTGTCATTGGCCCTACTTAGAATGAGGCTATGTCTATAACATTTATGTTTAAATAAGAGGTAATGAATGCTAGAAACATTATTATAAGAAGTGTAATACAATAAATCTACAGTCAAAGTTTTATAATCCGCAAAAGTTGGGGCCAAAAGTTGTGCGTATTATGGAATATTGTGGATTATAGAGTATTATGGATTGTATATCATTTTATTATACTTAGACAGAATTTTATCTTTATAGTCAATAAAATATGAAAAGATAAATATGATATCTAATAATTAGTTTAATATTGTATCTCAAAAAATGCCTTTTTAAAGTTATTTTATTAAAAAACTGATATATATGTGCATTTAAATAAAAATAGTTACATATACATATTACTTATGTTAAGTAGTACAGTTTGTTATTTACTCCTAATAATATAAAAAGGTTATATTTAAAAAAGTACATATTTTAGGTACTACTAGGTTATCCCATTGATCAAAAAATTATCACCAAACTATAAGATTAAATGCCAATAATGGATGATCGTGAATGTCACATTCAGTGACATTAAATACGATTCACGTGTTATAAATGTTTTTAAGTGATTTTTATTTCAACTTTTTATTAATATTCTACTAATTATTTGTTTTTTCGTTATTAAAAAAAATTATGTCAAGATGTATAATTTGGCTATTAGTTAAATGATTTGTATAATTTGGTGAAATCGGTCGATGGGATAACAGAGTAGTACCATATTTTATTATGATTTTTTTCCATTTTTTTATTTTTTGTTTTAAAAATCATTTTTGGATCACAAATTTGTAAACTTTCTTAACTGTTTATTTCACTGTTTACATTCGTAAAGTAACGCGAATTATAGAAAATTGCAGATTATGGGTGTGCATATTATAGAAGATTGAGTGTAATTCCTTCTTAAAAACGCTATTTCACTCACACAAAAACATACCTTTGCTAATGTTGATCCTACAGGAGGAATTTATTTTAAAATCTTGTTTGCATTTTAGTATTTTTATAAGGCTTTTTTCTTGTATTGGATAGCCTTACAAAATCATTTTTGGCTTTTTATTAGGTATATTTTGGCTGCAGGTTTTACTCTGTCAATACTTTCATTTTGAAAACTAGCTCCAAAATTAGATGTATATAAAAAAATTTAAAATATAAAAAAAGTAAAAAACAGCCTTTATATAAATATCGATCTCGGCTATCAAATGCAAAAATAAATAAATAAATAAAATAAAATAAAAAAAATTAAAAAAAATCATTACAAAAAACATTTAAGAATATAGAAATGCAGATTACATATTGAAAAACCTCTCCTACTGGATTAACATTAGCAAGACAGTGCTTTTGTGTGAGTAAAAAATATCTTAAGATGCATGCATTACAGATTTATACAATGACATCACACAAAAGATATTTCCATCAAGTCTTCCAAGCAAAAACAACTTAAATACAAAAGTTTTTTTTTTCTTTTTTTACTTGTAGCCATGAGATAGATCATTATAAATGGTTGATACTTGTGCCATTCTTATTACCATAGCATTCAAACTCAAAACAGCAATTTGACATATGTTTATACTTAAAAATAAAAATTTAAACGTTTTCTTAAAAGTAGTAAATAACATAGCAATACAATATACAAATGTGTTTATAAAATAAATCATAAAAGTTGGTGTAGGAGTATTATTAGCACAGTCTGATCTGGATTGGAAAATATGTAAGTATGTACACTATTTTCAACTGTAACTACCATAAAATAATTAATAATTACATACAGTCAAAGATCTTTAATTCACAGTAGTTCAGACCAAAAGTTGTGCAAATTATGGAAAATTGTGGATTATTCAGTATTGTATGGTTTTATTTTTACTGGAAAATATTTTAATAACATAATCACTATAATATAATAAAAAAATAATATGTAATCCTATAAAAACTCATTTATAAAAAATTACATATTAAAAACACAATACAGTAGATTCCTTCGAATCCGCACAGCTTGGGACCAGAGGATGCAGATTTTAGAATTTTGTGGATTTCTGGTCATTGCTTTGTTTATTTTTTTTAAAGTAATTTGAATGTAATTCATCATGGAATCAAAAGTATAACGAATGCTTACAATATACTGAAATATTAAAATAAGTAATAAACTAAATTAATAAAAAATTAAATTATTTTTAAAATGATTAAAATACTAAAAGCAAAGGTCAAGTTAATAATCAATAATGTACAATTAAATATTCAATATAAAGATAAAATGTGTTTTTCCTAAACTATTCAATGAAACTTGCCTCATAAAGATACATTACTAATTCACATCAGGATCATAAAATAACGAAGCTTTATTTCAGGTTTAGCTAGACTTAACTAAAAAAGCTTGATTAATACATAAATATATTTGGTAAGATTGTGATTACCAATGATATCAGCAATATCTTGATTTTTTCAGAAATAAATTAGTAGACTCCCTCAAATCCGCAAAGTTTGGGACCAGAGGTTTTGCAGATTTTAGAATTTTGCAGATTTCTGGTCATTGCTTTGTTTACTTTTTTTTAAAAAGTAATTTGAATGTAATTATATTATGAACTCAAATGTATAATGAATGCTTACAATATACTAAAATATTAAAATAAGTAATAAACTAAAATAACAAAAAATTAGATAATTTTTTAAATGATTAAAATACTAAAAGCAAAAGTCAAGATAATAATCAGTAATGTACAATTAAATATTCATTATAAAGATAAATGTGTTTTTCCTAAATTATTCAATAAAACTTGACTCATAAAGGTACATTACTAATTCACATCAGGATTATAAAAAAACAAAGCTTTATTTCAGGTTTAGCCAGACTTAATAACTAAAAAAGCTTGATCTATGCATAAATATATTTGGTAAGATTGTGATTACCAATGATATCAGCACTATCTTGATTTTTTTTCAGAAATAAACTATTCTATCTTCATAAAAAACACGAATTCAATAACCTTAAGAAAAATTACAAATTCAAAAATGTATGGAATTGATATAAAACTAAAAAAGTCAAATTTTGCACCTACATCTAAACTGACTGTTTCATTGTTTACATCTGAAAATTATGTGTGGATTTTAGAGAGTTGCAGATTTTAGAAATGCGGATTTGAGGGAGTCTACTGTATTCTTTCTTCATGAAGAAACATGAATTCAATAACATTAACTAAAATTACAAATTAAAAAATGTATTATATTGATATAAAATTAAAAAAGTCAAGTTTTGCACCCACATCTGAATTGAATCTTTCATTGTTTACATCTGTAAATTAAGTGCGGATTTTAGAGAGTTGCAGATTTTTGGAGTGCAGATTTGAGGGAGTCTACTGTATATACACTGAAATTAGATATGAAAATTAAATTTTATTTTTGTGATCAATTATTGAATTCCACAAACATGATTATAGTGCACGGTAAATTTTAGTTACAGATTGACAAAATTTGCTGCGATTCCACAAAATTAGCTGTGTATTTCAGTGATCTTTTGACAAAATTTGGAATATTTTCCCTCGATTTTTTACTGAAATTCCCATCTTTTTCAGCAATCGCTTCATGAAAATTCATAATTTTTTCAAAGATCGTTTGATGAAATTTGCAATTTATTTTTTCACCATCAATTGTGAAAAATTGTGTTCTTTTTTGCTATCATTTCATTCTTTGATTAACAATCATTTGTTGAAATTAATTTTTTATCAGGGATTGATTGTTAAAATTAGCAATTTTTTTACTGCAACCAATTGTCAAAGTTCATGATATTTTTTACATGGAGATTGACAGAAATCATTATGTGGTACTGCAATCTTTTGACAAATTTTGCAGATTTTCGTTGATTGTTTACCAAAATTCAGGCCTTTTTTTTTCATCCACTTGTCAGAATTCGCGATGTTTTTCAACAACATATTGGCAAAATATGAGATTTTTTTTCTGTGGTCGTTTTACAAAATTGCCAATTTTTTCCACAATTCCTTGCCTAAAACTTTTTTCTTTTCTTTTATTTATTTGAACAATTGATTCACAAAATTAATGACCATTCGTCAAATATTGTAATTTTTTTACTGACAGATTGGAAAAATTCCCAATATTTACTGCTGCTAAGCAATGCAGATTATAAAATATTGCGGATAATGGGTGCGTGGATTATTGATTCTTGACTGTATTAAGTTAAAATATAAAAAATAAAAATATATATAGCTAGCACAAAAGAGTTTGATAAAAAACATATAGCATTTGTGGATAGAAATTTTTTGTTTACAGATTTATAAAAATATTTTGAAGCTGTGACTTACCACATTTTTGAAGTGATTCAGCGAATGAATACAAAAATTTAAATGTTGACTTACTTCTATTTTATACAGTGTTATAATTACCGCATGAAATAAAAGACTTTAAAATTATCAATAACTGGTATTGAATTGATAACAAAGTATAGCTTAGCAAAGTTCTGGAATCACAAAATGTTTAACATTATGGTGGTCATGATTTGGGATTCAGCAACACAAAGAATTATCTAATCGAGTTCATGTATGATATTTCATAATTAGTTTAAACTTGATTTTCATATTAAAATGAAAATGAATTGCCAACTCCTATCTTGGTGGAAAACATCATTTTAACAGTTGACTTGTAGGTTGGGCCATTATATATTTAAAAACTCCCACTACTATATGTTTATCACATTTTTTAATGAATGCAATGAAATAAGTATGACATAGAAACAAAGCGCATTATAAAATATTAATTTTATAAGTTTGTTCCTACCAAAACAAAAAAAAAAAAAAAAAAAAAAAAAGAGGAAAGTTACATTATACAGTCAAAATTCTATAATCCGCACAAGTTGGGACCAAAGTTTGTACAGATTATGGAATATTGTGGATTATAGAGTATTATGGATTGTATGTCATTTTATTATCCCTAGACATAATTTTATCTTTATAGTCAATATAATATGAAAAGATAAATGTGATATCTAATAATTGGTTTAATATGCTATCTCAAAAAATGCCTTTTAAAAGTTATTTTATTAAAAAATTGATATATGTGTGCATTTAAATAAAAATAATTACATATACATATGACTTATGTTAAGTAGTACAGTTTGTTATTTACTGTTAATCAAATAAAAGGGTTATATTTAAAAAAAGTAAATATTTTATTATGATTATTTTCCACTTTTTTTTGTTTTAAAAAATCATTTTTGGATCACAAATTTGTAAATTTTCTTAACTGTTTACATTCGTAAAGTAACGTGAATTATAGAAAATTGCGGATTATGGGAGCGCGGATGATAGAACCTTGACTGTATTAAACAATTTGTATCACACAATAAATACCCCTGCAACAAACTTTAAAATGGAAACTAGAGATCTACACAGGCTGGCCTTAGGCCAAGCCTGGCCTATTTTTTTAAAAAAATTCTTGGATGGGGCCTAACTTTTTTTCTCTACAAAGCTGAGACTTATTTTCATTTCATTCATCATTTCATCATTTCATTGTTTTCATTCGTGTTAAAAGTTTTCATTTCTATTTTTGATAAAGCCCGTGGGAAAATCATTCTCTCCACATAGCCTAATCTGTTTATAGGTCAGTAAAATAAGCCCATGTCCAAAAAATTTTTGCAAAAAATGCATACATTTTTAAATTGCCATTATTCTACAATTAAAAATTTAATTTTTTTCTTTTTAAATAACTGTAGATTGTTACACCTATTAAAATATAATAAATTTAAAATAATGTAAAAAGAGTAGAAAAGAGCCTATCTATGAATCTTGTTTTAAGCAAAAAAGTTTTGATCATGCAAAATTAATATACTAATATGCAAGAAAATATATGTTATACATTTACACTTACTATGAAGGGAACTTGTCTATAACACATTTTTTTTCTTTCTATGCAATTCTGTCTTAGAAGTCTTTATATCATTTTTGATATTTTTAACACTTCAATACATGGAATATGGATTAACAATATTTATAATAATTGAAAAATTTGCATACAAAAAATAGAAATTCATTAAAAAAATATATTATATTGTAGCCTGTGTCATTTCTGCAAAAATGAAGATTATAAACATGAAAAAGAAGTTTGGATAAATATTTTTAGTCAAAACTCCATGTATGAGGAATTTTTTAACCAAATGAATATAAAAATCAATGTTTTATAGTAATCGACTCGGGCCAAACTTTTAACTTTTTTATGGGGCTGGGCCAATATTTTTTGTGCAGGTCAGGCGGAACTTTTAATTTCTGAAATTTTTCTTTCTACGAGATCCTGAAAACTTCGCCCATGCAGACCTGTAATGGCAACTATAAAAGATGACATTGCAAAGAGAATAAAATGTTTCAAGTGGCAAACATTATAGGTAGAGTATCTTTTTAGAATGAGAATAGACAAGTGCTATTTTCTAAATTTAAGAAAACAATAAAACGCTATCTTTTGTGTTAGTAATCAATGCCACAACAGCACTTTACTAGCAAGATATCTAGTTTTATGAAGATATTCAAATTTCATATTCTAATCATGGTTTCTAGAACTACCTTAAGATTGTATGTAAATTTTGATAAATTTATGTAGGAATTTCAGTATGCTATCAATCTTATAAAAAATTTAAATTTAATAGAACAGAATACAACCAAATTCGGTCTACGAGCAACACAAAGTTCTAAATTTAAATGTGAACAAAAATCAAACAAATTTGCTGTTTCAAAATTTAAATTCAAATAATATTAGCTTAAATCACAAATAAATATAAAAAATTTTGTGCTCTAACTAAAACCTTTTAATGATGCTTTAAAAGACAATCGGCAGAATGAAAGTTGCAACAGATGAAATTTACAGTAGTCACGTTATCAAACCGCAATTTAAAAATTTCAGTTGAAGATTATCCAACGAAAGTATGTTATTATTAGCTTATTTTAGTAGAAAGAATGAAATTAATAAACAGACGCTTTAAAAGCTATCTGATATTATAAACAAAGCATGGCATAAGACGCCAACGCAAGAATGAATTCTGGATTTTTACATCATGATTCATTAAAAAAGAATCATTCATTAATTACTGATTGATTCAATACTCACGAGAGATTTCGTACCTTGTATTCATTCATTGTGTTGGCGTCTGTTCTTTAGTAACGAGTGTGTTTTGCAACAATCATCAATTTTTAAAATCAATTTACTGATCCATCTTATATATAAAAATACATTAATAATAAGATATTTTTCTTAATTGAATCTTCTATGAAAAATTTTAAAACTTGTGATTTGATCATATTACACAAAATGACACAGTATGTTGCAACTTTAATTTTTGCTAATATTTGTCCCACACGTAAACTTCAGAGATGCAGAAAATGCATTTATTCCCAACAGTTCCCTCAATCTATATGAAAATTTTTTAACATACAGCTAAATTACATCGATTCTGCATTACATTAACTATAGTATTTTTATTTTTCCAGAATTTTTCCACTTCCATTACATATGATTGCCTGAGTAAAGGTGCTTCATCCTATTTTAAGATAAATACTGTAAAAATCACCACATAAGTCTTTTTTTTTTTTTTTTTTTTTTTTTTTTTTTTTTTTTAGGTAACTATATAATTAGTTTTGAAATCTAAATGAATTGTATAGTTTTTGGCAATATTTCAGCAGATGGCTAAATTTTCTCTTGATTCTAGATTGCTGGATCAGGCGTATTCTGCATGTTTGGCTAGTCGAATTGCAACTATCAGGTAAGTAATTAAGCATACTCTAGAAAAGTATGCTTATTTATTATTTAAGAAAACTTTTTTAATTGATATTTTTTAAATTTCTTGCTTTTGAACATGGGTTTTTTTTATGTCCTTAAATGAATATTTTAAAATTAAAGAGAAATTTATAAAAGATTGGGTCTGAAACAAAACTCTTACATTACAGTCTTATCATATGTATTTGTCAGAAAAACACTAAAGTAATGAATAATACAGTTTAATTCAAATAATGGTAACTCATCAAATGTAACAGAGTTGTTACATATTATCTAGCATGACCTTAATTTCACTAATCCATCAACCCTTAATCTATGACAATTATGTAGCATAGCACAGCTGATAAGAACTACAATGTAATAATAATAATACAGTAGACTCCCTCAAATCCGAAAACCAGAAATCTGCAACTCTCTAAAATCCGCACATATTTTATGGATGTAAATAATGAAACTTTCAATTCAGATATTAGGACAAAATTTGATTTTTTTTTAGTTTTGCATCAATTCCACATATTTTTTATTTTGTAATTTTCTTAATAATACTTTATTCATGTTTTATTCATGAAGGAAGAAAAAATTTCTTTGGAAAAAATTCAAGATATTGCTGATATCACTGGTAATCACAATCTTCTTACCAAATATATTTATGCATTAATCAAGATTTTTGGTTATTAAGACTGGCTAAACTTGAAAAAAAAAATCCTTATTTTATGATTTTGATGTGAATTAGTAATGTACTTTTATGAGGCAAATTTTTTTGAATAATTTTGGAAAAATACATCTAATCTTTATAATGAATATTTAATCATACACTATTGATTATTCAGACCTTAGCTATTAGTACTTTTATCGTTTCAAAAACTATCTAAATTTTTATTATTTTAGTTTATTACTTATTTTAATATTTTATTATATTGTAAACATTCATTATAGTTCCTATTCCACTATTATTAGCACTCATATTACTGTTTAAAAAATGTAAATAAAGCAATGACCAGAAATCCGCAAAACCTCTGGTCCCAAGCTGTGCTGATTCGAGGGAGTCTACTGTATGTAATACTGTTTAACATATTTTTTTAATAGTTTATTTTTATTAGGGTTTTGCTCATCTGATTAAACTCTATTTGTCTCTGTCCTCTGTCTGTTTGTCTGGTCATCACAGAGTCTGTACACAAAAACTGTGTAAGTCAGAGAGTTCAGATTTTGTGCACTTAAGCTGAATACCTCTTGTCACACAACAAATCATAAAATTGTTAAAAAGGCTATTATTTTAATTAAAATATATTTTTTAATATCGTCAGTTCATTTTGTTGTTGTTTTTTTCTTCTAATTATTGCACAAAAGTTTAAGTAAATATAAAAATTATTATGTATGTAACATAAATTAATGAATTAAATAAATCACATCTGCAAATAATAAATCAATCACATGAAAAATGTGCTTATTTGTTTTTATTTCATTATGTTGCATTACATTTATCGCCTATTTTGACATGCAAAGTGAAATATTTTTTTAATTTATTAAATTACTATTCATTTAAATTAGTAGATGCCTCTGGTGACTAGTTTTTATTTTAATATCCAAATTTTCTAACAATTTGGAATTTTGGACTTAAATAATTTGATTTGAACATTTTTATGTTTATTAAAATAAATAACTTCCTTTTATAATTATTTTAAAATTACATTTATTGATGCTATCATCTGTATAAAAATTTAATGATTATTAATTTACAATTCATATTTATTTATTAAAGGACAAGTTGTTTTGATAGAAATATTAAATGAAATCCTCTATGCGATCTGCAATTCCACTTGCTCAGTTGTTTTTTATAGTTTTTTGTTATTTATTTGTTATGTTCATTTATCATGTTTTATTTATTAATTTACTTTTTATTATTTACTATTCTTAGCTGTTTATTGCATACTTAATGATGTTTAATTATTGTTTTGATTGTTTTTGGCAAAAATAAATAAGTTAATATTCCTGTTTCTTTTAACAAATAAGAGATTTCTACAAATAAATTTTACACTAAAGAATTCTTTGATTTGTGTTATTTTAAGACGAGTTTAATTTTAAGTTTTTTTTTTACTTTTTGAAATTTTAAGTTTCATGATTTCTCCTGCTGGATAAAACAAATGAATAAAATTTTATTATACCATAAAAGAAATATTTTAAAATCAAAGAGAAATTTTGAATGAATTGAAAATAAAATTCAAATGCCATATAATGCATTATCGGTTAGCAAGGGTCAAGAGCATAGGTTTTCAATGGGGGCTGGTACCCTCTCCCTCCTGTGTGAACACTGGAACCTTCCAGGGGTTAGGTGTTGTCTCCAGAGGCAGTTGGGGGGGAGGGCTTTAAGAATTGCTGTTGCCTAGCTTATCTCCACAGTGTTGTCTATGATAGTGATAAAAACTTAAAATATACCTTTAAATGAAAATTTGCTCAATCGAACCTAGAGTTGGGACACAAAAATATAATTTATTTTAGGAATGTTGAAAGATTTTTTCACTGCTATTGATTGTTCTCCAGAAATTACAGAGTGCCATAAGGGGTTCATTTAAAACAAGCAGTATCATTTGTACTCGATATACGTTATTCATCTTCGGCCATTGGTTACAAAATAATTTAATGAACGTCACTTCATTGCAAATCAGTCGATAAAATTAAAAGTATTTCATTACATAACAGATTATTTCTTTACCTTTGTAATGAAAATGAAAAAGATTACAATTGTTTGCTGCTGCATACAGGAGTTTGAATTTGTTCACAGTAGATATTTATTTGAATCATGTTTAAATCCATTTTGACTCAATACTTAACTATAAGAATGTAATGAAAAATAAAGCAAAAACCTGATTACATCCAAAAATGATGCAGCTTATTTAATACAGTAGAGGACCTGTTATCCGGAATCTTCGGGACCAAGGGCTTTCCAGATTTTAGAATTTTCTGGATTTTGGGTCCGTCCGAAATGACACTCCCCTTCCCCCCCCCCCTCGAGAAAAAAAAACAAAACACGGAAAATTTAAAAATAACAACAAAATTATAGCACTGATATCTAGAATATGAATGAAAAGTGTGTTGTATGAGAAGTCTGTGGAAAAAACACTAAGCTACAACTTTGACTGTTGTACTATAGTACAAAGTCAAATATTCGGACATCAAAAATTCAGAGCTCTTCAAAATACGGACGTTTTGCTTACTGGCTTTACATATATATATATATGTATATAACCGTAAAATACCGTTAATCCGCCTTCCCAAAGGTGTCGTAAATCGTAAAATAATTAGAGGGGGGCGCTTACACGGGATTTTTCCACAATCGTTTCACAAAATTTGCATTTTTTCGCGATATTTGATAACATTTGCAGGGTTTTATTGCGATTATTGACGAAATTTGAAGGGTTTTATTGCGATATTTGACGAATTTGCGAGTATTTTCGCGATACCTGAAAAAATTTGTGGTTTTTTAATGGGGATGAATCATGATGAAATGAATGAATCATGAATCTTTGAATGAATTATGAATTTTGATACTTGAAGCAATACTTGAAAAAATTTGCGTTTAAAAAAAAAAGTAAATTCTGTCGAAAAAAAAGCAGAGAAATTGTGAATTTCGTAAAAAACCCCAAAAAAGCATGAAATCTAAAAAAATCTCGATAAAACGCACATTTGATCAAAGATTCGTGATTCATTCATTTCATCATGATTCATCTCGTTCTCAATCTTCTTCACTTCCGGATTTCGGGTCCTTCTGGATTTCGGAATTCCGGATAATAGGTCCTCTGTAGACTGAAGCTGCCATCAGATTCACCAACATTTTGTAAAACTTTTAAGCCAATACTTGATTTCCTTCAACTTTTCATGGAATTTCATCCTGAAACCCAGTGTGATAGCAAACAGAAATGTTCCCCCAATATTTTTCTGCTGTTCCAAAAAAGTCTCTTCTAGTCAAGACTTCTCATCCAACATCAAACATTTCAATGAATCAGAGATAAGCGATTGATACGAGTAGGCGATAAATATTAACACCTGGTACTAGTAGAAACTGGTTTTCTGGCTTTACCTCTAATTTTTTCAAAGACAATTATAACCTTTTTCTCTCTTTGAATGGAAAAATGTTGGGGTTAAAATCGGCTGAAAAGTTTGTCTCGCCTAAAGTCTGTGAATCTGATAACAGTTTTAGGGGAGTGTGGGATTGAAAGGGATACTCAAAATTTCAGGAAGAAAATAAAATGCACTCAGTTGCAACTTTGGCTCAATAGATGGTGATACTTGTTCTGTCTTAATAATCCGTAAAGTTATTGTCTGGAATTGTAGAATTGTAGGTGCTGAAAGCAAAACCTGTTTTTGATATAAAAAACTAAATTTAGATCTTGCTTTTATGTTATTTCTCTAAAAAAATTTACATTGAGTTTAGCATGTAATATTTATGTTTTTAAGTATGCACTGGATGTATGTAAGTATGCACTTTATGTGAATAATTAGTGTATTTTGTTAACTAAAATACTGTTATGCCTGAATACTTTTTGAATTTCACCAGATGGGTATTGGGCTGAAAGGGACAATAACTGTAGGGGTTAAAAGAAACATGGAAAAACACAATCAAAAAATTTATGTAATACCACTATTTTGTTATAGAGACATTTGCGTTCTTTAATCCTTTTATATACCTGGAAGCAATTTTTATAAGAAAATGCTGTTAGCTTCCTCTTTTTCTGACTGAATTTTTACTTGACCAATCCCCACCTTATTAAAATATTTTGATGCAGTCACCTAAATCCATAACTTTTGGTGAGGTACTTGTTTTTGTTTTATCATATGTTGCAATATACTTTAGTTTTGTGTTATTATCTTTTATTTTTGGAGTAATGTAATCGCAAATAAAATGACAAAATGTTCATAAAAGCGCTTTGTTTCTAACAACCTCATAAAGTGTCCTTTTCAATCCCTTCAATGTTGTTAAAAGGGACATTTCTCCCAATTTTTATATATGTGTACAGATTTTTAACTGCTGCACTTGAGGATAACAGGTTTTACTAGTATCAAAGTCAAGGTTTTAGAAAAAAAAGGAAAACGAGAATTAAGCACAAATGTGAGAATGATGTCTTTTAATTCCATTGTTTTACAAGCATATGAAGACAAAATGCCCCTTTCATCCCCACTCTCCCTTATTAAATATACAGTATGGAACCACTTATCTGGAAATCAGTTAACCGGAAAACCAGTTATCCGGAATGATATTTCCTGATACATGGGAGAGGGGACTGATGTTAGAATCTTTGTAGAAAAAAATAC
>CAXHSM010001243.1:0-258546 GCA_964019185.1 Maratus speculifer | reverse complement strand
ATTAGAACAAACAAAATGTTGGTTACAATACATACTCATACATATGTATTCATATATTACATGAAAACCATTATTGTATAGAAAAATAAACCATGAGAGAAAACGTGTTCCGATTCCCCCCGTAAATCTTAAACCTCTGTTTGTTACAAGCCATTTTTCCTTTTTTCCATTATGTAGTTTAGAATTAAGTAGATTTTAATACAGCATATCATTTACAGGTCTATCATTAATTAAAAATCTCCCTCTCTTAGGTTTAGAATACGAAAAATACTGTAGTTACATACAAAGTTTTGAAGGCGTTAAAAAAATGAGGTTTTTCAGGATCCTCTTGATGTTTTTTTTATATACCCAGTAGTAGTGCCAACATGTCAAAACTGAATTTCCTAACTCTTAATGTTATTACCTTCTTATGAAAAAATTGGCAACTAAAAATATCATCACATATATTTATAATGAATTATTTTGTATGACCGCGAAGTTTCGTTCCTGTTCACCCCGCTTTTCCTATTCACCCCATTTTACGGTACTTATATCTCGATATCTAGTTGTGTTTTTATACATTCAAACCACAGTATAGGTGACTTACAGCTTACAATCTAAATTAGAATGGTGACAGACAGCATCACGCAAATACTATGAGCTCATTTCTGTATTTCTGCAAAAGCAACAATATACAGGGTGATTCATAAAAGATGGGCAGAACTTTAAGGGGTTATAGTACACTTAAAGACAAATAATATTAAATAGGAGACTAAGGGTCCCAGGCGTATTCCCAAGGAGATAGGGGGCATTAAAGTTTAGGGTCCGAAATTTCAAATGATTATAAAAAATGGAAAAATTGGTCGATTCGTTTGCGGTTTTTGCAAAAAATTTTCTTTATGCCAGTATTTTCTTGAAATAAAATTTTAAAGTTCAATTTCAAAAAATGCCGATAGGGGGCGCTTTAGACTTTGGAGTAACAAACAACTAATTTTTAACGTTATTTTTTGTATTTCTTTAAATGATTTCGAAAGCTTAGACTTAAACTTAAATTTTGATCTAAAAATCTGAGTCCTAACGAGTAGTTAAGTAGCGTAAACAGAAATTTGAAATTTGAAACCCTTCTCCCCCCAGAACAAAAATCAGTTATTCCCGATCTTTGTGTCGTAGATTAGGCTCTAACTACTGCCGCGTTTTGCTAAAATTATTCTTTATGTCAGTATTTTCTTGAAAATAAATTTTAAAGAAAATTTTCAAAAAATTCCGATAGAGGGCGCTTTAGACTTTGGAGTAACGAACAACTATTTTATACCGTTATTTTTTGTGTCTCATTAAATGCTTTCTAAAGCTTAGACTTAAATTTTCAGCCCAAAATCTGAATCGTTAGACGTGGTTAAGTTTCTGGGGAGAGAGGTTTGAAATTTCTACTCCTGAGCACAGTTCAGTTTACCATGTCCACACATTGTGTGCTGTGATACGAGGTAAAAAGACACAAATTAGGATTATGTTACCAAAGCATATTTATTAACATGTAATTACAATAAATGTTCAAAATTGTGACCACCAGAGGTTATGCACGCAGAACAACGGCGAAGAATGGAACGGCGAACATTTACGAAAACATCAGGCTTTTCGAGCACTTCCCCTACAGCGGCGGAAAGTCTGGCGACCAGTTCCTCGGGGGATTCAATGGGTGTCTCATAAATAAGAGCCTTCAATTGTCCCCAAAAAAATAAATCGAGGGGTGAAAGATCTGGCGAGCGAGCAGGCCAAGCAACAGGACCACCTCGACCAATCCATCTGTTCGGAAATGTGATGTCCAGATAGTTGCGGACGTCTCGTACGTAATGGGCTGGCGCTCCATCGTGCTGGAACCACATGACCCGCCGGATGCGTGGAGGAACAAAGTTTAACAGGTCTGGCAGCACATGTTGCAGAAATGTGAGGTATGTTTTACCGTTGAGGCGTTCAGGAAGAAGGTACGGTCCGATTAGGTGGTCTCCGAGAATTCCTGCCCAAACATTGATGGAAAAGCGTCTCTGATGAGCATGTGGATACGTAGCATGTGGATTGACATCCGCCCATACATGTGCATTGTGTGTGTTAAATGTACCTTCACGTGTGAAGGTACATTCATCGGTGAAAAGCACAGTTCGTCCAAAATGTGGATTTAGCGCGTTCTGCTGCAGAAACCAGCGGGCGAATTCAATACGATTTGGATAATCCCCTGGAGACAGTTTCTGGACTCGTTGCACATGAAACGGGAGCAAATGTTCATCCTTCAGTACCCTCCAAGTCATGGACTGTGAGGTATCCACCTGCCTAGCCACTGTTCGTGTACTTGTACTTGGCTGCGCCGCTACTACATCCAGCATGGCTTCTGAAACAACTACTGATTCGTCCTTTTTTGCACGACCTGCATTCGACCGGGAAGCGAGAAATGATCCCGTCTCTCAGAACTGTCTGTGCAAGCGCTCGAAAGTTTTGCTGTTAGGCAACCGCCTGTTGGGAAATCGCTCTCCGTACATTCGTTGTGCCTCTGCACCATTTCCATCTTCCGCTCCGTAAATTAAATGCATCTCAACCTTTTCCTTATTCGTGAAGGGCACCATCTTCCGATTCATTATTACAGCGACTTACACTTGACTCACCGTTCAGTGGTTTTTATGCCTGAATCGTGTCGAAATTTTGCATACGTGTTCTTCTTCTTCCCCATTTGACATTTGCATACTTTCTGTCTCCTTCTTCACCCGGTGACTAGCGTCAGGAATGGAGCTTTAACGTTTGCATGAGCGACGTTTCCAACTGTGCCAGTGCCTTTATGAGTGAATTCCGACTATGCAGTCCTTGACGAAAGTTGGTATTTTTGCCTCGTATCACAGCACGGAATCGTTGGGCATGGTTAAGTAGTGCAAACTGAACTATGTTCAGAAGTTGAAATTTGAACCCCCTCCCCTCGCTACTTAACCACGCTCAGCGATTCAGATTTTGAGCTGAAAATTTAAGTCTAAGCTTTAGAAAGCATTTAATGAGACACAAAAAATAACGGTATAAAATAGTTGTTCGTTACTCCAAAGTCTAAAGCGCCCTCTATCGGAATTTTTTGAAAATTTTCTTTAAAATTTATTTTCAAGAAAATACTGACATAAAGAATAATTTTAGCAAAACGCGGCAGTAGTTAGAGCCTAATCTACGACACAAAGATCGGGAATAACTGATTTTTGTTCTGGGGGGAGAAGGGTTTCAAATTCCAAATTTCAGTTTACGCTACTTAACTACTCGTTAGGACTCAGATTTTTAGATCAAAATTTAAGTCTAAGCTTTCGAAATCATTTAAAGAAATACAAAAAATAACGTTAAAAAATAGTTGTTTGTTACTCCAAAGTCTAAAGTGCCCCCTATCGGCATTTTTTGAAATTGAACTTTAAAATTTTATTTCAAGAAAATACTGGCATAAAGAAAATTTTTTGCAAAAACCGCAAACGAATCGACCAATTTTTCCATTTTTTATAATCATTTGAAATTTCGGACCCTAAACTTTAATGCCCCCTATCTCCTTGGGAATACGTCTGGGACCCTTAGTCTCCTATTTAATATTATTTGTCTTTAAGTGTACTATAACCCCTTAAAGTTCTGCCCATCTTTTATGAATCACCCTGTATATATATTTTTTTTACTCAAACAAAATTTCCATTGACCCCAATATGGGTCAATGGATTTTTTTTCTGTCCACAATTTTCATCCGAAATGCATAATAACTCAATAATAACGTCTCCGTCTCAATTTGAAATGTTTTTATTATCCAAAAATTATGTTAATTCTTTTTAGCTATATAAGTCAATTAAACAAAATCACGCGAGTGAGTTATATCTACTGCACACCAATTTAAATTTTCCAAAAACAAAATTTTGTTGGAATTACAAATTGGAAATACAAGACTTTAGTAAGACTCCAATAAAATTGATGAAATTTTGTTAAAATTTTATAAGAGTGTTAACAATATTTTTTGTCTGAGCAACAAAACCGATTTTTTACTTTAACTAAAAAAAATCACTTAAAACAACCAAAATGTACTCAGCAAAATTTTTTTGTAGTTTTAATAAATTCCTTTTTCTGGGTTTCTCATTATATCATTGCCTCATCATATAAATTGATATGAAGATGAGAAAAGCAACAATTCGTTAATAAACAAGTATACTTAGTTCAAAGCTATGCAATTGTAATTCCCCGCTCAATTTCAAGCACATGATTTTAGTTTGCATATGAAGACATTTTTGTATTGCTCTCTAAAGGGACACTATATCGAGATTTGAGTGCATTGGTAAATTGTCAGGTGATGTTTTAGTATTTTATCAATGCATCCCTCACAAGCTGAAGAAACAGTATTAAGAGTTATGGTACAGTAAACAGAATAGTAGAAAAATGTTAAATGACAACTCACAACATAAAAGCCTCAGCCTTCGCCATCTTTTGATGGTACGTTTGAATAGGAAAGCTGCAAGAGGAAAACATGCAATATAGAAAAGTATTAGGTGCGCCACAAACACAAATACAATAGAATAATTTAACATAACAGGACAAAAAGCGACATCACAATGTTAGTAAAACAAGCAGATAGACAAAAGGAAGGAAAAGCATTTAAAAATACTGATTAGGATAATTAAAAAAGGTTTCTGAAAAATAACTTATATAAGTATCATTTCAGTTTCAAAATATAATCTTTAAAGCTATACATAAAATTTCATTGATTAGTACAAACTTTTAAATGTTTTTGTTTAACCTATTAATCACATTAAACCTTTTTTTGGAAGCAAGTCCTAACACTGCAACATAACATACACTTCAAAAATTACTTTTAACCTTTTAGAATCTGGCAGCAGCCTCACGTTTGTTTGCAATATGGCGAAATATGGGAACCAAAGTGGTGTTAGACTAGGTGCTAGTAAGTTCCAACTTGTCTTGACTTATTCTGTTTTTTTAAAGCACATTTTAGATTGCGTATTTTAATCTTTATCTAGTAGGGAAGGTAAGATACACTTTAAAAAAAAAAAAAAAAAAACAATTATTTATAACTCTTAGAATGCCTTTTTTTAAAAACAAATTTTTAGTGTTTTCTTATAAAGGTACCTTTTATTTATTTAATAAAAATATAGTGACTTCAAATAATACTCATTCCAAAAATGTATCCCAATTAATTTGAATGGCTACTTTTACATCAAATCTCCCCACCACTGGGGAGGATTGATACACTTGAAAGGGAGATTTGATACATAGTTTTAGAAATTGAAAAAAGAAATAGATACAATCCAATTTGTATCAATTTTTTTATGATAATCTTGAAATATTTTAGTAAAATTTAAAGAGAAGTAACATTAACAATTTTTTGTTTTAGAAATATTTATTACAAATGTTTTTAAAAATCCTATTAACATACTTTTTAGAAAATAAATAATGAAAAAACAAACAAACATAGGGCCACTTTAATCCTGGAATTAGCACTAATTAGATTATACACTATATGGCCAAAGATGACCGGCAACTTGCGATTTTAGACATTTTTGTTTAATATTTAGAAAAATAAATGAGGAATTATCCTGAATATCTCGGTGCATAAATATAATAGTACAGGTCATACATTTCCGTGAAGATTTATTCCCGAAATTCAATAGGGGACTGTCAACAAACTGAAAAAGGACGAATATCTTTTGAATAACCCTGTCAAAACTAATGAAGCTAAAGCGCTCAAACTGTAGATTAGGATTAAGTGGCTTATTATAATAAACAGTCTTCATTTTTATGTGGATGGCATGTATACTCGTTGAGAAATTAAGGTTTTTATAAAAACAGTTCCAAAATTTTTCTAAGTTTTTTGCTTATAATTTGCAGAGTTCTTAATATAAAATAATGTTCCTTTCTGAAAATATCACAAACAACATTGTACACAATTCCCTGTCATTCGAATTAAATAATAATAATAATAATTGAATGAAAAATCAGCAAGTTTAGTAAATAATTTTTCATTGCGCATGCGTCAACGATATAAAAGTTTCTTTGCATATTGTGTTAGCTAAATGTATAGAAATGCCTAAAATATCTTAATGATAAAATGTCTTAATGTATCATTTCTCCCCATCTTGTTTTATTGGACATTCAATCACTTTGTATAAATACAGTTGGGAAATGGTTATTAATACTTATCCTAAGAACGTGCTTTAAAAAACAACAACAACAACAACAAAAAAAAAAACAACAACATGGTGTCTTCACAGTGATAACAACTATGAAAGAAAACCAGTATTTGAGAAAATTTACATTGACATACCAAATTTCTTCAAAGTTAACCCCTTCAGGGGAAAAGTACTTCCCTTTGCGAAATACTGAAGTGGCTGATTGACACCAGAATTTAAAAACAAAATTATGTGTAAACAAGTAAAAACTTATTTTAACGTATTTAAAAAAAATTAAACTTTTCACTGCTAAATTTTGGTGGCAAAATCCAGGTAATCATGATTTTTGTGAATAAAAGAAGCCTTTACATGTGTTATAATGGCTGTCAATGCCATACGTTAAGAAAAAATGCCAATATATCAATCCTCACTATATATTAATCTTCCCCTACCCTACAGAGTTTTAACTAGTACATTTATTGCTTTAAAATTCAATTTAAAATCATCCATTAAAATGGGTTTCACTAAGTAAGTTTTAGCATTGGTGTTGATTTTAATCATGTGCTAAGAATGCATTTCCAAGTATATGATGTTTATTTAATCTCTGAATAATGTTTATTTACTTTTTTTTTTAATAGACAGCAGATATTACATATTTTTGCATTTTATTTCAGCTAAAAGATTAACAACATTAGAAGCAATAGATCTAATAGAAAAAAAAAAAAAAAAAAAAAAAAAAAAAAAAAAAAAAGGGGATGAGTCCGATTTTGATTTCAGAGATTCTATTGATGAAAATTTTAATGTTACTAAAGTTTATGAAGATTCTTCTGAAGCTGAAAATATGGCTACTAAAAAATCAGTCAGCGATATTTCTGATGCTTTACTTATCCAAACTAACAGAAAGTGATATAGCGAAATACCAAAAGCTCACTTTGATTTGGAAGAGATGTTTGAAGTAAGTTATGCATTATGTGCACATAAAGTTTTAAATATGTAAATTATCATTTCGACTAATTTTTTTATTGCTAGAAATTCATAAATAAAAAATTTAAATTATCACAGTTAAGAATATTTTATTTTTGCAAAAATTATGAAACTAATTCTAATGCACATGTTGCAATCATTACCAGTGAAAGAATTTCCAAAGACTTTCATTTGGATTAGGTATATTAAAAACAATTCAGCGTTGTTCATTTAACAAATAATAAATATATATGTTTCAAACTATTGTCAATTTACTTCCTTTTAATGTCAATTTACACGTGAAAAGTTGAATTGAACTGTGTTTACATTTCCTCATACATAAAGGACAGACAAAATGTGGGTGCAATCCTACGAGAAATATGCAAGCTTTAGAAATCCGTTTTTTCGAATACCTGACGGATTTTGATGAAATTTTCAATCCATATTCACTGGATTATGCTCAAGACTTATAGCAGACAGTTTTTAAACCTTTTTATTTTAGAGCAATAGCAATTTTTTAGAAATTTTCTTTCAGAAATTTTTTTTGAAACTATTCAAAATATTTTAAAACCGTATCCCACATATGATCTTGTATTTATATCTTATTATTATTATTTTTTTTTTTTTTTTTAACCGTTTAGGTAATTTAGGAGTTAATGCGGTTTTCAGATGAAAAGCACAATTTTTCGGAGAGCTAAAAAACAATTATTTCTAACTTGTAGGAAGTTTTTGGCAGTTTTATGAAACACACGAATTAAAGAATATATAAACACTTGGAAAAAATAAATAATAAATGAGCATAAAATGTTTGAGTAAAATTAATGTGTGTGGCTGTGTCATCGCAGTTGTTTCTTCTCTTAAGAGTCTACTTCATTCAAATAAAAGACCCGTTCACTAATACTAATTCTGTGGAAGAAATTTATAAAGATATTTCGGTTGGTTTTTTTTTTTTTTCATTGGATAGCTGAGATCGATCTGTGTGCAGGGCGCTTTACTTTTTAGCAAAATCGAAAAAGTAAAAAACGGGCTGTATTCTCAACTACTATAATCTCAGCTATCCATGCAAAAAACATTTTAGAAATATTGAAATGCAACCGAGGTATCTTTATAGATTTCTTCCACAGGATTAGCATTAGCACACGAGTCTCTTCATTTGACTGAAAAAAGCCCCTTATGAACTCAACATCCATTTAAATGCACAGGATCTTTAACAAATTAAAAAAAATAATAAAAATGATATTTTAAAGATTTATGTTTATGAGTAAATGATATTTTTACCCTTTTGATGAAAAAAAAAGCAATAAAGACAAAGTGTTTCAAATTTCTTTGAGTCTCAGGACTAAAATACTCAAATCGTAGCATCCCTCTTTACTGAAAGTTCTTACATGTGAAGGCTGAAAAAGAGCATTACCATTTAGCGATAAAACTAACCGGATTTACTTGATAATTTAACCTTTATTTATGAAATTGTTTATCATATGAAAATGGATAGCACTCAGCTTAAGAAGTATGTATTTATTTACGGAGAAAAAGAGTATCCGGAAATGAAAAGCCTAGTGATAAGCATTAGACAATTTCTTCTTAATGCATTTGCTAAAGTGGCTTCGCATCCTGGATTCCACTTTCGCCGAATGTCAATCATTCTGTCATCCTATCAATTAAGTGCTTCCGTTAGAAAAATGCCTAAATAGTTTGTTACTTTAAACCCGAAAACGATTAGGAGGGGAAAATACAAGGGGTCATACTGGAGTTGCATACTGCCAACGCTCTGTTCTTCATCCCTTTTCATTAAGAGGGAAGATTCGACAAAACATTTTCAGTGTTTTAGTAGAATTTATCGTTTTATTGCTTTTTTTCACTTAAAGCTTAGTACTGTTTATGTATTGTATCATCTGCCCAATAAAAGGGTCACAACATTCGTTGTAATTTTTAAACTTTTGTTCATTCTTTATCTTAGAAATGGAAGAGTGATTTAGGAATTCTTTAAGAAAAAAACGTTTGTGCTGTTTATGATGGTAATTTATTTCTCAAAGATAAAAAAATAAAAAATAAGACTTATTTGCGTTGTGTCCGATATAAATTCTTCAAGGCAAGAATTATATTAAAATATAATGAAATTCTTAAAATCGGAAAATTTTCTCACAACAATGAAACAACCTCAAAAGAAAGCCAACAAATAGAGTTTAAAAATCAGCTGGTAAACAAAATAAAATCCAATCCAACCGCACCAATTACAAGGATTTATTAGTAAATGAAAAATAGGTATTTTTAAGTAATTTTTATAAAGACATTAAGCTAAAGGAAATCTCTTAAAATATAGCACTTGAATCCAATACATGTAATCCTTGTAAAATTAAATATTAATTATTAAGTTACCTCTGTTTATATGTAAAGAAAAAATGCATTTTACTTCTTTATCATATGAGGAATTTAAAACTTAATTGTTCCTGAGTTTGTGAAAAGTTTACTGCAGTTATTTCTTAATTCACTTTCAGCGCCCTTTTCCTAGAAAGAAATACATTAACCTTATAATCAATGATTAGTTCAACCTTAAAACATGTTGTATTGAATGAAATCTATGTAAACTATTTATTTGTACAAATTATTTTCGAAATTCTTAGTTTTCAGGCATAATTAATTTACTTATTCAAAATTAAATGGTAATAATAATAATAATTAAATACGAAGAAGAGATTACACCTTCAAGTGTAACAAAGTACATGTGCTACTTTTTCTGTTTCTTATATTTTTATATTATTTTCATCAAGTTTAACAATTATAAAATGTTTAAATTTTCTGTACTGTTTACTTATTTGGGTAAAACCAATTTTCTTTGTGCTTTTTCAAAAAAAGTCTTTTTTTAGGATATAGATTTTACTAAATAACAATAATATTGTTTAAATATGTGTTATTTTATATAAGTACTAATGTTTTTAATTTTAATGCTTGTATTTTATATGCTTCGTCTAAAATACAAGTTAGAAATTAGTATAGTTTTCAGATAATTAAAACAAAATTATTAACAATCGTCTTTGCTAAATTAATGTCTTTATCACGCATACTTACAATTTTTAAATCGGAGAACTATATATAAAATTTTTTTTAATGTTAAAGTCGGTCAGAAAAGGTCCATTAAAGTTTTTAATAACAAAACTATGCATATGAATTATATATATATATATATATATTTATTTACGCATCTCAAGCAAACGGTGTGTAAAGTGCGCTTATTATTCTTTTAATTTTACTAATTTTCTGATTAATTTTTTTATTATTTTTTATTATTTATTTATTTCTTATTATTATTATTTTCGAATTTTCATTATTTTAATTAATATATATATATATATATATATATATATATAAGACCATTAAAAGTAGACAATATTCACCAATTAAATTTATCAATAAACCAAACCGAAACATGAGAAAAATTTAAATAAATAAATAAAATGAAATATATATATATATTTAGAAAAAATAATTTTTATGTTGATGCCAGTTTGTTAAACAGCACAAAGAATTAAATTTCGTTTGAAGTTAAAATATGTATTTACACATGACTATTAAAAACACAAATGAAACTTTAAAATAATATTATAATGATCGATTGTTAAAATCAGGTAATACGGAAAATTAATTCATATAAATTGTATTTAGACATGAATATTAAAAAAATAAGAATATCTTAAAATAATTAAATTATTACGCGTGCACCAGATTTAATATAAAACACCAAAATATTAAAAATGTTGTCATATGAAAAATGCCTAAAATAATTAATTTACTATGCATGAAAATCTTTTAATAATAAACATCAATTAGTATTTAAAAAATTCTAACATAGATATTTCCAAGTACTTTTAAATGGAATAATATATTTATAAGTAAATATTAAAAAGTAGAAAAATAAAAATTGTAATTAAATTTTCGCACGTAAAACTCATTCAGGGTTCGTACGGGTACCGTTATTTTTCAGGTGATATACCAGTTTTTTTTCAATGGAAAAATAAATTTTGTTCAAACACTGAAATTTCGCTTAGTTTAATCAGAAATTTTCAATAAGAAAATACTGGTGTAGTAGAATTTTCTGATCATAAAATTCCAGGATCCGTACGAGACCTGCCATTTAATAGTGAAAATTACATTATACATCACGATTTTCTTGTGGACGATATTAATGGGATGTCACATTGCGAATCACATGACTAATAGCCATGTAGTGCGGCTATAGCAATTTTGTTTATAAATTTCTTCACTAGATGCAGCATAAATAGTGGTAAATCCATGCATAAAATGCGTTTGGTTTATTTTATACCAATTACTGCTCGATAAATACATATTTAAAAATTCATATATATATTTAATAATTAAAATAAACAATTTATATTTTAATAACATACTGAATATGTGTGATAGTGTAATAAAATGAAGAAAATAAGTCATGCATAAGTTATACACGTTCTTCAATGTATTTAAAACGCGATCAAAGTAAAAAATATAAGCTTAAAATTTCAAAATACAATGCTTTTCAGTACCGTGATTTTGAATGTTATTTACAGCGAGACGGATTTTTTCAGATCTCGAATTCAAAGGAAGAATATTGTCCATAGTATTGCTATGTCCGAGAGGCACCGACATTATTTACCTAACCATTTTATTCAAGCTGATTTTCAAATGTGTAATTTATCTTGTTTGTCAATCTCAAAAACAGCCATCAGCTGTCGCCACAGTGGTGGATGAGGCCATATTAACCAAAAATACTGAATTCAAGCGAAAACAATATAGAAAACTTATTACAGAAGGTAGTCCTCGTTCGTGATAATGTCATTTAATCTTCTATAACCAGGTAATATTTTTAAAACAAGAAACATTATAGTGTTTTCAGAGTTTGCGTTGTCTAAACGCGGGTTGGTGTGTCATTTGAAATACAATATCAAGAGAAAGGGCTTTAGAATTTTTATTGAAAAAAAAAAAAAAAAAAAAAAAAAAAAAAGATAAATTTCTATTAAAAAGTTAATAGTGAAAATATTGCACAAAAAAGTGGAAATTTCTGGAACTTGTGATTTTGTTTAATTTTTGAACATATTACATGAGTGTAGATTGGGAAGTGTCTACTATTCACACTTTAAAAGTGGAAGGAGTGAAAAGCTCACTCTATGGATGAGTGAGAGGAATTTTCACTCTTTTTAGAGTGACTTTTGTAAAAATACACTCCTTAAAGAGTGGAATTTTCCACTATATAGAAAGGAACGAATTATCTCACTCTATAATCAAAAGTGAGAGAGTCACTTCACTGATGAGAGTGACTGTCTCACTCCGTTATCGAGAGTCAGAGATTGCAATGATGAAAGTGAAATACAGCATTATAAACTTTTAAAAATTCCCGTTCAACTTTGAATAAATAAATGGAGTAAAATAATAAAAAATCAGCAAAATGTAGTACTTTTTAGCAGCAATGTGCGAAGAGAAAACTGCACCCGGGACAAAGTTTGAATTTGGCGCCCCCCCCCCTTCTTTTTGTGACAGGTGTTATAAAACTGAAAAGTGTAGAAACAAAAATAAATTCTATTGAATGCATGTTTCACATTTACTTTATAACTTAAAAATATTTAATTTTAAATCTAAATAATACAAGATAAAATTTCGCTTATATTTTGGGAAGGGTATTTGGAAAACAGATCTGGATTAAATGTATATACAGTAAAGTATAACAGTTATTCACTAACCCCTTTTGCATTCCAAGAAATAAGTTAGTTTGAGAATGTATGTTTTTTCTTACAAAAAGCCTACCCCCCCTTTTTTTTAAAGAAAAGAAGAAGCGAATAAGGTACTTTTGTACTGAAGAGCTTTTGATAAGAGCGACTCTTTTCGCATAAAGGGGAAGGGGAGAGAAGAAGAAGGAGAAAAAAAAAATCCATAAATTTGTCAATTTTTATGATATTAAATCCGAATAAATTTATTGTACATCTTCTTAATAATATCTACATTTTTTATATTGACAATTTTTTGATAGGATCAATTCTTATAGCAAAAACAAATGAAACATAAGTAGAAGTTGAAGAAAAAATCGTATCAAAAGTGTACTCAATTCCAAATTGCTTATATTCCGACTCATTTTTTAAATCATTTTTGCCGTTAAACGCATCCATCTGGCAGGTTCTCTTACTTAGGAACTATATAATGCGCCGTATTGGTCAGTTTTTTGATAAAGGCAGAATATACTTTTAAAAGTGCTGTCAAAGTTGGCCTTTTGAACAGAACTTCTCGAAGCGATCGAGATTGAAGAATTGGGGATATATTCAAATAACAATTCCGAATCTCTTTACTTATTTTGAATTCATTTTAGCTCGCAAATTCATATGCAATTGACAGTTTTTCTTATTTAGGAACTATATTAATTTTTTCATAAAGACAGAATATATTAAAAAATATATATGCTTTCAATGTGGGCATTCAGAAAAGAATTTCCCAAAGCGATCGTGATTGAAGTATTGAGGATATCTTCATAACAAACTTCTTATTTTCTAACTCATTTTTAAATTAGTTTTGCTCTCAAACTTTTTAAATTGGTACTTTCTCTTACTTAGGAACTATATAATGTTCCGTTATGGTCAATTTTTTTCATAAAAGCAGGATATACTTCAAAAAATGCTGTAAAAATGTGCATTTTGAACCGAATTTCCCTTAAGTGTATTGTAATAAAACCAGTTCTTATAGATAAATGAAGTTAAAAACTCTTCAAAAGCGGTCAAATAAAGTTGTTGAACGTTGACCGAGTTTATCTCTAATCTTATTTACTTTTTGTTGGGGAAATGACAACTTAATTTCGAAATCTACCTTTGCCTATAGGCCGCCACGACAGAAATTTTGTTGAACTTGTATTCATTTATGTTATACACATTCATATTTTCCCAGTACACTATATATGACCAATAGTGATCAGTCACTTGCGATTTTAGACGTTTTGTTAATGAAAAAAAAAATACTTAAGAAATTAGTCTGAAAATCCAGGTATGTAAACAGAAAAGTAAAGGTCATATATTTCCATGAAGATTTTTTTTTTTATTAACCCTCCTATAAGAGACCGTCAACAACAGAAAAAGAACGAATACCTTTAAGATAACACTGCAGAAACTAACGTAGCAAAAGCTTTCAAACTGCAAAAACATGAATGTGTTAATTTTTGTGAGGATAGCATTATATTAATAAAGAAATTTTTTTTTTTTTTTTTTTTTTTTTTTTTTTTTTAATAGAAACAGTCTCAAATTTTGCCAAGCTTTTTGCTTATAATTTGCAGAGTTTTTATTATAAAAATGTGTTCTTTTTAGAAATTATGAAAAAGCATTATTGAACATAATACCCTGAAATTTGGTACTGGTTTTATAAAAAACCGTAATTTCTCTACAAGTGTACATGATGCTATCCTCATAAAAATGAAAAGAGTTTAATTCCAATAAACCTTGTAATCATGCTCTACAGTTTGAATGCTTTTGCTACATTAGTTTTTACAAGGTTATCCGAAAGATATATATACACATAAGAATAAAAAATTAAAAATGTAAAAAATATATAAAAAATGTATGTAATAGGTTGGTTGTGCGGGTAGATGTTTGATTACGGAGGAGGGCGGTGTTGTCTGGATAATACGTAAAGGTGAATTTAATAAATTTAATAATAAAAAAATTGAGAGTGGGAAATTTATTTGTAAATTTGGTACAAAGTTTCTATGGAGTTTATATAACACCAATGTATGGATTATTGTTTAGTTATATCTATTATATTAATAATGTCAATCATTTACATTATTAAATTGCACTTCACTTTTAATAAATGAGTGTACTATATCACTACTAAATGTATAGAGTACATTTCTTAATAAGCTATTTTTTAATCTTTAATCATCCTTAATTAAGGTATTGAAATCAGCCTAACATAATCAAAATAAATTTTATTGATTTAAATATTAATAGGGCACACTATGATGTATGGTTTAATTTTTCTGTTATTAAATTATTCTGTTTTTAATTAATTATTAATTTAATATTATGATGTGTACGATAAATCGTTTTTTGTTTTTATTATTATATTATTTCCATTTTTCTGTCATATGATATATGAATACTTCAAGCTTTAATATACCACGTGCAGTATCAGGATTAAGATCGTGCATTTGGGATTCATTCTACTTTATAGCTCATCACTGTTTTATTTTCTCCTATCCACTATAGATTATTTGGTATTTCTTTAATTAATTTTGGTTTCTTGTGTATTGGTAGCAGGGCCATAGCTAGAAGTTAACAGTAGGGGGGGGGGGCGCTCATAATTTTTTTTTCTCTCTCTGACGCAGAAAGATAAATTAGTTCATATTTACATTGTAGATACAGTGTAACCTCTGAATAAGGGACAAGTGTGGGACCGTAACTTTTGTCCCTTAAATAGAGGTGTCCCTTATTCAGAGTTTTGATTGTTATTTTTGCTTAATCGTTCAGAAGGATATAAAAATAACAAATCATTAAAGGTGAAGTTTAAATGTACCCAAAGTGTATGAATTACATTAGTGAGATAAAAGGAATTTAGGGAAATCAAAAAATTAAAATTTTTAATTGATTACTAAATCATTAAATTATTTGTAGAATTATTGATTTTTATTTTATATACAAATTCTGTAGATGCTAAAGGATTAAAGCATTTAAAAAAATTATCTCGAAGTAATCAAAAATAATTGTTTTGCAAATTTCAATTTTTCACTACAAATCTTTCAAGTGTTTATTTACCATACTCATAAATTTTAGTTCTTCATTATCAGGAGCATTTAGAAAAAAAGTATTCAACTGCTGTGCTCAGCTAGTGGGAAACGTTTTGACATATTTACAAATTCATTTTTTAACGGAAAGGTATAAAACTGGACTGCCTGATTGTAGAAGCGATTTGTAATCGAACTGAGTTTTCACTTTTTTGGTAAATAAATTACCTATTGAGTTATAAGCGATTTTGGTCATGTGACAAATACGTTTATCACCCTTCCTGAGTAGTTATTCTTTTTTCGTGTAGAAATTCGGTTCAAAACGCCCACTTTGACAATATTTTCTGTAAAGTCTATTGCATATGCCCTCAAAAAATGAAAAAAAAAAAAAACCAGTTCGATTACATATTTCTGAACAACAACGCCTGCTAGTTTCGTGCATTTCCGAATAAAAATAAATGAAAACTTATGTCATAAAAGTTGCCCTTTTGGATTTGAGAACAGCCGAATGGCATCTATTAAGTTCTATGTTTCGTACTTTACTTTTTTTCTCCACTTTCAGAACCATCCTGAAAATTTCCAACATTACTTTCAATGGGGAAAAACGCACTGATGTCAAATCAGAATTGTGGATAAATAAATAATCGTGAATTGTGTCGTATGCAGCTGTATCCACATGACTGTCTGTCTGTTTGATAAATTCACAAAAATCTGTATTTTCATTTTCATCACAAACATATTTCATTAACTGAAATGCAAAAACCAGTCCCTTTGATCATCTCATTTTCAACTGTCCCTTAAATCGAGTGTCCCTTATTCAGAGGTAAGTACATTACATGTCCTATACCAAGGGACTGGGACCGGAAGTTTTGTTTCTTAAATAGAGGTGTCCCTTATTCGGAGTGTCCCTTATTTAGAGGTTTCACTGTACTATGTTTCTTATTAAACTGTAATAATAATTTCATTTTATGCTAAGAAAAGTACAGGATGGTGAAAATTTTGAGTGTATAACTTGGAGCAAAATTGAACATCATGTTGGTTTTATGTGTACAAATAAGATGAGGAATTGTTTAAACACTTATTTTAGGTACAGTTTAGTATTTCTACAAAACTGTGAAAGAGTCTCAAAAATAAATTAAATTTTGAACGAAATTTCATTTGAATTTTCGGAACAGAAATTTATTTAGTGACCTTCAAATTGTTTCCAAGGGGGGGGGGGGGGCTCAAAATATTTTAAGGGGGGCTGAGCCGCCCATAGCGCCCCCTTAGCTACGGGCCTGGTTGGTAGTCCCAAATTCGTATTGTTTTGCTTTCTCATGGCAAATACGAAGATGAAACCACAAACTCCATTTGTAATTCCAAAGTATTTGGGACCTGATGATTCTGCTTTGGTTCTACAAATTCCATTTGTATTCATATTATTATTTGTTCCTTTCATATTTAGTGTGATATAAGATATTAAATTCAATAGTTAATTTCAAATGGTTAATATTGTTTACTATTAATGGTCTTATATATATATATATATTCCAATTTCTTGACCTCTAAAATAGATAACCTATACCGTTCTGTTTGCAAACGTGAAGTTTCAGGATAATTCCTCAAGTATTTCGTTAAATATTTAACAAAACGTTTAAAATCCCAACTGACCGATCATCATTGGACATATAGTGTATATACAGCTATACCACACCCTACATTTTATAGTTTTTTAGCTCACAGGCTATCAAAGTTTGGGAGCTTATGTGCCCGTCCGTTCTGTATGTGCGTATGTGCGTAACGCGATAACTCATGATAAAAATATCTGATTCACTTAAAATTTTGGATATATGTATATTCTGATAAGGCGCTTGCCTTATTAGTTTTTGGAATTCCTTCGAAATGTATGACAGGGGGGACGGGGGCTAATACCCCTCCCTTTAATTTATATAAATGGGTTTTTCATGCAGAATTATCAGTTTTCATTCAAAATTTAGATGTAGGATCATTCTGATGAGGCACTTTCGTGATTAGTATTAAGTGTCCATTGGATAGAGAGGGGGAACGGAGAGCTCATGCCCCTCCCCTTAATTGATATAAATGGGTTTTTCCTGCAGAATTATCAGTTTTGTTCAAAATTTTTATATGATAAATCATATCCCTCATTAGTTTAAGGGGTTCAATGATTAAGTATAAAACGGGTAAATGGAGGGAACTTCCCCCTCCCCTTAATTTGTTTTTCGAACGGAATTAACCCTTGAGAATATAAGGCTTAAATATACTATTAGTATGCGTAGCCTGTGAGCTCAATGCCATCAGTTTAACTGGGCAATATTCTTTTTATTTCACTTATTATTCTTTCAGAAACTATTTTTTAAAAATAATAATACGTATATTTATTGTACGGAACACTCTGAGCGCGAGTAATACTCGCTCTTAGGTGTATTCGAAAAAACGCTTTTCCACCTTCAAGAGCTCGAAATTTTCTGATACAATTTCAGACACATTTTTAAAAGTAGAAATATGAAACATGCCAAAAGGGATTTTCGAATACATGTATGAGGTGCCGTGTGATTTCCTTGAATCTAGGAAAAAAAGTGACCGGGAAAAAAGTTATCGGAAAAAAGTGACATAAACTAGAAAAGCGGAAGAAAGTGACACGGAAAAAAGTGGAGGAAAAAAGTGACAAGGAAAAAAGTTACCGGAAAAAAAGTGACAAGGAATTGATTTTGGGGCTTTATTGTTGATTTTGGGGATTCATTGGTTAAGTATCAGAGGGGGATCGGGGGGGGGGGGAGAGGGGCTCATAATTTAGATAAATGAGATTTTTATGCTGAATTAACTGTTTTGGTTCAATTTTTGGATATACGTTGATACTGAAAAGACGCTTGCCTGACTTGATTAGTTTTAGGAAGGGACGATTACCCCCCCCCCCCCTCCCATCTGTCCTCAATTAGATGAATGGGTTTTTATGCAGAATTACTTTTTTATATTAATTTCGTTGAAAGAAAATCTTTATTTAAAAAGTATTAATTGAAATTGTTTTTTAAACTGAGCTAAAATAGATGTTCAGCGAAAGAGTATTTTCGAGATTGCCCCCCCCCCCCGCCGACACACACACACAAATATATATATGTATTTAATACAATATGCATCATTTAAACGCATGAAAAAATGAATTAAAAGGAATATAATCAAAACCAATATACATTTAATGTTAGTCATAAATCATTATATTATATCTTTATATTTTATGACATTGTATCATTATATGAAATTATTAGATAATAATATTGCAAACTTATAATGGAATTTCCTATGCGCAACACAGCAATTATCCTAGCTAATTATATATATACTCTGGTTTTTTTGAATTAATAAATTATTATATAATCATCTTTTATAAATCAAATCCAAAATAAGTATTAATGTTTTCAAATTATCTAAATCTCAGGAAGCAAATAATAGATGTGTGCAATAAATAAAATAGCCATTGAAAAATAACGGCGGTCGTAAATGCATTTAATTTTTAACAGCCCCCTTTTTTTCGGCTTAAAACTTTTGGTCTTTTAAAGGAAGTCAAGCGCCATTCATTAGTAGGAACCATCAAGAAACAGCATGAGGTAAGAGGGTGGATTTTCGGCGAAAGTGGCATGAATCGCTTCGCATATATTCTGTCTCAATGTACCTTTTAATTAACTTAACAAAAAGTACTTAAAAAGTATCATCAATGCTTCTAAATAAATACATTTTTTCCTTTCTCTCTCTCTCTCTCTCTCTCTCTCTCTCTCTCTCTCTTTTTTTTTTTTTTTTTTTTTTTTTACAATTTTTACTATAACTGAAAAAAGAAATTTAAATTAAATATTTAAATGTAAAATGTTGAGTTTCTATAATATGTAACAATTTTCAGAAGACTAAGGTTATGATCAATGATCTTTTGGTTCATTCCATGGTAACTCACATTACATTTAGAACTATTTTCAGTAATTTTAGTAACATAACACGCACAAAAAATTATTAAAAATGTAACTTTGACTTTGTTTGCTAATCAAATTTAAATGAAAATCACCTAATTTTAGTGTTATATCTTAAAATTTGGTTGTTAAATAACTCACATCAATGAAAAAGGAATAAGTTATCATATAAAGTGTCATTTTTATTATTATGCTTTAGGCAATTTTCATCCAAATTGACCCTTAGATAGGTTTCGTTGACAAATGTTAATTTTACATTTGAATATTTTTTAGAGTTATATTATTAAATTACTGAAGTAAATTGTTCTAAATGTAACTAAGTTACCATAGAATGACCCTTTTACACTAATCCATCTTAACTAATAGAAATAAGAGGATTTTTCTCTGCTATATTTATGTGAAGAATAATTACTCAAGTAAATACACAAAACGGATTCTTACCTTGGTATTTCACATTAATGGTTAAGAAGTGGGAGGGGTAAGCGGTACTTTCAAAGGAAAAAAGAAAATAATTTAGATGGATTTTCTTTATCATTGTTATTAAAATTTTTAAACAGGGAATTAATCTTAAGTCTAAGATTTTAGTTTGTTTGCTGAAGGGGGCAAAGGGAAGCAAAAATTATGTGGAGTGGGATTTTGATGATTGTTCATTTTTTGTTACAGCATACTAACAAAGAGATTCAGGGGGAAGCACAGCCAAACTACAAAAATGAGAGAAGATTTTTGCTTTCTCCTGACAACCATAGCTGGAATTTCCCCTCTATTTCTAGGCAAGGGATAAAAAGAAATGGAGAGAAAACGGTTAGGCCGACAGCCGCGATTGGGTTCGAACCCAGCACCTGCCGTCTACCAGTTGAGAGGTCCGAACCTCTCGGCCACTGGTGGGGCATGTTGCTCTAAGGACGGTACAGGATATGTCCCATCTTTCACAAATGATCTCTCTATCCAAATAATTATGTTTGATAACATACAATTTTTTCGTATTTTACATTTATAAGATTATTTTGTTATAGGACATTTTTCATATTAATTTATTAATCCAAAATTATAATTATTATCATCAAGCTTACAATTTTTAAATGTGTTAAAATGTTTCAAGATCTGAAAATTTCCTATTTTATATTAGCGAAAGGTAATTAATAAAAAAGTATTTTAGTAAAAACTTTTCCATCCCTCCTTATTCTTCCCTATATAAATATATGAAAAGCATAAAACACAACACCCCGGGATACTTATGATCTCAAAGATTACGTCCCAGTTTATTAACCGGATAAATTTTCCTCATTTGGTAAGCGGTTGCGTAGTGTAGTTGACAGCATGTAGGATTTTTAAAGAAAATGAGTGATTGAACGATTTTGAGTTCGAATCCCAATCAGACTAATTTTTCGCAACAAAAATTTTCATGTCCGATTTTTCAAAAGTAATTCAAAAAAATATTTATAATTGAAATTTATGAAAATTAGAAATTAAATATAAGTATTATTTTAATTTGGTTTCATAACAAAAATATTTCGATTATCAGATGAAAAAAAAAAACATTCTTTTAAATTATATATATATTTTTTTAATTTCGGATTTTTTGTTTTGTACTCATTGTCTAAGTAATTATTTTCAGCAAACCAATATCTTTAATATTTAAGTACTGAATGATTTTAAAAAATTCAAAAGTTAAAAAGCTAATTATATATATAAAAAGAAAAAGATTCATTTTAAAATATCACGATAATAAAAAACGTACAGTTAAAAAAAGTCCTTCCGGCAATGCCGGGAGGAAGAGGTAGCTTTCATATACTTATTTATATATTATTTATTTCAAGTTAAGTTATATTATTCAAACATACGAAGCTCAAATTAGTGAAATCCGATTTTATAAGATTGAATGCTAGTTTTTGTCAATATTGATTATTAATAGGAATTTTTAGAAATTAGTCATATTTTATTCAACCTGGTTTTATTTTTAGCGATTTAGAGAGTCGCCAAATTCCTTGATATCATGAAGTGTATGCCATTTTAAAGCAACATGATGGATAAAACAAACCAATGAGCTTGGCCGAAATCTTAATTCATGTGGACATGCACTCTCATATTGAAATCGATTAATATATACGAGTGCTGTCGCGGGCAAATTGATTTTTTTAAAAATGTCACCCACATTAGAAATTTAAACTGCTATATCTCAGGCGTTTTTAAAGATAAAGACAAAGCAAAAAATACTCCGGAATTCATTATTAAGATAAATACTTTCGAAAGAACCTTTTTTCAATTTCTAATTTTTTATTTGTACATCATTATACATTTAAAAGATTTTTGACAAACTTAAATAGCCGCCATTCTGAAACAAGATGGCGGATGAAGTTGGGTAGTGAACTCTGTCAAGACATTGATATGTACTAAGTACACACGGAGTAATATCCAAATCAGTTTTATAAATATGCGTATTACCGCGCGACAAATTTCAGACCTTTTCAAAATGCCAACCGCACTGGAAATTTAAAGTGCTATAACTCAGCCATTTTTCAAGATATAGATGAAACAAAAAAAATGCTCTGGAATCTTTGTATCAAGGTAAAATACACAAAAGAAATTTTTTTTTCAAATTTTCACTTTTTTGTACCTAATTTTAAAATTTTAATTAAAAAAATTTAAGTGGCCACCATTTTTAAACAAGATGGCGGATGATGTTGGCTAACGAACACGATCGAGGCATTTGTATGTACTATGTGCATACCAAAATTCATTCAAATCGGTTCATAAATACGTTAGTTACAGCATGACAAAAATCAGATCGTTTCAAAATGTCAGCCATAAGAAAAATTCAAAGTGCTATAGCTACATCATTTTTTAAGATATAAACAAAATAAAAAGTGTTCTGGAATCGTTGTTTTAAGTTCTAACACATAAAAGAAAAATAAATTTTCAACTTTTAATTTTTTGGCATTTAATTTTAAATTTTAAATTTAAAAAAATTAAATGGCCGCCATTTTAAAACAAGATGGCGGATGATGCTGGCTAACGAACTCGGTCGAGACATTTGTATGTACTATGTACATACCAAGTTTTATTCAAATCGGTTCATAAATACGATAGTTACCGCATGACAAAAATCATATATCAACATTTGAACGGAGGGTGGTTTTGGGGTCATGATCGGTGAAAATATACCAAAATTTTCTGGAAGTTCTTTCCTTCGGATGGCTGCAATAGGTAGCTTTTTATTTTTTGTAATGAAAGCTACCTAAAAATTAAAATACTTGATATAAAATTATAACATGCAGCTTTGACTTATGGGAAAAAAATAGAGAAGAAGCATATTTATGTAAACAGTAAATCAATGTTAAAACTAGCAAAATTTTTTGATCTATAAATGTGCTAATAAACTATGAAATTGCTAAAAATGGTTATTAAGTAGGCAAAAATTATAAAACCCAAAATTTGAAATTTAAGCAAAAATCACGTTTATTTAAAAAAAACCCATAAATATTCGAAATAGTTGCACATTATTATATATGTTTTAAACATGTAGATTATTGCAAATGTAGGCGCTAAAGCAGCTCTTAAAAATGAGAACATCTAAATAATCTAAAATTGCATGAAAATATTTCTTATAGAACAGCAGGTGCATAATGTATAAAATTTAAAAAAAAATCAATAAACATTAAAACACTAAAATGAAAAAACATCAAAATAATCAGTTTAAATATAAGTCATTACTCATCAGCAGGAGGAATGGCTCTATTCAATTTCCCCATCATTCAAATATAAAGCGCCATTAGCAGATTTCGTATGCTGAGACAGAACCTTACATTAAATACAAAGCAATACTTTTAAAAGGTGTTTTAAAAATAATCATTTAAAAAATGCAAAATATTCAAAATATCAAACACTATTATAAATAAAATCATAATTAACCTTATAAAAACAAAATAATTTAAATTTATAACATCGAAAATAATTACAATATAAAATGCAAGCAATTATCCCACCTCCTCCAGCATTCTTAATTTTATACATTATGCACCTGCTGCTCTATAAGAAATACTGCTCTATTTTCATGCAATTTTAGATTATATTTTATAAACATACACACGTATTTACAGGTATATATAGTATATTTTATTTCACGTTAAAAATAGTAAATTATTTATTTGAAAAAGCTAATTACTTAAACATGCAACAATATTTTCTAGTTAAAATTGTACTACGCTAGAAAATATATAATTATTTTCCATGTTTCATAAATTTCAATTAGATAAATATATCTTCAATTACGGTTCAAAAACAGAAAAATTTTCGTTGCGGAAAATGAGTGACTGAGATTTGAACACGAAAAATTTTCATTTACCCAAATTTCAGATTCCAGCACGCTATCAGCTATGCAAGGTTGAGTTTCTTCCGGAAGAAACCTATTTCTTCCAGGACAGTGGAAGAAACTGGAAAAAAGGGAGAAACTGGAAGAAATGTAAAAAACTGGAAGAAATGGAAGAAACGACCAGAAACCGTAACAAATGCTCAAAGTACATTAACTATGTAAAAGAATTAAAGTTAATTACATGAAATCTAAATTGAAAAATTTAATTATTACTAAAAATATTATTTTTGCAAAGATAAGCTATTTTTTTAATAACAAACTTTAGGTTCAGCAGACGTTTTCAGCTGATGGATTTTTACTAATGTAAAGATTGGAATTTTTTATTATGGAATGGATTTTTTTTATTAATTGCTCCATTTATAAAGAAAAAGAAACAACCCACAAATTGTTCATTTTTCATATATATGTGCATTATTTTAAACTGTGAAACACAATAAAATAAATTTTGTAATTTTTTTTATTTTTCATATAGCATGAATATTTTAATGCTGATTTAAAAAAATTAGTGTTCTAAAAATATCTGGGTTTGTCAAAATGCTTTTAAACTATCCTGAAGTGTAGGACTTGGGGGGGGGGGGATCTTCATTTTTTGCTTTTATCCAATTTAAGTTGAGAAATTGATTGCATCCTACTGCTAAAAACCTTTTTTGCTATACTATGTTGCATTATACTAAGAAAAATAAAGATTTTAATGACCTTTTTTTAATACTGAGGATAAATCAAGACAGGTTTTTAAAGCCAAAACCTAATTTAAATGACCTTCCTACTTTTTGGCCGAAAATGGTAACACCCAAAAAATTTTTAGTAGTTAAATGGTATCTTTTAAAGTAATTAATAAATACACAAATATACATAATTGAAATTAATTATATGTATAGTATTTATTAATTATGTAAAACTGTTAATAATCCAAAAACTTTATTTTCATGTACAATAATACGTAATTAATTCATCCATGACACAAAGATTTTCTAATCATACAAATTTCACTTGTGAAATATTTTAGTTTTAGGTATATATACATCTTGATTTTTTTACTATAATGATTTTTGGGTACTACTAGGTTATCCCGTTGACCAAAAAATTATCGCCAAACTATAAGATTAAATGCCAATAATGGATGATCGTGAATGTCACATTCAATGACATTAAATACGATTCATGTGTTTAAAATGTCATTAAGTGATTTTTATTTCGACTTTTTACGAATATTTTTATTAATATTCTACAAATTATTTGTTTTTTCGTTATTTAAAATAAGAATTATGCCAATATAATTTGGCTATTAGTAATAATAATTTGGCTATCAGTTTGGCGATTTCTATAATTTGGCGAAATTGGTCGACGGGATAACAGAGTAGTACCGATTTTTGTAAATGATCATTTTTTATTCTAGAACTTTCTCAAAGAATATTTGAAATCTATTGCAGTTTAAACTAAAAATTTTCTATGAGATGATTGATAATTATAAACAATGAAGTTCATTGCAATACATTCATTTGAGCCAATAGAGTTCAAATCAATAAATAAAATTGAAAATTTCCGAAGGAAAAAACAAGATTTTTGGAATACTATTTGTTTCGATCTCGCCGAATTTTCGCCCTTGTTTTTGGCAAAACTCAGATTTTGGGCCAAAAACAAAACCATATTTTTGATTGATCTCTATTTAATGTAGTAATTATTATACATTATTTACATTAATAAAATTGATGTAAATTAAAAGCTTTTATTTAAATGGATTTCATTCTACCATTAGTAAAGAATCTCTACTGTTTACTACTAGTTTCAGAAATTTAAATAATAAAAAAATATGTTGGTTAAATTGAAATGGATAACATTTAACTGATTTTGTGTATTTTGGATAAAATTTCTTTTCATTTAGCCAATGGTTGAAGGAAGGTCTCGATATAAGTGTTGTGTGTGGGCTAAAAAACTGATGCAATTATTAATTTAGCATATATGCTTAAATTTGTTTTGGTCCAGTGAAATTAATTTATATTAGATTACAGGAAGAAGATATTTATTATATCTTACAAAATTGAAAATATATGGTAAATTTTTAAAGAAAAATAGTTTCTTCCATTTCTTCCCACTTGGAAGAAACCTATTTCTTCCGGCCGGTTTTTTCCATGGTTTGTTCCGCGGTTTTTCTCACTGCGGAAGAAACTTGCCAACCCTGCAGCTATGCCATTGAGCCGCTTGCCGAATGAGGAAATTTATAGAAACATAAAAAGTAAACTTTGAAACTTATTTTCTCAAGACTCCCTGGATATTGCGCTGTTTGATTTTCATTCATTTATACAGACTATCGATATACAAATGTGCACTGCATTCTGTAGCCCCGGCTTCAAACATTCCTTTGTTACATGATTATTGTTGATAAAGAGCAACGAAAAAGACAGAAGAGTTTTCTGAAACAGATTTAGCTATTTTAAAACTTCGTAATATAAGAGGTTGTAAGTAGACATTGCTCTTTGGTGGATGTTAAACTATTTTTACAACTGATTATTATTACTATAGAAAATAAAAATAGAGTAGGATATTTTTTTTGACAGAGTTTTAACAAAGAATATTTTGCATGCAGGCATGAAGAGAAGAAATATCCGAATGAGGAGGGGCAATTTAGATGATTAATTATTTATTACAAAAGAGCAACAAATAAAGTAGACTTATTGTTATAGTTTTTTTTTTTTTTTTTTAAACTTTATGTGCTTGAGGAGTGGAGGGAAGTGGGGCGTAAATTTCACGAAAGAGACATTTCGATAGAATTACATTAAAAAAGACGACAAAAATCCGCCAAATTGCAGAAAATTCTCACACTTGAAATTAGGGCAGTTAATCATAAAACGGTTTTTTAATATTTTAAAATTTGGATGCTAATGGTGAGTGACAAATGTAGAAGTAGTAATTCGAGGTAGAATTTTATGCGATTTTTTTTTTATATAATTTTTTAAAACATGCAATTTTATAACCAGTTATGCTACACTGTAAAAAAAAAAAGAAAAAAAAATGATTTTACGAAAACTATACTGGTAATCGGGACACCAGTACAATTTACTGCTTTTAACGGAAAAGTTTTGTAAATTCCATAATTTTTTCCGTATTTACGGTTTTTTTCTGGAATTTACCGAAACTTTTTCGTTAAAAATTAGTAAATTGTGCTGGCGTTTTGATTACAAGTACAATTTTCGTAAAATCGTTTTTTTTCTTTCTTTTTCTCCTACAGTGAAGCCATCTTGTGAAATTTAAGATTTCAGTTATACTGTGTGCAATTTAGAGTGTGCAATTTTATCCCTTCCTTACGTGGGGAAGTGGCTCGTTTAGGAAAATGCCACAGATGTGCCACATTTTGTCGATTGTCCAATCACAGTCCCATTATCCAAGAGAGAGTTTTTTTTGTCACGATCTGGTATTTGTTTATTCCATAACACCATAAAAAATAATTTAAACTAGTCGGCCACCGTAATTCTTAACCATTTTGGATATTCATACTATAAAACATGAAAATAAAACATGTGAAAACTATTTGCAAAAAGCATCGGAATTTCAAAATAAAATTTAAACATATATTTAAATATTTTTAATACATAGCATTGCTCTATTACGTATTTGCGGGTACTACTTGATTATCCCATCGACTAATTTCGACATATAAATCGCCAAACTATATGTAAATTATACAAATTAGCATAATTTTTATTTTAAATAACGAAATAACAAATTAGTAAAAGATTAATACAGTGCGTGTCTAAGTTTAAGCACAACAGAAAATTTCACAATAAAATTTTATTAATGAGTGAAAGTTTCTTTCTTTTCACATAACTTACAAATTGTAGTTTTAAAAAGATAGTCAACAGATTTATGCTATAAAATTTATCTTAAATAATAAAATTTATCAAAACAACAAAAATGAGTGTGTCAAAAGTTTAAGCACAGTAGTTTTTTAGTCTCTAGCAGAACAAGAACTAAAAAAAACTCGATTATTGCTCCTATTTGCTGAATTAGTTTAAATATACTGTCTTCCATCGATAAAATGAGATTTTGTATTATTTCTGGTTCAATTTTAAACGAAGCATTCTCAATGGGATCTTTCAAATATTTAACTGAAGAATACTGCTTTCCATTTGGTTAAACTGCATGAGCGAGAATACCCCACATATTTTCTATAGGGTTTAAATCGGGACTAATTGCCGGCCATTTCAAAACAGACTATTCGACTTAAGCCACGATGAAGTTGAGATTGAGGTAGAGGTCTGCACGGGCCGAAATTTCCAAGCCCGGGCCCGGCCCGGCCCGAACGAAAGAATTATTGGCCCGACCCGGCCCGGCCCGAAAGTTAAAATTTCAGCCCGAGCCCGGCCCGGCCCGAACGAAAAAATTAATGGCCCGACCCGGCCCGGCCCGAAAGTTAAAATTTCGGCCCGAGCTCGGCCCGGTCCGGGAAAAAGTTTAAAATTCGGCCCAAACCCGGCCCGGCTCGAGTGAATTTCTACAGAACATTGATCTTTAATCTTATGGAAGAGTTCTGACCAAAAAAAAATTATATTAGTCTTTCCTTTTTTCCATGTTTATAATCTCCATTTATGCAGAAGTGCCGTTGGCTGTGATATTTATGTTTTTAAATGAATCTTTGTCTGTTGTATGTAAATGTTTCAGTTATCACTAGTATTATTAATCCATATTCCCTGTAATGGAGACAAAAAATCGAAAAAGCGGTATATGGTAAAATTTCCAAAGACAAAATCGCTTTGGAACGAAAAAAAAAAAAAAAAAAAAAAAAAAATGCATTCTCTTTTTAACAGATGTAAATGTTTAATATATTTTTTTTCTCTCGTATTGTTGTATTCATTTTGCATGGATGAACATTTTAAAAGAAACTTTCAGTTTTCAGTTTAAAAAAAAATTCCGTCATAATCATGTTTTTTTCTTTTTTTGGTGGGTGTGTGTGTTTAATTCTATTTTAAAACGCCTAGTAATCTACGATTCTTTAAAAGGAATAAATTCTAATGTTTAATTGTAGAATAATGACGGCTTAAAAGTATATGCTTTTTTTGCAGAAATTTTTGGACAAAGCCAAATATTACTGATTTATAAAAAGTCGAGTAAAGGATTTTCATATAGGAGGATTCAATAGAAACTGATCATTTTGGTCCATGAAAACTAGGAAGAATGGAATCAGTCTCGGCTTCGTACGGAAAAAAAAACGTTAGGCCTGGCCCGATACTCCCGCAAAAAAATGAGGCCCGAGCCCAGCCTGGCCCGAAAAGATTAGTGACTAGGCCCGGCCCGGCCCGAGTCTTCAGAAGTAAGGCCCGAGCCCGGCCCGGCCCGAATGCCATTATTGAAATTCGGCCCGAGCCCGGCCCGCGGGCCGGGCCGGGCTCGGGCTGCGGGCCGAGGCCCGGCCCGTGCAGACCTCTAGATTGAGGTATGGATCGAAGCATTATGTTGAGATAACCATTTTTCTCCCCCAAAAACCTCGGCAACAGGATTCAAATGATTGGCAAGTGTCTCTTGGTAGTTTTCAGAGTTTTCAAGAATACTGATGAATGCTAAAGATGTCTGACCATTGAAAGACTCCCCCCCCCCCATACCATAACAGAACCACCATTATGTCGTCGGCTAAATACAGGTTCTTTGCGGAGATCATGCCAATAGTACTTAAATCCATCAGGGCCATAGAGGTTCCATTTTTTTCATCACTGAATATGATATTCAGCCACTTTTCACCAAATGACATATGCTCTTTGGCCATTGTAATCTAGCTTCTTTATGGTGTCGTTTGAGACACGGTAATCGAGCCATTTTACGGTATTTGATGCATTTGAATTCCAAAAATCTTCTATGAACAGTTATTTTTTCAATATTTGTCCTCCAACTGCATGCATTATTTACGTAAGAGAGTAATTACCGGTTGAAACCAAATTTCTGATGCGCCTATCTTCGCGCAAACTAATGACTCGCGGACTTCCTGTACGAAATTTTCCTTTGAAATCATTACAACGAGCCAAAATTTGATGAATACCTCGTTTTGATCTTTTTAATGCACTTTCAATTTCAGAAATAGACTTATATTTTGCTCTCATACTCCAGATTTTTATCACCTCTTCCTCTGAAAATCCTTTCGACTTAGACATTTTGTACTAACTCAGAAACAACGACTGCTTCTTATACACCCATAAATTGTTTGCGTGTGCAACCACTTACGTCAGATTGTAAAATTTTCATTTCATAAAAACGATTTTGTACTTAAACTTTTAACATGGTTATTTTTGTTTTATTCTTAAACTCCAAGGTTTGAAATAAAATTTAAAAATTGATTTCAATGTATATGGTATTAAAATAGATAACATATACAAGACAGATATTGAAATAAAATGAATATTTAAAGTTTTATTTTAAAATTGCTATTGTGCTTAAATTTTTTATACTTACTGTAATACTACCAATAAAACATCGAATTAAAAAGCACTTGATAATGTAACAAACACATGCAACTCGTTTAATGTCAAGTAACTGTGCCATTTTCGATAAGCCTTTATTGGCATTTAATCTTACAGTTTGGCGATAATTTTTTGATCGACGGGATAATCAAGTAATACCGAATTGCGTAAAAGAAGCATCTTTATTACTCCAAAAATGATAGTTATATCAACTAACAGTTTACTGCGTTGGATCAAGCATCTCATTTCCAATTAAAATATATCTTTGAATTTAAATTTAAATGAAATACAGGTTCATAAAAAATCGAGAATGTAAATTTTTATGTAACTTTCATCAGAACGAATATTTTGAAAGTCCGAAAAAAAAATTCCGGATAATCGAGGTTACTGATATTAAATAGGCTTCTTTCGATTTTTACATATATACCAAATTTCAAGTCTCTATCTCAATTTGTTCGGGAGATAGGGCGTTTACAGACACACAGACGGCATTTTTTTTCTAAAAAGAGGTTTTTCGTAATCTCCAGTGTCTGAAACGTGTAAATCCGTCATTTTCTTTCGATTTTCAAAACGAACGCAAGGCTTACTCTACACTACATATGATGGGTAATAGGAACTTGCATTTCAGGCTTTTAAATAAATGTTAAAAAATACCCTTGTTCTAAATATCTAGAATTTGCGAGCAACATGTTAGGTTATGAAGGCATCAAAGCTTAACCCATTCCATTACATGTCCTCTTATTAGGAAACAAAATGACGTTTTGGCGCAATTAGTGCAGGTCTTAAGTCCCTGAAGCAAAGAAAGAAAAAGTAAGATTAAGAGTACATAGTGAAACAATATCCAGAATAATTTCGGACAATGAATACATAAAATATGCAAAATGGAAGGTGGTACCCAAATTAACACAAATACATGTAACATAGCTGTTAGAATAGACCAAGGAATGCAAGCAAAAAAAGGGTTGATTTTTTTTTTTTTTTTTTTTTGCTGTAAAAAAAAAGAAAAAAAAATCTGGATTCCATTATTATTGGCATGATTTTTGTAAAGAACCAAAGTATTTTTGTAAATGTTTTTGGAATGGCGAGGTAACTGATGTTTTTAAGGTTGAATTAGCTCACTTAGACACAAAGAAATAAATACAAATGCTATGGACTAGAAATTATCAGACGATATTGGATATTCAATTAAAAATTCATTTGGAAGTACTTATCGAGACTAGACATTTGAACAGCACCCACGCACATGGGACATTTTTTTTCCTTTTACGGCATATGTTGTGGCAAAACCCAAACACATGCTTCAATATGCCGTGTTACATATTTTAATAAAAGTTAATTTTATAAAATTAATTAAAAATGTTTAGTTATTTTTAAACAGTTATTTAATGAAGTTGGTGCAGAAGCATGTTCTTTTAGGTGGACTTTGTCACTTAACGACAGTCTCACTTAATAGCATGTAATCCCAATCTTCAAATGCCTACAAAAAAAAAATGTATCACAGATTTTACCGGATGTTGGCTTTAATAAAAAAAAGTGTGTACTAGCAAAAGTGGTAAAATTATAAAAAATTGAATACCTATACATAGGTACTTATTAAATTTAAACGTAATTATTTAAAAAGATATACATCGGCCTCCAAAAGTTAAGGTACCACCGGTTTTTTGCGTCTAACTTGTAAATGAAGGAATATAGAAACAACACATTTAGAGGAAATGAGCGCTAAACTTATGTATTAAATGCGACATATAGATTTACTCAAGTTAAACGTATAAATGAAATTACGACAAAAAAACACACTCATGGTGGAAAATTCTTGGAGAAATCAATACATCGCAGTAATATGCAGTAAAATGGGACGGAAACATTAAAAAAACTGGTTCTAATACGGAATATGTCCACCCCGGACTTGAATGCATTAGCAGTTTCAACTTTCCATACCAATGACACTCATATTGCTATGTTTGTCTTGAATTGGACCGCACTTCTTTTCTCTTTGTGAAATCTGAAAGTTGCCAATAAAGCGATCACCGCCAAAAAACAGCATCTTTTCGCCAAAGATGTTGGATTCGAAACCATGCCGAGATAACAATGGGATTTGGCGTCTACGTATATGAGAAAGTCAATGTTCCATACTCTCAATTAAATTTTCGGACACCAAAATAAGTAGCGCGACCAGACATAGAGTAAGCCTTGTTCCAGCTCATTTAATGACCTTGGAGGAGGACTAAAAGCCGCAACCTGTTTTCCAAAATAGTCCCAAAAAGGCTCTATCAGATTCAAGTCTGGAGAGTGAACAGGTCATACCATTCCCTCCAAACAGTGATCTTGAAGATCCTCAACAACCACAGCTCAGTGTGGTCTCGCATTATCATCCATTAGAATGAAATCATTGCTAATAGCACCGGCATATGGGAGTACAAATGAATCCAATATCTCATCCCGATATCTCGCACCAGTCAGAGTTCCTTTATGAGGTCACACACATGCAGGTCAGTGTGGCCTTCGAGTGAGATCCTTGCCCAAACCATGATTCCACATTTTATGTACCTGTGTGTTTCGACAGTGTTTGATTGATGGTATCGAGTGCATTGTTCTCTAGATCAGAAGACGTCATGAATCGCTCTCCAGTGTGAATCTGGACTCGTCTGTGAAGAGTACAGAAGCCCACTCTGGTCCAGGAAACATTTTCTCTTGCCCAACATAAGCAAGTCCTTCTCTGTCGTTTGTTGACACCAGTTGTCACACAACTGGTTGCCTTGCATAGAGACCTGCATTGTGAAGACGTCTTCGTACCGTAGTAGCAGAGATTCTTCTTCCAGATGCAGTGAAGTGGTCTGCAATGAGATGTGTCACAGTAGTGAGTCTTCTCCTTCGGTCCGAAAGAGCGAGAAACCGGTCTTTTGCAGGCGTTGTAACACTTGGGCGGCCTAGAATATGTCTCTGGACACAGAATCTTCGGATTCACACTGATCCCAGAGTCGTTGGACTACACTGTGAAACACATTGAGCCGTCTAGCTGTAGCGGCCTGTCACAACCCCGTCTCCACCCATCTTACCGCCCGCCATCTTAATGAATCGAGCAAACGACTTCTTCTAAACATCTCTAGATTCTACTGGTTGTTGTGAACAAAACTGACAACAGTAGTTCAAATCAGTGGCGTAGCTAGGGGGGGGGGAAGGGGGGAGGTCGTCTCGGGCGCCGAGGCCCAAGGGGCGCCAAACAGAGAGGCTTAAATTGAAATTCTCAGATGCTTTGACAATAAATAAAAATTTATGATATTTTTTTTTCTTTTCTGTTATGTGTGTCTATGGATGTTTTCTTTAATAAGATACTTTGTTATATCCGAATAATGAAGAAAGAAATGTTTCTATAGGGATGGCTCAAAGCACTTTGTATCTAAGATATGTATCTGAATTGAGGCGCAAAATGATTAAGGAGCGCCAAATTGAGAGGAGCTTTAAACGAAATTATTTCACATATTTTGAGAATAAAAAAGAATTGTTGACTTTTTCTTGTGAGTGTGCGTGTGTGTATGAATGTTTTAAAGGAATTCGGTGGAGGTGGGAGAAATGGGGAGATCCATAATTGTCAATCACTGATGGAAATTTTTAAATGTTTATCCTCCAGTTTATAAATTAAAAGACCTGTTGGTGGCTCGTAGTCATATTTTTGGCACGAAAAGAACATATTTCCTTTGCTTACTGATCACCCACCCGATGATTTTTCCAAACCAACCACGAATGTTTAAAACCTCTATTCATATTAAAGTTTAAAAAATATTAAAAAAAAAAAAAAAAAAAAACCCTCTCAGAAATGAATCTCTGGTATGTATCTCCGCTGTCTTCGGCAGCATATACTGTTAAAAAACAAAAAACGGATTATTTTACAGAAATTGTATTGGCAATCTGGACGCCAGTACAATTTATTGCTTTTTTAACGGATTTTTTTTTCTTTTTTTTGGGGGGGGGGGGGGGAGATTTGAAATTTACGGAAATGCTTCCGTTAAAAAACAGCAAATTGTACTGGCATCCCGATTACCAGTATAATTTCCGTAAAATTGTCCGTTTTTTCCCAATGGCGTAGACCTGGCGTGCTACGCACGCATTTATAACCACTATAAACCTCCACTGATATTTCTCTCTTTCAAAATGAATCTCTTGCACGGATCCTGGCTGCCTACGTTAGGGGTCTGCACGGGATGGAATTTCCATTCTCGGGCTCAGCCCGGTCTGAAAGAAAGTTATTTTAGCCCGGCCCGATCTGGCCCGACGGGAATGCTGAAATCTGCCCCCAGTATATCTGCCCCCGTCCGCCATTTTGACCTCTGCATTAGAAGGGGGTAGATATCCAGTGCTGCAGCATTTCACTTTCTACGAGGGCCTGAAATCTGCCCCCAGTATATATACCCCCATATCAGAAAGGGGCAGGTATCCAATGCAGAACATTTTGTCTTCGGCGAGAGCTGGAAATCTACCCCCAGTATATCTGCCCCCGTCCGCCATTTTGAGCTCAGCATTAGAAGGGGGTAGATATCCAGTGCTGCAGCATTTCACTTTCTACGAGGGCTTGAAATCTGCCCCCATTATATGCACCCCCATAAAAAAGGGGGAAGAAATCCAATGGGCATTGGATATCTGCCCCTTTCTGATATGGGGGTATATATACTGGGGGCAGATTTCAGGCCCTCGTAGAAAGTGAAATGCTGCAGCACTGGATATCTACCCCCTTCTAATGCAGAGGTCAAAATGGCGGACGGGGGCAGATATACTGGGGGAAGATTTCATACTTCCCCCGACGGGAATGCTGAAATCTGCCCCCAGTATATCTGCCCCCGTCCGCCATTTTGACCTCTGCATTAGAAGGGGGTAGATATCCAGATTTCCAGCTCTCCCCGAAGACAAAATGTTCTGCATTGGATATCTGCCCCTTTCTGATATGGGGGTATATATACTGGGGGCAGATTTCAGGCCCTCGTAGAAAGTGAAATGCTGCAGCACTGGATATCTACCCCCTTCTAATGCAGAGGTCAAAATGGCGGACGGGGGCAGATATACTGGGGGAAGATTTCATACTTCCCGGCCCGACGCAATTCCTACTTTTTCGAAAAAATCCGGATTTTTATCATATAATTAAGATTTTTTTTTTAAACTTCAGGAATATTTATTGAATGATTTTACAGTATTTTCAGGAAATACACTATAGCAATATTAATGATAACTTACTTAGATTTTCACCATTCAAATAGATTCATTAACAATTTACTGTGTTTAATAAATAAAAAAAAAGTTAAAAACATCATAACTCTTGAAGCTGTATAATAAAAAATAGATTAATGAATATATTTCTATATCATTTTATTAAAGATTTTCTCAAAAACCAAAGGATCTACTTTCTGATACATTTTTGAATTCATTTCTTTTCGGAAATGCTTAAGATTAGCAAAAGTTTTCATTCAGAAACTAAGTAATCGAATGAGGTTATCCACTTTTTTTATACAAGCAATTTAAGAAAGTTAGCATTTTGAATTGAATTTCTGGAAGCGACAGCATGGGAAAGGAGAAAAATCTGCAACCACGTTACAATAGTCTCTTACACCTCTACAATTATATAAAAGTATCTTATTTGCCAAAAAAGGAAAACGTTATGATTCCAAATCATTTTAATAGTCAGGTTTGTCAATTTTATTGTACCTTTACACTTAAAAATTAGTCAGAAAATGTTTCAAACTTTCACGTTGTTGGGCAGCGAATTTAAGAACCACTAATAAGTATATTTCCAAAGATTACGGTAACATAAGTTCTTTATCGCTATTAGTACTTTTATATATCATGTTGTCTGCCTAACACATTTTGTGAACAATTAAGTCCAATTTCAGCCTGGCTCGACTATATGTAGAAAAACAAAGCAAGCCTGATCTCGGCCCGTCACGAGTCTGCTTAAAAGATATTAAGTCCGAGTTAGACACAAAGTAACAGTCCGATGCCGATCTTTACACTGTACAAGTTTCATTTCTGTTTTGATGTTGTCAAACTAGGATCGGCTCGTGACGCACACTTATTCTCGTTAAAGCCATATTCGTTGAAAATATCTCATTATTTATCGTCCTTCCTGAAATCTTTATAACGGGACAGTAAGCTCGCTAAATTTTTTTATCGGTTCGGGCCGGCCCGTTTATTTTGTTTGTCGGTCCGGCTCGTTAGAATATTCGGAACCACCTCTCCGGCTGGGTACGGGGCAGGGCCCGTGCTGACCTCTAGCCTACCCCATAGACCTCTAGCATTCTGATATAACACACGCTCATAAAAATTTATAAAGAATCGTAGGATGAGTTGACAGATAAAAATTCTGCAGAAACAGTGTTGCCAGCGGTCTACATTTTGTAATTCGGATTTTTTTATTGCCACCACTTTTTTGAAATCGTAAAATTCGTTTTACATAATGACATATTTATTAAGGTGAAAAATGGGAAATTTCGCCATTTGAAAAAATTCGTGTTAATCGAGAAATCTGAATTTTGAAAAAATAGCCCATTGGCAATTCTGCCCAGAAATCGGGCCCATGAAACATCAGATAAAAATACCCCCTGGCGGTGAAGGTAAAATTAAAAATTGTAAGACAATTGAAAACCAAGTTGGATGAAAAAATCCATTTGAAATTCGGTCTGAGAATGTGCCCCTTGCATTGGAAGGTGGAGCTAAAACTGTATGAAAATCATATGCTAATTTGAATGAATCAATCCCCGTTGAAATATGGCCCACAAAATAAGAGAAAAGAATTTGACGTTAATTTTATTTAACATAACTAAATTCGTTGTTAACATAACACATTAATAATCTTCGATTAAGTTGATAAAAAGTTTTTAAATTACATTTATAGACTTCAATTTATAAATCAAAAGGCCTGTTTGGCGACTTGGAGTTCACATTTCTGGTATCAAACGGACATCTTTTATTTGTATACTTGCTGACTCGTCCGTCGATTTTTCCAAAAAAAATGATTAAATAGGGGATGCCAAATTGAGAGGAGCTTTAAACCGAAGTTATTTCATATATTTTGATATAAATAAGAATTGTTGAACTTTTCTTTTGTATATGTGCAACGTTTAATATTTAAGTTGATAGCCTATAGGCCATATAGTCTCTGATCCACCAATTTTTGGAAATTAGACGGGAGTGTCGGCAAGAAAATATCTTTTTAGTTTAGTTATTAATGAATGTTCATCCCTGTATGGTTGTTTCTCTGAACTTCTGCACTGTAACCATTTGGTTCTGGAAAATCTTTAAAAAAAAATTACTTATCGATTTTTAGAAAATTTATACACAGGTTTAAACCTTTTTTCTACATGTGCTCTGAAATTTTCAAATCGATCTTTTTCTTAATTTTTGCTGATTAGTGAAAATTGTTGATTTATTCCATTTCAGCTATGGAATCAAGTTCAGATGTGCGTTCGGTTTTTGTGAAAAGAAATCGCAGTTTTGACGAGTTTTAATAAATATTCTTTATTAATTACCAAAAACTAAAAAATCTGAGCCTCATGAGAATCAGGATCTGCTTTTGACTAACCTCACTCAAGTTTTCACACTTGCACGTAAGGTAAATATTTCAAGCCATTTCTGTCTTTTTTTATCGGTTACTTTGACTAGTCTCTTGTTCATTAAATCTATCAAATCATGCAAAGTACTCAATGAATCAAAGATCAATACAGTTCCAGCAATTTTTAATAGCATCCGTGAAAATTAAAATTGAACTGGCGTCCATTTTTGTAAATATTTCAGTCTAAAATTCCCTAAAGCTTTTCTGTTACATTCAGATCGGGGCTATGAACTGGCCATTGAAGGCATTTCACCTGATTAGCTTCCAGTCAAGATTTAGTTAACTTTGAAACATGAAGGGAAGCGTTGTTCCGATGAAATGTCCAGTCTCCTAAAGTTATAAGAGGGACAATGGGTAATAAATTATTTTCTAACTAACATATCTTGATACATAACTGAATTCATTTTGTTATGCATGAAAATAAATGGAGTGGTCTCACAAGCACAAACCATTACCGAGCCACCTGAAAATTGAAGCTTAAAACAGAAAAAGGGTTCCTGACGTAAGTCATGCCAAAAATATTTACAGTCAATCCATCGAAATTAAATTTCTTTTCGTCAGAAAAGCCGTCTTCCCAATTTGTGCCTTCGGTGAAATGCCTTCGTGCAGTCTAAGTGAGCATATTTGTGATGTTTAGAAAGAGGGGGTTTTTCTTTGTTATTTTTTTAATTTGAACAATGGAATTGTTACTTAAAACATTTCTGTCCGTTCGGCTTGTACATGGTAATTGTAATTGTTCTTGAATTTGGGCAGACGATATTTTTTTTTACTGCAAGCCGGATTTGCCTTGATTGCTTTACGATTAAACATTTTGGTCTTGCTGTACACTTCTTACTGCCGTAATCTTCGAGATTTATGAGAAAACTCTTTGCTGCAGTTTTGAACCTTTCTATTTTTCTTGCAATATTGGAAACAGACATTTCAGCTTCATTTAAAGTTAATATTTTAGTTTGTTCACCATAGGATAACATTTTCCCTTATGACATCGCATTAGACACAACAAAAAAATAAATGAAGAATTGACGATTAAAATATTCAGTTTACGTTTACATTTACACAAACTTTCATTGCGACTTGCTTTTTCAAGTCTGGGGGGAGGGGGTTCAAGTCAGTTCTCTTCGGGGAGGGGGGGCGCAAAAATATCTTCCTGCTCCGGGCGCCAAAAGACCTAGCTACGCCACTGGTTCAAATACAACCAGTAGAGTCTAAATATGTATAGAAGTCGTTTGCCCGATTTATTAATGTGGCGGGCGTAAGATGGATACAAATGAGGTTGTCACAGGCCGATACTGCTAGGCGGCTCAATGTGTCTCGCAGTGTTGTCCAACGACTCTGGGATCAGTATGAATCCGAAGATTCTGTGTCCAAAAGACATGTTCCTGGCCTTTCACGTGTTACAACACCTGCTCAATACCGGTTTCTAGCTCTTTCGGCCCGAAGGAAAAGACGCATTAGTGTGCCGCAACTCATTGCAGACCACTTTACAGCATCAGGCAGAAGAATCTCTGCTACTACGGTACGAAGATTTCTTCACAATGCAGGTCTCTATGCAAGGCGACTAATTGTGTGTGTCCCTCTCAACAGACGACAGAGAAGGGCCTGCTTATGTTGGGCAAGAGAACATGTTTTCTGGACCTGACAACAGTGGGCTTCTGTACTCTCCACAGACGAGTTCAGATTCATCAAAGAATTTTGATGCACAAAAATTGACACTCCACATCTTCTGTTTCACTGAACAATTCCAGGTTACTTTCAGAGTCTGTGTCGATCAGCGGAAGGCCATCCTCATCGAGACTATGATAAGATGATTCGATATGAATAGTTTTTCGGCATCTTTTAAGAGTAATTTTCTTTCAAGCCTTTGAAATACTATTTTTTGCTGCAGATTTTCTGAAATATATATTTTAAGAGGTCTGTGTTCTTTATTCATTAATGGGAACACTTATTTCCAGTTTTTTCTTAGTTTTCTCTTTCTTCTTTTGTTCCTTATTAGTTTTGTAAATTTTTTTTTGGCTTAATATCCGCTTGTGGAGAGGTGGTGTAATATCTAAGGTTGTCCATGATCTTGATGACGATCATGACAAAGATGATCTTGTCCCAAGCTTTTCTTGTTTTGGATGTCTTCTGTTGGTCTGCCATCTAAGAATCTAACTAACTCACTGATTGCTAATTCTGCTCAACTACCACATATATAGGAGCAAGATGATGTTTGAGAACATTTCACGATTTTCTAATGTCAGAATTTCTGGAATACCGTTGTAAAACATAGAACAGCATTTAATACATCTTCACACCTATAAGGAGGTTTACCACGTGGGGAGGGGCGTTCTATCGCGAACGTGGCGATATATCACCAAATTTGGCGACTGAAATTAGTTACCAAATGAAAATTTGACGATATCTCTAAAATTTCACAAAATTCCCACTGACTTCCATTGTAATCTAATACGGTTTACTTGCTTGCAGAAAATCAACAGTGAGACATTTTAATGCAACGAAAAATAATATTAGCTTATGAAGAGAGCTTAATTAAACTATTTACATAATCTTTGAGCTCAAACACTATTTAGAAAATCTGTCACAATATGTAAAGATAAAGTAAATAGGTAATATACGAAAAAAAGGAGTTCCAAATATGACACTATACCCATATTTGGGAATCCTTGGTTGTGCCATGTTGGGAATTCCACACTGACTGCTCATACTAATTAACATTACTAATTACTGACAAAAAGAAAATTAATGTCAACCCAAACCAATAATTAACAAACAAACTATAAGTGAACTGAAGTTACAAATATGTTCAAACATTTCAAAATCACTTACATTCTTCGAAAAAGTTAATCTTGAAAATGTAACCTTAAAAATTTTTAAGATTTGGAAACAACTGATGGAGTGTCGATACTAAAATCGATAGAATGAAAACGAAAGCACTGCACCCTGTTGAATAAATTTGAAAAACTACTGTCTGAGAAATTTATCACTGGCGTGCGATTTCTATTTTACAAGATATAAGATAGTGCCATATTAGGGGATTACACCATATTTGGGCACTTTATCCTATATATTTTTTAAATGTATGGCTTTTCTCACATTTTTCGAAAGATTGAATTCAATTTTGAAAATTTTTGCGATGCGAACGTGGGTGAAGCAAATAGTCGGCACTCGGGCATATTCATGGTAAGAGAAAATTTAAGGAATGTATGCATAGAAGTTTTATTCTTTTAATAATATGCTACCTAATAAGAAAGCGTATTAGTTACAGTGCAAGAATAATTAAAACAAAATACTGAGAGAGACATAAAAAAAGGAATTAAGACATAATAAAATATATAATATTTAAATCAATAAAAAGCACAATAAGGAAAAAATAAAATCAAGGGCTGAAACGTTTCCAGATCACATAATAAAAATTAAAAAATATTTTTTAAAGGTTTTTCTCAAATATCTGTTAAAAAAAAGAATGGAGGGCATTGCTAGTTTAAACGCACTGAAATTCGTGCTAAATAATTCTAGTCAATAATGATTAAAAAACTAATTTTATGAAAGAATAAAATTTTTTCCCCGATTTTGTATCATATTTATGACCATCATTTTCTCTCTCAAAAAAACTTCCGTCTTTTCACAGAATATGTACTGACAGCACTGCTGCCAGTAATTGTCTGTAGATTGACGAACATCCGTTTATTTTTTTTCTCCGTCAAAGGAGGTAAAATATCCGTCATTTCAAAAAAAAGTTTGGAAAAGATGAATGCGGTCGACGTGAGGATCGAACTCACGACCCCAGCATCAGAAGGCGAGCGCCCTGCCTCGGCGCCACGGTTGTACAAGAGGAAAGGGCTTTGAAGTAGAACCGTTTATTTCATATGAGTGTGGCTTGGTCTATTTCGTAAAAGAGCTTTTAATTTTGAAGTTAATTTCGGGAAGATTTCATCTTTAATGAAACTGTGACTGGGGTTTTTATACGTTTATATTAATATTGTATAAAAATGTGAATTTTAAATATATATACGTAGATTGCTAAAGGAAAAATATGGATGTTCTATTTTTATCCGATAAAATTTTTTTGAATAGTATCAATTTTGTTTTTCAATTTTTTTAATTAAAATATATTTTAAATGTGCTCACTTAAAGTATATTTTAAATGCGAATATTTATTATATAAGTAACTTAGTAAATTCAACTTTATTCAATTTATCCAACTTTGAATAACAAATTGTGAGAATTTTTGAATACATGAAGAAAGTAATTGTTATTTATTTTTAAATTTGAAAACATTTGTCTTTTTAAACTAAATTAGACATTTTAATCTATAGAATATTTTGTTTTTCATTTTAAAAATAAATTCGAATTTATTATTAACAGACCCGATATGCATGCATGCTAGAAATAAACGGAATCTCTTCCTCATTTTTTGACGTTCGGAATGAATTCACAAATCAAATACGTTTTCAGGGAGTACGGAAATTATTTGTGAAAAACTTAGTGTATACTGACGAATTTTTCTGACAGTGTTATTCATGGTACTAGGTATAATTTATTAACAATTCTTATTATACTTAAGGTAGTTTTGGCACCAAATTAAAAAAGTGTTTGATTACTTTTTTATGTATTCATTCGTAAAATAAATCATAAATATTTTAATTAATCTCTTGTAAAAGAATTCTCTCAAAAGTCCATGTTTGGTGGGTAATTAATTTTATATTTAAATATTTTATGTCGAAACAAGATACCCGATTTGTGGTTATTGGATAACTTTTTGTCATTTGAAAATTTTAAATAATTATTGAATTCTTTTTAGTGTGTTTTTTAAAATCGCTTACTTTTTTTTTTTTTTTTTTTTTTTTTTTTGAACTTTATTAAAAATTCTATTTCAAACAGCACTTATTTTTGACTTATTTGTTTTCTAACATTATATTTCTGAATTTATTGTGCGTGATAATCCTAGTTACGCATTGTTTAGCCTTTTATGGTTAATTCAAAGACTAAACTACACACTTTGTTTGTGGCTATGAAGGTGATTAGAACTTGATGAATCTTCCTTGGTTCCATAAATTTCCGTTTTTCCTATGTTTACCATGTTTTCAAATCCATTTGGCAAATGTTAAAGGGATCTGTTTTATAGACTTACAATTTTGTTTATATATCATTTTTATTTTGAATAAATTCCTTTATTATTTATACTATCACAAATTTTGTAGGTAATTTGAGATGGTTATATAGAGTCAAATCTATTCTGTTAGTAAACTTACACACACACACACACACCAAAAAAAAGATCACAATCTGTAACAAAACTAGATTTATCGAGTATTTCTGGCACTATGAAATTTTGATTTACTTTCGAAACTGCTTTTAGATACTATGAAAATGGGAACAAATGAGCTTAAACAAAATTTTAAATGTTTAGTCATTTCACATTTAATAGAAAAAAAAAGTATACAGAGGCTGAAAATAAAGTTGTTTTGAAGTCTTTATTACGTCTATCTCTATCTTTCACAAGACTAAAACTGTAATTTTTATTATTATTTTAATATTAAGGTGTATTTAGAAGCATGTTTTCATTTTTATTTCTTAATATCACTAAATATTTACGATTCCCTTTGACGTGCAAAATCTTTATCGAAATTCAAACGTCATAATGTGTAACAAAACATTAAAACCACAATAACGGATACGTCTTAAAACACTCAAATCTGAGGAAAGATTTGTGAATAAAGGAAATGTACGATAAGGCAGAGTTAAGATATGAAATTCTATTTTAGAAAACAAGTTTCACAGGAATCAATTCAAAGAGTAAACTGATATAAATCAGATGTTACCGATTACCAAGTTATACGAAAGATTGAATTTGCGTCCAGATTAATCAAAACCGTCAGCATTTAAAAATAATCATTAATAATTTTTTTAAATAAAAAATAATTCCGAGTGGTCACATAAAAATAATGTGTCTAATGTTCCACAGAGGGGTTTTCATTGCTGCCTGAGTAAATTGGAATAAAAAATTCCAACACACGGGGTTCTAAACTCAACAAGCTTGAAAGTTTCAGGTTAAAAAAGTTTGAGGATTTTTAACTCTGAATATTTTCTTTTCACGGATCCGGCTTTGGCCATTGAGTGAGATTATGCTGTATGGTCACCTGTACAGTTTATACAGCGTTCAGGATTATTGAAAGATTACTGTATGGCCCACTTCTGCACAACGTGCAAAAGTAACAGAGCCACGCAGGTAGTTTTAGTACTGCCATAACGCTAGCATTTAAAGTAATGGAGGGGGTTAAGTACAGCATATATCCGAACACTCTAGGCCACAGCGCATTGGCGAATAACGGAAGGTGCCAAATGATTTTGCGAGAAGAGCAAGGCAGAGGAGAAATTTTGCGAGCTTGCTCTCTTTGACATTGACATTACTGATCGTGACTTTGAATTCGCGTTGATTCAAATGTTATTCTGTTTACAGAATCATTTTTAGATTGTTTATATTGATGTTTAACGTTTAAAAAGTTATCACTTTTATAAGAAGGATTAAACAACCATTCAGATTTATGAAAATTTTCAAATCGTTCGCCTCAAATAAATGTATTAAACTATTTATACCATTCACATACATGTGAAATGTAAATTTTAAGAAAAGGGTCGTTAAAAATCCGTTCAATTTAATTATTTCTTTAATAAATTATTTAGATTTTCCTTAAATCAGTCAGATTATGTAAAAGACAAATTGAAAATATTAAATCGAAATATAGCTTCATTAAAAACACCCTGTTTCAAAAATAAATAAATATAAAGCCATGGTCTAGCTTTGACTTAAAGTTTGATTAATAAATATAAAATTTGCGTAGGAGATCATCTATAAGTCAAAGCTAGACCATGCCTTTATATTTATTTTTGAAACAGGCTGTTTTTAATGAAGCTACATTTCGATTTAATATTTTCAATTTGTCTTTTACATAGTCTGACTGGTTTAAGGGAAAACTAGATAATTTATTAAAGAAATAATTAAATTGAACGGATTTTAAAGAACCATTTTCTTAAAAAAAAAAAAAAAAAAAAGCCATTTCTTATGTATGTGAATGGTATAAATAGTTTAATACATTTATTTGAGGCGAACGATTTGAAAATTTTCATAAATCTGAATGGCTGTTTAATCCTTCTTATAAAAGTGCTAACTTTTTAAGAGTTAAACATTAATATAAACAATCTAAAAATGATTCTGTAAACAGAATAACATTTGAATCAATGCGAATTCAAAATCACGATCAGTTATGTCAATGTCAAAGAGCGCAAGCTCGCAAAATTTCTCCTCTGCCTTGCTCTTCTCGCAAAATCATTTGGCACCTTCCGTTATTCGCCAATGCGCTGTGGCCTAGAGTGTTCGGATATTAGCGCACCGGACAGCTCAAAGAAGCACCTTTAATTCTGTTAAGTAAAGTTATTGAAAGTTAGAATAATATGTTTTGTAGGTGGTAGATGTCCATTTCGAAGGATTGTGTGATTCGGCTCTCATCTATGGTATTTTAATGTTTTAAATTTCCTAGAAGTTTTTCCTTTGTAGGGAATAAAAGTTCTGGATCAGCCATTACACAATGGATTGTATTTAAAATTTGATATGCTTGGACAGAAACAGAAATGGAGCTTATTTTGTGCAATTTGTGAAAAAGTGTGTGTGTTTGGTTGAAAAACCTGCAACAGCAAATCTCCAGATTGCATTTCTTTTTAGTGAATAGCCATCTTGAAAAACTGACTGGAATGTTTTATTAATAAAAAATGGAGATGTTCTTTTAAATGAACTATCTGAAAGACTATCAGTACGTTTAATTATAAAAAAAAGTGTGATGCGATATCTTCTGTACTTTTTGTTGATCTCCACATGGGTTAGAACTAGAAAGAAACCATCCATGATAATAAAATAATAATAATTTAGACCCCGGCCACACTTCCGAGCCCAACAAAGGGATGCATATCGGTGCACTAATGCTAACCAGGGCCCATACGGTCACAAGACACCTTTATGCCAGCTAAACCCTTAATGAGATGGTTAGTAAGTTCTCACTCACTTGATCGGCTCATGCATACATATCAACCGACAGATTAAATACAGGGCTGTTCAAATTACAAATTTGGCTATGGACAATAAGACCTTATTTCCGTAAATAACGAAGTTTTGTTAAAGATTTTAATGAAGTGTTGGAAAGTGTTTCATAATCTATATTTAATGCATGATTTTCTTTACTTGTTTAATAGAGAATTGTCAGATCTTAATTATAGCAAAGTTTTTTTTTTTTTTTTTTTTTTTTTTTAAATAAGTAAGCTATGGAAATTAACAACAGAAATAAGTTTATGTCTCTTCCCTGTATTAGCTTTAACTTGACAGTCGTATCACTTTTGTTTCATCATGATAAATACTATCTTTTTTTTTTTTTTCCAAGTTTTAATAAATGGTATAAGTTTTTTACAGTTGTTGCTTCGATTATCAGTGGCTAGATTTAAATGACGAAGTTAGAATACATTCGTTTCAATTATAAAGAAAACTTAAACAATATAAATAATAAAAATGAAATATTTTTATTTTAAATCGAATAATCAGAAAAATACCTTAGAGAGAAACTCAAAGATGAAAAAATACAGAAATCTTTTATAACAAATAAAGGTATCTAAATAAAAGCTTCGAGTAGACAAAAAACATTAATCTTCATTAAAGCTGAAATGGAGTTGAAAACCTTTTGCGGATTTTTTTTTTTTTTTTTTTTTTTTTTTTTTTAAGACATTTTCCTCATGAAGTACATGTAGTAATGACGAATATCACCGCTTACTTTTACCTTATCATTCCGTTCATTTAATCATTTTCAGTCTACGGGTTTATAGAACGCTTTAAGCTTAACTTCAAGAAAAAAAGAAAAACTTTGCATGAAGAGAGTTATCAAAAATTTAATTTTAGTATTATTTTTCCGTAAAAATTTTAGTTGGCGAATTTTTTAAACTTTACTTCTCTATTTTAATCGTATGGACTTTCCTCAAATCAAGTGATTGGATATCATAATATTTTGAGTTTTACTGTTTCAACGCAATATCTTCGAGTAGGAGTTTAATATATTTTAAAAATACTGAAAGAGTGAATTTATAGACTAATATAATTTGAAAATACTGAAAGTGTGTGAATTTATCAACTAATATATTTTAAAAATACTGAATGTGTGTAAATTTATCTACAACTAATTGAATTCTTTGATCATATCGTCACCTGGATTTTTGCACTACATAGAGTGTGCGATTTCATTGTGCAATTTGTTCTCTTCAAAACAGAGACATCAGCAAACTTCTGAAAGTAATTATACAAAACGGAATTCTAAAAAATAAATTAACAGATCAAAAAAAGATACATTTTATTAACACGGGATAAAATAGATTTCATATGTTGATAAATGACTTTTTGATTTGAATTATGCTTTGTCAGTTTCTTTCTGAGTAAGCAGATACTTTTCAACAAGCTAGTTTTTAATCAAGGCGTCTCAGATCACTCTCTTTGGAGATAAATTCTCTAACAAAATATGTCCTACATATCGCATAAACCTGCTTGCGTGTGAGCTTCGAAAAAATAAAGATTTTCTTTTTACTTATATTTGCGTATACTGTTGCGAGAAATTCGAAAATTTAGCACAGCATTGTTCGTGAAAGTTATTTCAAATTTTCCAACCCCGAAATGTACCAAACCTTTGTTAAGTTTATCCGTTTACTTATAAGTATTTTTCGTGTTTTTTTTTTTTTTTTTTTTTTTTTTTTTTTTTTTTTTTGGGGGGGGGGGGGGGACAAAATTGCCACATACGACAATTGAAGATAAGATTACACAGCTCAATAATTTCGACATATATTTTGTTCTTCCCGACGATCAGGGCAGTTTCGGATTTTCGGAATAGTATTTTAAAATAACAAAGATTCTAAAAGTAAAAGAGAAAAACCCAAGTGTTCCAATTTTCTTTTTCATGAGCTATTTTACAGGAAAATGAGGAGGTATTTCAAAATTATCTTAATACATATTTTATCAATTTGCAGATTTTAAAAACACGAAGGCAATACAGTGGAACTCCTATCTAACCACGTTCACTGGACTGCTTTGAAATATGTCGTTAAAAAGCGGAAAAGTTAAATCATAAGTTAAATCTGTGTTTCATAAGTTAAATCTGTGTTGTAAGAAAAACACTATGTTAATTAACACATCGCCGAAATAATAAAATCAATTTTAAATTAATTAAATTAAACATAGACAATAAAGCATTAACTAACACATTTTTACTTTAAGGACGTCCGGAACACATAAAATAATTTTCAATTATTGAGTTAACATTTTGAAATTTTTTGCAACGATTAATCACATTATTTAAATAAAATCACATAAAAGTCTCGTGATTTTTGTAATAAAATTTACGTGTAATTTAAAATCGTTATAACTTGAAACATTATTTGTAGAATTTCACTTTTTTCATTTATATAACAGCAATATACAACCTTTAATTTTGATTCAGCATTTAAAAAAATATTAATTTATGTAAAAATTAAAAATATTTAAAGTAAAAATTAAAAAAATTTAAAGTAAAAATTAAAAATAAACATGATTTAACTTTTATTTAAAATAATCATATTTTCAAAAGTAAATATTTTTTCAATTTTGTTGGATAAAATAATTGAAAAAGACGTGTTCCAACAAAGGGCGACGCCAGAACTTGCACGATGGGAGGTAGGCATGGTATCCCCGACAGGTGGCCGAATTACAATCACGCGGGTCAGGTACAACATCCGGACCCCAATAAGAAAATTACATATGAAATCAACCCGCCAAATAATTTCTTCGACCCAAACCCTCCGCATAATTTCTGGTAATTCGCAACCCGATCCGAATCTTTTTTTTTTTTTTTTTTTTTTTTTTTTTTTTTTTTTTTAACCCGCAACCCGACCCGAATCCAAAATGAAAATAGATGAGGTTTCAATTCAGTTATGAAAATTAACAGAACTTCAATCCATTGCTGGAAATATCCTTTAATATCATAAGCGAAATCGCGCCAACTAGCCGATAGGTCTTTTTAAAGTGAAAAAAAAAAAAAAAAAAAAAATTAGCCTAAATTCTTCTGGTGATAATTTATAGCATTTTAAAAGAATATTTTTTATGCAATCATAATGGCTTTCAGGTTCTTTTTCTCGTGTAATTATATTAATCACATCTAGTAGCATTAGATTAATTAAATAGCTCATCCATTCTGTTTTATCAATGCCTGTTTGCGCCATTTGCCTTTCGTGCATAGCCAAATATAAACTTATATCATTTGAACTATCATATTTTGTTAATAATCTTAGTAATTCATATTGCTTACCTGTATTTGCCCTTGGATTTACTTCGATGTGTCTGTTTAAAATTTCTTGTATTTGCATTTTCTTAATTTCGAACTCTTTCACGATCATTTTCTTCCAACTGTATTCTCCATTTTCTCTTTTCCATTTCCATTTCCATATTTAATTTCTTTTCTTCAATTTCTGCTTGAAATTTCTTTTCTTCTAGTTCTGTTTGTACCTGCAGTTTCTTCGCTTCTCTTTCTTCCTTTCTAATTGCCACAATTACTTCTAAGATATACTTTATAAAATTTTCGTCGTAATCCTTTCAGTTTTTAATCAGCTTTCTTAGTACTGGAATTGTCAATTTTTCAGGTTGTACAATTTCACATTCTTCACAGAGGTTTATTAGATCAATTCTCTTAGCTTTATTCTGCGTTCCCATGTTTATCTTGCTAATATTCACCTTATGTTTTATGATAAAGGCAACGAGCCTCCAAATTTATAGTAAAATTAAGTTAGTGGATTACTTGAATAATAAGACTTTAAAATGACGTTACGTCATAGTTAAATATAATTCTTTGCAGGTAATTCAAGATGTAGCTTCTTTTAATACATTGAATTTAACATTTAAAAAGTGTGATTATTTCTTTTCAATAACATAACTATACTTCATCTAAAACAACATTTTTATATAAATACTACCTTTTCCAATTTTTTAAAATCAGTTCTTGCGCTCGTGCTCGTGAATTTTTATAATGCGTGTTTTGAAACGATGGATAATAAAAAATATACCTCAGAGTCAGTTAATTTGGTGATATGCTCGTTTTAAAATAAAGAAAGTTTAAATTCAAATCCTACATATTATATATATATATATATATACATACATACATACCACTTTTTATGTACACGATAACCTTTTTTTTTTTCAATTCTGCTCAAATCTCTACCAAACTGATACATAAAATCAAAGGGCATAAAATCTCGGTCAAATTAGTTAATTTGCAAAACCGGACTAAAGAGCCAGAAATAGGGAGGGTTTTTGTCAAAACAAAACAAAAGGTCACAACTTCTCAATTCAAATAGATATCGAATCAGTTTAAAATTTATATTACTTCGAAAAAAATGGGACTAAAGTTTATGCATGACAGATATTTGGTTAAGTTAAAAAATGGGCTCAAGAGGCGAAAAAGAAAAAAGTAGGGTTTTGGGAGAAAAAAAAAATCATAACTCCGTCAATTCTCAAGATACTAAACCCAACTATTTTTTTTTTTTTATAAAATGTTCTTAATATTATCTAAAACTTTTATATTTACAAGTTTTTGATAGGACCAACTCTCACCGATAAAAAAAATATTAAAAACGAAAACATAAAGGGGATTGAAAAAGAAAAAAAAAATCTATAATTTCGACAATTCTTAAAGCTATCAAATCCCATTAAATTCATTTTACATCTCCTCAATAATATCTAGAACTTTTATTCTGACAGGTTTTTTATAGGACCAATTCTTACAGCAAAAATAAATTAAACATAAATAGGAGTTGAAGAAAAAACCTCAAATCTAAACTGCTTATATTCCGACTCATTTTTAAATTCATTTTTGATTTCAAACGCATCCAAATGGCAAGTTCTCTTATTTATAAACTATATAACATAACGTACTGGCCAGTTTTTTTTTTCTTTTTTTGATAAAGGGAGAATATATTTCAAAAAATGCTGCCAAAGTGCGTATTTTGAACAGAATTTCCCGAAGCGATCGTGATTATAAATTGAGGATGTATTCAAATAACAAACTGCTTATTTTATGACTCATTTTTAAATTCAATTTTGCTCTCAAATGCATTCAATTGGCGGTTTCACGCAGTTAGGAACTACATAATGTGCCGTATAGGTCGATATTTTTCATAAAGTCATTTTAAAATAATGAACTTTCAGTCCAGTATTCAGTATTTTCGCTTTAAAGGGGTCCGGAACACGTTTTAAAATATTTTTTATTAATAGAGTTAAAATTTTGAATTTTTTGTGATGGTTAACCATTTTACTTCTAAACAAAATCACATGTAAAACGTCTTTTTTTTTTTTGAAAATTTAAAATTTATTAAAAAAGTGGGATAGTTTAAAAGGGTACACGACATTTCGGTCCCGCCATTTCGGTCCCGCCGTTTCGGTCCCGAGACATTTCGGTCCCGAGACATTTCGGTCCCGAGACATTTCGGTCCCTGGCCATTTCGGTCCCTTGCTATTTCTTTACCGGCCACCTTATAACTTGGTTTCTGATTGATGAAGGCCCACTAAACGCTGTAAACTCAACATTGTTCGGGCTTTTTTTAATATTTTTATTCTCCTGCCCCCCCCCCCTTCCCTCAAATTCTATACAAAGCTGAATATAATAGTCCAACAAGTTTAATCTACTGTAACTCGTGATAATAAAATCACAGCGAGTTGAAAATTTGATTAAATAATGTTATATAATTTTACACTGTCTTTATTATTATTATTTAACAGAATAAATATTTTACGTTTTATCATATATTCTTTGTATTAGGTATTTTATCTATACTATAAACTAAAATACATATTTTATTGATTGTTTTCGCACACTTTCTTAGAATCTTTAAATTAGTGATTTCGTAACCATGCGTGCTACGAAAATTTTATGTTTAGAAAATAAAAATGCTCCAACGACCTTTTTTTATGTAAAAATTATTGGTTGCATTTTTTTTTTTTTTTTTTTTTTTTTTTTTTTTTACAGTTTTCTCACCTTATTAAGACAATTTTTGTGAATTAATTTTATTGAAAGTGGGCCTATTTCTTTGTAATAAAATGATTATTTTTTAATTTTATATAATAATGTAACTATTATTTTAAATAATTTTACTTTCAATTTTTAACTGACAAAACTAAACTTTTTTAATTTATCGTTTATTTATTTATTTGCATTACCTTTTCGCTCCCACTTTCACAGAAAAAAAAATTGACAATTCTTATTTTAATTTTATTATTAATTGAATTAATAGTTTTAAATTTCAGTAACTTTAAATATAAAATAAATAAACAGGTAAACAATAAGTTTCAGTTTATAACTACTACAAAACATAATGATAAATTGAATATAAAACAGATTATTTATTGAGTTTATTTAAAGTAAAATTCGAAATGCATATTAATAATTTTATCAATTTAATTAAATAAAGATTCAATAAATTAAAAATACATATATTTAATAAAATATTAATTTGATTTTCATTTTAAAATCACTAACTGTTTTGAGATTTAATTTATAGTAATTATTCATCAGCATAAGTTTTTATTCAAAAATTGTTATTTATTAAAAATTATGTCAGATATTTCCCGCGCACAAAATTTCAGCTTGCTGGAGAAGGGACCGAAATGTCTCGGGACCGAAATGTCTCGGGACCGAAATGGCCAGGGATCGAAAAGTCTTGGGACCGAAATGTCTCGGGACCGAAACGGCGTACCGAAGCGGCGGGACCGAAACGTCCTGCTTCCAGTTTAAAATCATAACTCGAAATATTATTTGTAGACTCATTTTTTTCATTTAATTATATATATATATATATATATATATATATATATATATATATATATACTTTAATGTTGATTCAGCATTTAAAAAAAAATATTAACTCAAATAAAACTAAAAAATATTTTAAGTAGAAAAAGAAAAAAAAAAGCTTTTATATATAAAAAAAATCGTATTTTCAAAAGTAAATATGTATATATATTTTTTAATTTTCTAAATCAAAACTAAAGTAAAACAATGAAAATAGATATTTTCCAAATTTGAATAATTTATCTTTAATGGTTCTTGAGTTATAACAATTTAAATAGGAGAAGTGACGAAAAACCCACCATAAAGAAAAATGCATTTTCACAAAAAGTCCTTTGCATAACAATAATTTCTTAAAAGCTAAAAAAAAAAAACGAAAAATTTAATATTTTTTGTCCCAATTAAGATAGAATGATCATTTAAATGTCATTTTTAGCAGAAAAAATGAAGAAATTTGTATTGCAATACTTTAAAAAAAAAAAGAAATTTTCAAGATTTTTGAGTCTCTGGACTGTTTTAATGAATGAAAGATTTGGTAACTTGAGTTCGTTTCTATACGGCTAGAATATATGAGATAAGAACATTTTTCAGAGTTTACTTTGAACTGGAGAAAGCCGAAATACCTTTTGGAAGACTTTCTTGAAAAGTATTTCTTCTATGTGGTCCAAAACTGAGCAATGTCTAACAACTTTCCCCTCTTTTTCGAAATAATTACGCATTATAAAATGTTCATTTTTGATTGAAATAAATAAATAAAAGAAAGAAAACCAACATCAATTTAATTCTTCTCAAAATACTTCAGCAATAATGAAGATATAAAGAAACGTAAACTTATATTCGTAACCTCCGACGTCATGCTAATAATATTAGCTTCCTCAAATTTAATGATAGTTTGCACAGCACTGTGCAAAGCGGAAGTTTCAGAAGAGAATGTGGGCGAAAGAGATATTTTCAAGCAGAAGTGAAGGCGTTGAAATGCATTTTTTTTTTCCACTGTTAATAAATAAAAAGAATTGTGCTCTAAATATCACTTTTTGTTCAGGAAGCTCTTTCAATTTAAAAAATGAGTTTGTCATAAAGAAGAATCTGGTATCATTTAAACATAAATAGTTAAATTGTTTGACTTAGATCGAGTCAGTTAGCGTTTAAATTTTACTAGATATGCATTGCCTTTTCTTGACATTTAATAATTTACTTTAATAAAATTTACAATCGACAACTTATTAATAACACAATCACAGTTTATACTGTGCTATATTTGTATTTTACAAAAAAAAATCTTAATTAAATGAGATTTCAATTTTTTTTCAATAGTAAGCTGAGAGAATTATACTTATTTTCACAACATTAAAAATATTTTAGTGAGATTTTATAGATTACGGATTAATACTACATTGATGACCTAAAAATTAAGGCTGTTTAATTTAGAGAGACGAAATTTTTATGTAAATCTACTCACAATAAATATATATTTATTAAATTAAAAAACTGTATTTTGATGTAGTTGATACATTTAAGTACAAAAGACAGCGGCTTGAAAGCTGTTTTATAGAAGCGCTTCGGGGGGGGGGGGGAGGAAAGTCATGCCGTGAATACAATAAATCATCTTAGGCTTCATTTAGAACAGCGAAGCACAAAATTTTACAAGTGAAAACATGTGAAATATGAAGAAGTTTTAAAAAATATATGAACAATGTAAAAATTCATTCAAAAACTGTTGGGGAAAGAAAAAAAGGGCAAGATATTATAATTTCGAAAAGATGTGGCACATTTCACCAGAAAAATGTATAACGATAAACGTAATAAAATATTTTTTTTCTTTTGCATTATTGAATTAGAGAGCTCACCAATTTTGAAAATGCTGTACAGAAGGTTTTACACAATAAATATATGAATTAGCAATTGGGCACACAAATCCTATTACTGAAATGTGTCGCAAGTTACTATCTAGGCTTAAAAAGCCGCTGGTGTATAGAGTACTCCACCTGTGTTTTTGTGTATGTCCAAACCGTCCCGTGTTTTTAAGGATTAATATTTCGAAAAAATATCGGCCGTTTGTTTTCGGAAATCATTATCAACAATACTATTGTACTGCTGAGACGATGCGTATCACAAGCGCTCCTCAACTCCTTTGCTTCTGAATTTACATATTCATACACATGTATTATTAATAATTGTAAATTGAAAGTAAATATATATTTTTTCATTTCAAGAATGGATGTGCCAGCTATTCCCTTAAAGGCATCATATTATAAATACTTCTTTTTGATCAAGTTAAAAGCTAAATTCTAAAAATTTTGAAATGGTTTGCGCAAACATTTTCACTATATGAATAACTATAATGAATAAAACCCTATAATTTTTAGATGCAGAACTATAAAAAAAAAAATAGTAATTGTGTAATTTGTGGGGGGTGCGTGCATTTAGTGAAAACGCATACACATTTACGAATATGCTTAGTAAATTTGTCTCTATAGATAGGTATGTGTGGTTATGATAAATTTTATTTTTATTCTTTTCTGTAGTTTACTGTTTTCATATTATTTTTAAGCGGAGGGCATATTGCTTTACTGTTAGGAGTTAATGTATTAGAATTTGCATTTAGGAGAGTTACGCTTTCGATTTAAACTCGAGAAAGGATCGTAAAACGATTTTGGCCCAAAATATTAGTTTTGCTGGACAATATAAAACCGCTACTTCAAGTACACTGCTCAAAACAATTAAAGGATATTTCAAGTTTTATATAAAATAAAGATATAAACGAAATTTTTTTTGCCGAAAATAGAAGAAGAGAATCACAAATGCAAATTTTTCTGGTTTTCAAACTGTGGAGTATGCAAATTTTGAGTTCGACGTCAAAAACGTCGCTTCAGCGGCAGCGAATGAAATTTGACTTTCAACTGGATAAAAGAGAATGAAGACAAGGATGATCGGCATTCAGTGATTGCTTTGTTTCGATAAGTACGATGTCTCAGCGAAGTCATTTGACAGATTCAGAAGTTTGGAGAATTGTTAGTAGGTTAGAAGGGGGCCAAACTCAAGCCGAAGTAGCGCAAGCCATTGGAGTGTCACAAAGTGTCATTTCCAGGATTTGGAACCGTTTTTTTGGAGAGTGGATGTGCAGGCCGAAGACCAGGGCAAGGTCGTAGACGGGCAACAACGCCCAATGAAGATCGGTATTTAGCGTTAGCAGCTCGGAGACACCGAAACATGAACGCTACTCTTCTCCAACACCTTCGCTCGGCTACAGGCACCACGATTTCAACTCAGACTGTCCGAAACCGGCTCCATGCTGTAGGTCTGTATGCTCGCCGACCGATGGTATGTGTTAGATTAACATCAAGGCATCGTCGCGACCGCAAGGAGTGGGCAACCGAGCATGTCAACTGGAGGAGAAATGAATGGAGCAATATTCTGTTTTCTGACGAGTCCCGTTTTTCTGTGCATCCGGATAATAGGCGTATTTTCATCTGGAGAGAACGTGGCAGTAAGAATAATCCTGCGTTCGTGCACGAAAGTGTCAGATTTGGCGGTGGAGGAGTGTTGGTGTATGGTGGCATCTCCATTGACGGGCGCACTGACCTCTACATCATTCGAGATGGAGCTCTGACTGGTCGCCGATATAGGGATGAGATCCCCAGACCTATTGTAGTCCCTTACGTAATTTTAAAAACTTTTTAAAAATTATTTATGCTTTTGAGAAAAATATGTCAACATTTGAGTTACATAACGCATATTTATTTCGCTATACTGCAAGGGGCTCGCTATAATGGATTTTACCAGTTTAAATAACATGTGAGGCAAGATTAAAGAGAGATAGTTTGTATTATGCTTGTTACCATTTTGATGCCTAATTACATTATTTTAAAAAAAATCAAAGTGCTCCGATAAAAAACACTTAAAATGTGGAAAACAAATAAGAGTTTATCTTATAATGACATATTCTTTATTAGTGTAAGAATTTAATAAGAAATGAATAGAAATTCTGATTTCCTAAATAAAAATTGGACACACCCTTTAATAAAGTTAGATCCTGCTTTACAAATAATATTAAACTTTAATTGAATCTTGCTTTAAAATAAAGACGAAAATTTGGTTAATTTCAATCAGATATTAAAGAAGTAATATTAAATAAGTAAACTATCTTTCCACTAAATTTATCCAGTTTTGTGCAAAAAATAAATACTTCTGAAAAACATTTTTTCAAAAAAAGGGAAGAATAGTTTTTTTTTTTTTTTTTTTTTTTTGTGTGTGTGTGTGTTAATGGCCTAGATTACTGTCATGGGCTCATGTAGAGATCTGCTCGACCCGAGGCCCGTTCCCGGCCCGATACGACTACATGAGGTAAACCTTTTAAACTGGTCAGGACAACCCGATTGACAAAACAAATGGGACGGCCTTCAAAAAAATTAAGCGGGCCGTTTGGAACTGTTATAAAAATTTAGACAAACCCGATGAAATACAAACTGTTTTAAATGGATATGGCTTTCTGGAAAATAAATTTAAATATTTTGCACAACCCGATGCGTGTTTGACATACATCAATTAAAAAATATAAGAAGTACAGCCGTTATAAAAATGTAAACAAAGCTGATGAAATACGAACCATTTTAAATGGATATGACTTTCTGGAAAATAAATATAAATATACCGCACAATCCGATGCGTGTGTGACATACATCAATTAAAAAATATAAAAAGTACAACCGTTATAAAAATGTAAACAAAGCCGATGAAATACGAACATTTTAAGGCTACAGTGGTCTCTCAAAACTAATTTTTTTAATTTCCAATGAATTTTTTTTTTTAATTTCTGGAAATAATATATATATGGTCTCTTATTTCACATTTAAAAATATATATATATGTTCAATAGTTTTTGAGATAGATTTTTCTTTTTTAAATTAGCAAAAAATGGCAATATTTGAAAATGCTCCATACGAAATTCTTTATGCCCAATTTTTCTGATTTTTTGATTAAAATGCTCTCTATGTATGTGTTAACAAATGTTACTAAGCATTTTTAGCATATTACTTCTAAAACATTAAAAAAAATTATTTTAACTTAATTCTTTTGTATTTTCCGTTAAAAAATCATTAAAAATTTCATATAACTGAAATTTAAAAAATTTACATGCGTCTAAAAAATTATTTCTAGTAACATTTGTTAACACATACATAAAGAGCATTTTAAACAAAAAATCAGAAAAATTGGGCATAAAGAATTTCGCATGGAACATTTTGAAATCATGAAAACGACGAAAATATTCATTCTGAGAAAAACAGGTTTTAGTAACTATACAGTGGTTATAATTGCTTAATATTTTCTTACTGACACAGTTTCAGCTATTAAGGAGCATAATATCATTTCTAGCATATATGTAAGTGTTTTATGTTTTTATGGTAAATTCACATAAAATATGTGGCTTCGACAGTAATTCATGCAAAGGACGTGAAGTATTTGAATTTTAAAAAAATCTTCTCAAAAGTAACATTTTGTATTTTCTAATGAATTTTTTTTTCAAATTTTACTAGAAATATTCATGGTATAAATACCTCTTATTGTACAAATTTTTGTTAAATATACTAAATATTTCTAATATTTTAAATATATTAATATTTTTTAATTTACGCTAAAAAGATTGGGGACAAAAAGCAATTCCTCTAAATACATTATAAACAAACGCTTAAAGAAACAGTTAAAAGTTACAGTTAAAGTATTGTTTTGCGAAATCACAAAATTAATAATTTCAGTGCAAAATAACATTTTGTTTATAAAACTAAAAATTAGGCTAAATTTTACGGATGTGAATCAGCGAAAAAGTAAACAAAGGGGCGTGGCACAATCAGCTGATTGGACAAAAATGCTTCTAACTCTAGTAAAAATAGTCAAAATTGAAAAATTCTTTTTGTTTTCAACAACAGGGAGTTCATAGTATTCCATTTTTCAGTGGTTTATTTATTTATTTTTTTTAAATAAATAAACTATTTGTCGAGATATAAGCGATTCTTGTCACATGACAACAGGTTTTTCTCTTTTCCCTTACTAAAGTATCCGGAAACATTAGAAAGAAACGTTTTCAAAAGTCTGTTTTTATTATACAGCTTCAAAAGTTTTGATGTTTTAACCTTTTGTTTTCTTTTATTCTAAACTGCATTAACTACATTAATTATTTTAATGAGTGTTAATTTGAATGCTTAAAAGTCTAAGTAATTAAGTGATTAAAAATGTTTCTATTGTGCATGTTCTTTTTTTCGAACGCACGGTAATATAAAATATACTGTCATATTTTATATATAAATGCAGTATCGTTCTATATTAAAAAAATAACTAAACGCTGTCATCGCTTATAACATTTTTTTTTTTTTCTAAACTGTTGATCTTTTTTGTCTACATTAGGAAAACTGTCATGTACAATAATATGAAAATTGATCGTATTATAGAGAAATGATTGAAAAACATGCTGATGTAGACGTTTTTTAAACCGAATAATTATTTTAAGATATATTTAATGCTAAAGTTCAAATTATTAAACGAGTTTTTATACATCTAAAACATTTTTAGATCATCTTATACATTAGAGCTGCATTTATTTCTTTATTTTGACTCATTTTTTGAGGATTTATTTCTTTTTTAAATTTAAATTTTCAGCATTTCGAAAGATATATTTTTTAGATATTTTAGAAAAGGGTATTATTTTAACTTGTTACTAACTGTATAAACAGCGCAAGGAATAATATTTCTTTCAAATTAAAAATTTATTTAAACATGGCTATTATAAAAGGAAAAAACTTTCATTTTAAAATTAAATTATTACATATTAAAATGTGGAAAACACTGAAAATTAAAATATAAAAAACTACATTGAAAAGAGATTTTTTTTAAAGTAAAAGAAGGAATTCAGCAATATTCATTAAAAGTCGCAAATAAATGAGAGCTACGTCAAATTTAAAGTTTCAAATTAATTATATTGTTAAACAGTTAAAATTTAAAAAAAAATGTATTTACACGCACACGAGAGGTTTATTTCATATTTTGAAAAAATCAATTTAACTATTATTGTTAATTCTAAGACAGCGCAAATAATATTTTCTTTCTAACGATAAACATAATTTTGCGTGAATATTATGAAAAGAAAGAAAAATTTGCTGAAAATTACATCAGATTTAAAACGTAGCATTCAAAATCAGTTATTTAAAATAATTTTCTTATAGCATTGTTTAAAAATACAGAGAAGGAAGATTGTGTTAATTATATACATTTTATATTCGCTGATTTTGAAAATCTTTAACAATCTTATTTAATCAAACAGAAAATAGCAATTAATAGCAGCTGATTCGTCTTTGTACCTCTCCTCAAAAATAAATAGATAAATAAATACTCGTTTACATTGTAATCGCATTTTTTTTTTTTTTTTTTTTATAATTACATTTTCCACAAACTTTACAAATCCGATCAAATTAACTCATTTTTAGAGTCGGTACAGGGTTGACGAACGTAGCTCATAGGGGGTATTGAAATATTCTTAATTATATGTCGAGGAAAATCTAAATTTTTTATAGAAATTGAGTCAGGACGGGCCTGGTCTTGAAATTCTGTCCGTAGCTGACCTCTAGTTTCGGTTTTAGTTTTCAAAATAAGGAATCTGATAATTAAGGTAGAAAAGGAGCATCGTCAATTAAGTTAAAGAAAACTTTAAGAGCAATCTTAATACTATGCTACGCTTCAATTTTCATGCAAGCTGCAAACCTGACTATCAAGATTTAATTTTTTATTGGTACAATAGGTATGATATACCAGAAATTTTGAGGGGAAAGAGAAATTTTTGAATGTTACTTTGAACTTTCTGTTTAGCGATTTTCATGTATAACGAAATAAAAAGTGTGTTTGGTACTTTAAAAAACAAAAATATGCCACATTATTTTTGTGTACAGAATTTTTTTTAAATTTACTCTTATAACAATGGTTTAAATTTAAAATAGCTGTCTAGAGGCACAGCCAGAAATAGGCTCTCTGCCATGTCCTGTATATACTATATGATGCTAATAAAGATTTTTTTGAACCCTCTTCAGTTTATGACCTATTACAACTCCATCCCATAACTTTCCTCTGTGATTATCCGTGTCATTCGCATAATAAAAAAATAGCCAAAACAATATTGAGGTATTTCATATATTCATTAGTGGAGTAAACAAAGAGATTTCAGCTTTAAAATACATTCCAGAAAATTTAAAAACTGATAAGATGTACAGAAAACCTTTGTATTTAAAAATATGATGTGTGAAAATCAAAGCAGTGGAAAGCATAAGTATGTTTCAATGAACGAAATTGTTCATTTTATGAGTAAATATGATTCAAAGCATCTCTCAGATGATGGTACTGGCAGCGCCACTGATTGATCCAAGATGTAATATAAATGAAAATGAAAAACAAATGTATAAATGTAAAGCGATTCCGTAAGATATACTGAATACAAAGGTCCTAAGAATGTGTGTTTGTACACTTCGTGCATTGAATTTTCCAAATCAAGTTTCGATACATATTGGTGCAGTATTTCGTAGATTAGACTTAAATTTACTAAAGGGAATAATTATTTTGTATATCCATAAATACTTATTTTTACTTATTTTTTAGATAATTTTTAATCTTCTGGAAAATGTTTTTTTTTTCTTTTTTAATTGCTTGTTTTATTTTCTCTCAGGGTTGTTCTCAAGTTCCCTCCTCAACAAACGAGAAAGTTTCTGACATACTGTCTAATTTATTTTTAAACATAAAGTCGCAAAGTTGATATTCCTTACTAGAGTCCTGCAACGAGTAAACCTGGACTAAAACACAATGTAATCGACCGATGCCAATATCTATTATATCCACATTTTTTTTTTTTTTTTTTTTTTTTTTTTTTTTTTTAAATGTCAAATTAGCTTATTCTCTTGAGGCACATTTATACTTAAATCGGCTTTCAAGTATACTGCTTAGTAAGCGCAAAATTTCCAACACATTTATTAACTCAGTTTTGAATGTAAAGGAAGAAAATTGTGAAAGCTGGCTATGGAAGCGATATCTGATCGAAACGAGTCTTCCATTTTTTATTAAATAAATCGACTTATATATATTATTGACTTATAAACAATTTTGATCGTGTAGCAACAAATTTTTCTTCTCTCTCTGGGTAGTTTTTTTTTTTCCCTTACGCATAGATGCCAACACCTCTTAATTTATTCCGGAGTGTGATCCAAGATGAGCATGTTTTCAACCGGAAATTTTATTTGACCAAAAATTTCAGGATGAAATCAAAGATTTACATCGTAGAAATTAAACACATTTTCTTAAATATTTTTTCCGTTTTTTGCATGCAAATTTTTGATCAGACTCCGGAATAATTAAGAGATGTTGGCATCTATGCTTACGTCCAGAAATTCGGTTCAAAATGCCAACTTTGAATGTATTTACTGAAAGATGATTTATGTTTGCCAAAAAAATGGAAAACGTCTGTCAATTAACCCTTTATCTACCGATGGTACTTATAAGTACCATTAAAATAAGTTATTATAAAATTCTTTTAATATGTAAGTTAGTTGTAATACTATTTAGAATGAGTTACATATACATTACTTTATCTTGTTCCAAAAGCATTATTGGTTACGCAAAACAAAAATATTTTTAAATAATGATTTATTTTGTCTTTGCATCTTTTCAGCCTTCTTGGCGCTGAGGGAGTGGATGGGGATTTTTCAATGCGGAAATATTTCGATATTTATATTATAAGAACATAATATTTGTACATTTTATAATTTTACAAAATACTAAGAAAATAATTAGAAATAAAGATTTGAGTGGGGTTATAAAAAATTGCACAAAATCCCTGTAAATTCCAATTTAATTAATCCTTCTAAATCCTAAAATCCTTCAAATATTTATTAAATGATTTTAATTTAGTTTAAACAATTTGCATAATATGCTTTAAAATGTAAAATTTTCTTGAATTCATAATGCGTAGATAAAGGTTTAAAAATATTTTTGAATAACATCTGCTTATTTTCATATGTTTCCGAACAAAAATGAATTTAAACTTGTGTTGTAATGATAGTTGCCCTTTTGGACTTGAGAGGAGTCTTATATTTCGCTTATGGTGAAATCGTATCCATTGAAAATTATTCATAGGTTATCAACTTCGTTTAAATTTTGATATCGGATCAGTATTTAAAACTCTGTTCTGCGGTTTTGTTGCGAAAGTTGGCGAAAATTGTCCACCCCCTCGCCAAAAAAATGTGGTTTTAAGTAACAGGCGAAAACGCATATTTTCCCATATCTCTCGATCTTCCCCGCTATTGACCTTTGGGAGGATACGGTAAATTATAGCAAGCTACACGCAGGTTCACCGCAGAAATCGGAGATAACTTCATTTTAATGGACGATAACTGCAAGCCACACCGTGCAAACCTGGTGGAGGATTTCCTTTTCGAGGAAGGAATCGTTCGAATGGAATGGCCAGCGTGTTCTCCAGACATGAATTCAATCGAGCACGTTTGGGACGCTCTAGGAAGACGAGTTTCTGGCCGCCAACAACCCCCACAAACTCTCCAAGAACTGGAAAGAGCTCTTCTGGAAGAGTGGGGCAGAATACCCCAACTCGTCCTTAATAGCCTCATTGGGGCCATGCCTCAAAGGTGTTCAACGTTGCTGGCCGCCCGTGGAAACCATACCCCCTACTGAAAATGATTTTCTTTGAAGAAAACACCTTTTCTTTTTATTTTTTTCTCATATGCACAAATTGTGTTTTTTTCCTCTTGTACACAAATGCGCAATAAAATGCATTTTTTTCTGCAAAACATGTGTAATTTATTCTTATATAACCTACTATGTCTGTCGACCATGTATCAATCAGCTAAAAAGTTTCCCAGATACAAAATCCACCTAAAACTGCAATATCCTTTAATTGTTTTGAGCAGTGTATATCGATTCATAAAGAGATTACAGTGTATAAAAATCATTTGGAGTAAATCTTTGTTTAATGCTCCACTCAAATTTAAATATGTAGATTCAGAAATATTTAAAAATATATTATTGGATTCTAGTATCAGTACTTATGTGAAAAAAAAATGGGATACTATAGTGGTCAGGGTTGGGTTTCTTCCGGAAGAAACCTATTTTTTCCAGGACAGTGGAAGAAACTGGAAAAAACCGGAAGAAACTGGAAGAAATGGAAAAAACTGGAAGAAATGGAAGAAACCTCCAAACAAACAAACACACACACACACACACACACACACAAAAAGTTAAAGTAATTAACTATGTAAAAGAATTAAAGTATAATTATATGAAATCTAAATTAGTAAATTAAACCATTATTAAAAATATTATTTTTGCAAAGATAAGTTATTTTTTTAATAACAAACTTCAGGTTCAGCAGACATTTTCAGGTAATGAATTTTTACTACTCTAAAGGTAAAGAAATGGGTTTTCTTTAGGGCCGTACCGAGTACTCGGTATTTACTCGGTATTCGGCGTACTCGGCCAATCTGCCGAGTACTCTGTATTCGGCCAAAATTTGGGCCGAGTACAGAGTAGTTACCGAGTAGTTTTAAGGATTTAATTTCTAAGCATTTATTGTCATTACAATGAGAAATTATTTGGCACAATACATTACAAATAAATAAATTAAAGTTTAAAGCACTAAAATAATTAATTTCTTCTTGCAAGCTAGTTTTGGTCGCCATAGCATACCATTATCATCATATTTTGCACTGATGATGGTATGCTATGGCTACTGAAACTAATTTGCGAGAAGAAATAAAATATTTTGGTGCTTTAAATTAAATATTTTTGATTTATTTATAATATTATTGAAGACAAATGAATTTATAACTGATCTGTTAAAGTTATTTGAATATAAATGTATAATATTTGCAATTATTCGAAAAATATTTTATTTAATACATAAAAATGTCTATAAGATATGGAAAAAAAAAAAAAAAAAGACACAAATGCAAATTCTTCCCTCCAGTTCACTTTTAATCTGCCTTTCATTGTACCACAATTAAAATGACCAAAACTTTCTTTTTTCAAATAATGTAGGAATGTTTTAATTGGTAGTTTAACTCCTAATATGGGAATCTATTCATTTGAGTTCATCAATGTTATGATTACCCTAAATGAAAATAACAATTTCATTACACTTCACAGTAATTGCTACTAAATTGTGATTAAATTTATCTTACTTTTAGCAGCATAAAGGCAAAAAAGCTATTTTAATTCATACAACATTTTCAATATATTATATTTTGAGCTCCATCTTATGGTTTATTACAGTTAATTACTCTAATAATTAATCTTTTTGGATCTAGGCAAGGAAACTGAACCTTTTCCAAATTTGAGCATGCAACTGTATGGAATGGTCAAAATCCTCCTACAATGTTTCTAGCTATAGCTAACATGTCTAAAATAGCCTGTTAGGCAATAAGCCTGATTTTATTGTAAGTTGCATATTGTGAATAATGCAAGCTTATATCATTACTTTTAACATCAGTTCTTTGAATTATTTAAAAACAGCAAACAATAATCATTCTTGATACAGATTTCCAGTATCAAAATGAATTTGTAAACTTTAGAAGCAGTTAATTTGCATTGGTTGAATTTAATTTTTATGTATCACTTTTATTTTCCATTTTTTTTAAAATAATGCTACTGTTTTAAACTGTTTGAAATTAAAAAAAAATTATCTTTAAAGGATGTATAATTACATTTCAAATTAGTTAATTAGAAATTATTTAAAAGTTAATTAAAAAAATATATGATTATATGTTAAAGAAGTATGTTCATTATATTTACACAGACATGTTACTCACATGTTACACACATGCTCACTTCATGTGCATTGATAGTTCTTTCTTATACACAACTACTCGGCCTCGGTAACTCGGTACTCGGTTACTCGGCTAAAGTGCTACTCGGTGCAGCCCTAGTTTTCTTTAATTAATTGTTCCATTTATAAAAAAAAAAAGAACAAGAAACTACTACAAATTGTTTATTTCATATAAAAAATATTTTTTTTTTTTTCCTGGTTAAAGTGCATTATTTTAAACTGTGCAACACAGCAAATAAATTTGTATTTTTTTTTATATTTTTCATCTAACATGAATATCTCAATGCTGATTTTAAAAGATTAGTGTTCTAAAAAATATCTATGGGTCAAAATGCTTTTAAACTATCCTGAAGTGTAGGACTTGGAAAAAAAAAAAAACCTCATTTTTTGCTTTTATCCAATTTAAGTTGAGGAATTGATTCCAGTATCCTACTGCTAAAAAACTTTTTTGCTACACTATGTTGCATTGTACTAATAAAAAATAAAGATTATATATATATATTTTTTTTTTTTTTTTTTTTTTTTAAATACAGAGGATAAAACGAAACAGGTTTTTAAGGCCAAAACCAATTTTAGGTGACCTTCCTACTTTTTGGCCAAAAACGAAAACATCGAAAACAAATTTTAAGTAATTAAAATGTATGTTTTAAAGTAATTAATACACACATAAATTACATAATTGTAAATTAATTATATGTATAGTATTTATTAATTATGTACAACTGTTAATAATCCAAAAATTTTATTTTCATATACAACAATTTGTAATTATTTCATCCATGACACAGAAAGATTTTTAACTATACGAATTTCATTTAATTAAAAAATATTTTAGTTTTAAATATACACATCTTGATTTTTCTTCTATAATGATTTTTGTAAATGATCATTTGTTATTCTAGAACTTTCTCAAAGAATATTTGAAATCTAATGCAGGTTAAACTAAAAATTTTCTATGAGATGATTGATAATTCATGACTGATAATTATAAACAATGAAGTTCATTGCAATACATTCATTTGAGCCGATACAGTTCAAATCAATGACTAATGTTCAAAATTTCCGAAGGAAGAAACAAGATTTTTGGAATACTGGGTGTTTTAGTCCGGCCGAATTTTCACCCACGCTTTAGGCAAAACTCTGATTTTGGGCCGAAAACGAAACTGTATTTTTGGTTGATCTCTATTTAATACAGTATTTATACATTACTTACATTAATAAAATTGATGTAAATGAAAAGCTTTTATTTAAATGGGTTTCATTCTACCATTAGTTAGAATCTCTACTATTTACTACTAGTTTCAGAAATTTAAATTATAAAAAAATATGTTGGTTAAATTAAAATGGATAACATTTAATTTATTTCGTGTATTTTGAATAAAATTTCTTTTCATTTAGCCAATGATTGATCTTTAGACAGGCATTGTGTGTGATCTTGGCTAAAAAACTGATGTAATTATTAATTTAGCATATATAGTTAATTAGTTATTATTTAAATGATCTTTAGACAGGCATTGTGTGTGATCTTGGCTAAAAAACTGATGTAATTATTAATTTAGCATATATAATTAGTTATCAATCAGCTAAAAAGTTTCCCAGATACAAAATCCACCTAAAACTGCAATATCCTTTAATTGTTTTGAGCAGTGTATAACAATTTGCGGCTTCAAAAGCAAAACACTTACTTAGCATTTACATACCCACATTTTTCAAAAATCGATGAGTATATTAGGTGTGTGGGAGATATATGCCACACAAGCGTCTTGGTTATGAAGGGGTTCACAAAATATGACACAGTGCGACAGGGAGAAGAGGATATGTGAACACATTATCACTTCACATCTAAAATATATTTTTTTTTATTCAGAAAGTATTACATACTTCCTCAGCTATATGTTGAAATACCCTATTTTAGATACGAGATTTTAGAATAAGGAATACAGAATACAGAAAAGGTTAAGGTTGTACGCTAAATTGTGAGGATTTCAGGTGTTAACGAAAAGCCAGGTGCACGAATTCGGTAAGCGGACTACGAGGAGCTGATTTATCCCTTTATTTGTGGGGAGAAATTTTCAAAGGATAGCGCCAAAGTTATACCGAAATGTATAGACGATTACACGTCGTTATATAAAAGATATTTAAGATATTTTGTAATACAAGCCTTTACAGTAAGTGATTCTGTGATATTTTATGGCCTTGTTGTGAAACTTACTTCGGACACCGGTTAGAGTAGGCACAATACTTATGGAATTTTATATAAGAATGGACAGGATATGTTTCCCTCCCATGCAGCTGGGAACTGCGATATATTTCCAAAAGCACAAGAATTCGAAAACAAGTTGTAAATTTTAAGAACGAAAAAGGGGTTATTTTACCGCGCAGGTAAATAACAATAGGAATGTTTCTCTAGTATCAGGTGGCCGAAAAGATGTTTTCCCATGCAGGAAATATTAAAAGGATATATTAAATTTGAGAGAGAACCAATCGGAATATTGTTATTATTAACAGGAGAACCACTGAGCACTTGGATATTTTTCAGGATTGATGTTGGGAGGGTAGAAAAGTTCCCGATTGGCTATAGAAAAAGGAAAAAAAAATTAATTGTAAGAAAAGAAGTATATACACGGGAACACGGAGTTATTTTGGGGCAGTTAGTTGAGTTTTCGAATTCAAAGTGATAGTTTGTTATATTTTAATGTGTAGTTCCCTGTCATAATGGATTTACGTTTAAAGAGAAGAGGTAAGGAACAAATCTTTATTTTCCATTTTTACTCTGAGTAAAATTCCTAAATAATAGGCAATTCTCTAATGTTGTTTATAAATTAATTATTACACTAATACTATTACTAAATGTTTTTTTTTTTAATATTGTGTTTAATTATATTAATAAACAAATGTTAAATTCAAAAGGAGTTTTCTGTTCTTTTGAGTCTGGGTTTATATTATTTTTTTAAAATTAAATACAGGTTAAATTCTTAAGGTATTATAATTTCTTTACGTTCATCGGCCAGTTAACTTATTTGAATAAAAGTTAGAAATAAGGGGAGAGAAACGCAGCCTCCCAACAATGGTTTCCGTGACTTATTTTACCTTTTCAGGTAAAATTAAAAGTAAAACTCCTTTTTTTTAAAACTTAAAGTTATCAAGTTTTATGAAATAGAGAATGCCAGATTTCTTAAAAAAAATTTAATAATAATCTACAATCAAAAAAAAAATAAATAAATAAATAAATAAATAAATAAATAAAATAAAATAAAAATAAAATATATGTATATATATATCATGGAAAATTTAATCTAATATTTCTTATTTGTATTAAGAGTTTATTATTTGATTACAAAATTTCAAATATCAAATCTTGGAGTATTTTATCTATTTTTTTCTTATTTGTATTGAGAGTTTACTATTTGATTACCTAATTTCAAATTTCGAAATACGTCACTTTGTCGTTCGATTTCATTTGATCTATTTATATATATATTTCAATAAATCGTATGCTTTATATTTTACTTCCCTATACTATGAATGTTATTCTATCTGTTTATTTATATTTCTTATTTGTATTAAGAATTTATTATTTGTTTACCAAATTCTGAAGTTTAAAATTGGGAACATTTTATTTTTTTTGTACATTTTCATTTTATATATTTAATTATATTCATATTTCTTATTTGTATTGAGAGTTTACTATTTGGTTACCTAATTTCAAATTTCGAAATACGTCACTTTGTCGTTCGATTTCATTTTATCTATTTATATATATTTCAATAAATCGTATGCTTTACACTTTACTTCCCTATACTATGAATGTATTTTATTAATTAATTTCCTTTATTTACATTTATTTATTTTATTATGAAATCTGCTTCCCTGTTTCTTTTTCCGAAAAAATATATATATATATATATATATATTTAGATCTAAGATTTGTTTTTAGGTATCTGAGTGTATAAAATTTTAAAATCGTCTAAACTAAATTTTATTTCTTCTACCACTTTATATATATAAAACAAAACAAAACAAAATAAAATAAAATAAATAAATAACCATTTCTCCTGAATTTAAATTTATAATACTGTTTGTTTTATACTTTACATTATATTAGAAATTATTTTAATCTTACATTAAATTTAAATTTAAACACTTCATTATGCCGCCAAATGGAGGGTCAGTCGCCCAAGAAAATGGGCCAGGGACAAGTCCATTACAAAAATTGGCCGCGCTACAGAGCATTATTCCTCAGTTCGACAATTTAAGTGCGGTCACTCCAGAATTTTTCATCGAAAATTTTGAAGCCATAGCTACTATGGTACAGTGTTCCGACGAAGAAAAACTGATCATTTTAAAATCTAGAATTAGGGGCGAGGCCCTTTCGCATTTAATAAACAGCCCTGATTTGAACCAGGAGATTAACTATACAAATTTCAAAAAAAAAAAAAAAAAATTATAGCCTTTTTTGATAAAAAAGTTAGTTTAGCTACGAGGCAACAAATGTTCTCTAACTGTAGAATGCAACCAGGTGAATCCGTAAAATTATATGCGGCTAGGGTCTCGTTAATAACTCAAAAATTCTTCAACAACCCTGACTTAGATAACGAAGCCGTGAAAAATTTATTTGAAGCGTCAAAGCTATCCAAATTTTTAGAAGGTCTACTCCCTGAATACAAACATTCAACATTGATCAAAGATCCGCAAACCTTTAAAGAGGCGGTAGATTATGTCGAGTTGTTAGAAACTAATAAGGCTTGTTTCCCGCAAAATTCTCAGGATGTAACCTTTCCACAAGGAAACTTGGTCAACGCAATTTCCAGCGACATTTCGAATAAACAGATTAAAGAATTATTGGAAACTCATGTGCAAAAAACACATGATACTATTTATAACCTAACAAAAGAAATCGATAAATTACGACTTACAGTGAATAATAATTATCCACGAAATGTAAAACAATTCGAATCAAATTCCAGACAATCGCATGTTAACAACAGGAACAGTGATTATAATAATAAATCCTTCCCCGCGTGTAATTTTTGTGGTAAGCGAAATCATTTATCAAAATTTTGTTTCTACAAAACAAACTCCCCAGGACAGCAATCCAATGTCAGAAATTCAACACCTTTCTGGACACGTGAAAATAACGGGAGTAGGGATACCCGGCGACCTGACCGATTTAAGGAAAGCCCAAATCAAAGTTTCTCTTTAAACTACAAGAGGGGAGGTCGAGATCAATAGACCGTAAATTTCTCCGGTCTCCCCATAGAAATATAACTGTCGACGATAAGCGTGAAGACAGCTTACAACTCCCTATACCCTTTAAATCTGACAGTGAGAATATTTACGAGACGAAACAAGTTAATACGCAAATTTTAGACTACGAAAATATAAGTTTCAATTTACCGTTAATAAAAATTTCCCTTATAGACACAGAATTAATATTTTTAATCGACACAGGGGCTCAGATTTCTTTACTAAACTACGATGCTTTTAGACGCATTAAAATGAAAAATCTGGATATACAGCGTACTAACATAATAGTAAAATCCATTTCCGGCAATACTCTGAACACCACTCATTACGTAATATTACCAATCACGATTGATAATAGAAAATTTTTACATAAATTTTATTTAATAAATAATCATTTATCTGATCATTATAATGCTATTCTCGGATATGATTTTTTACATAAATTTAAGTTTACGCTTTCTCTGTACACAAATTCGCTCACAACAGGAAATATTATGATGAAATTAGATAACACGTTCAACCATAATGTTAGAGGAACAATGCCGAGTGAAGAAAAAATAATTAGAAATGTAATTTCAGAACATTTTGACAATCGAGATATAGAACAAATTAAATTACTACGACGTAAAAATTTGCGTGAATCTGATTTTGACTTATCTCATTTAGAACCAACAGTAAAATCGCGTTTACTGAAATTACTTTTCGAATTTTCCGACATATTTAGTAAAGATTTATATACAATCGGTCGTACCAATGCTGTTAAACCTAAATTACTAGTGGATTTCTCCGAATTGCCGTCTTCACGTCCATACAGGTTTGCTCAGATTGTAGAATTGGAATTAAAAAAACAATTGGAAGAAATGTTAGAGGCGAACATAATTGAAAAATCTGATAGTCATGTAAGTTTTCCCGTGCTAATTGTTAAAAAAAAGAATTTAACTTCAGATTTAAGTAAACAGAAATATCGGATTGTTGTTGATTACAGATCTTTAAACAAACACCTTAAATATCCCTGTTACAAATTACCACTGGTAAATCAACAATTAGAAAACCTCAGTGGGGGAAATTTATTTACCTCTCTAGACATGTCCTCGTCATTTCACCAAATAGCATTAGATCCTTCACTTAGAGATATGACAACCTTTACAACACCCTTTGGTCAATTCCGCTATGTCTGCCTCGCTCAAGGGTTAAGCTGCTCGCCAGAAATTTTTTGCGAGCTAGCTAGTAAAATTTTGGCACCAATATGCGATTTAAATTTCTCGAATTATGTCGATGATTTTGGGTGCTCGGCGAAAGATGATACTGAAATGTTATTTAAACTTCGAAAATTATTTGAACGATTTAGAGAATTCAATCTCACATTAAATCCTGAAAAGTGTACGTTCATGAAATCTAAAATCGAATTTTTAGGTCACGAATTATCAAAGGAAGGTATAAAACCACTCCACGATAACATAGAAAAGATAAAAGATTTTCCAGTTCCTACCACAACGAAAAAAGTGAGACGATTTCATGGCTTAGTGAGCTATTACTGTAAATATGTGAGGAATTTTTCTGAAATAGCGACCCCTTTAACTAATCTGACAAAAAAAAATCAAACATTTATTTGGTCGTCAGAAGCACAAAGAGCATTTGATATTCTTAAACAGAAATTAATTACAGCACCTATTTTTATATCCCCAGATTTTGACAATCTTTCATTCTTTGTTGCGACTCTAGTAAAGATGCTTTGGGAGGAATGCTTGGCCAAAAGGACGAAGACGGGATAATAAGACCGATTGCGTATTTTTCAAAAAAATTAAATCCAACACAAATTAGATATTCAATTTTCGACAAAGAATTAATGGCCATTGTTAAAAATATTGAGAGTTTTAAATATTACTTATATGGCAGAAAATTTATCATTCGCTGCGATAATTCTTCATTAACAAAGTTAAAAAATTTGGAATCTGTCAGTGATAGAGTTGCTCGGTGGATGGCTTTTCTTGGAGACTATCAGTATGAATTTGAACTAATCAAATCTCAGGAAAATACCGTGGTGGATGTTTTGTCAAGAGATTCCTATGTTAATGAGGTAACCATAATGAAAAAGGCGGAAAATTCACAAAAATCGTGTGATAATGCTAATAATGCACAAAATTCTACGGTTATTAGCGAACACAACAAAAATATATATGATGATGACAATGATTCTCAATTACAATCTTCCGCTGCTACAAAGATTGTAATTAATGACTGTGAAAAATTATGCAAAAATGGCTTACCTGCGAAAACTTTTAATGTAAATAATGAATTTAATGATTTGTGCGTTAATAAAAATTTAGTACATAAAAATTCAAATGAATACTTTAAAGAGTTATGTACGGAATATAATATTGTAAATAATAACGTGCATGATTCAAATGTAAATATGACATTAAATGAATCTTATAAATCACTAGCAGAACTGCATAGTGATGTTAAAAACTTTTGTTATGAAAATGATAGTGATTATAACTTTTGTGACCGTAGAAAATCTGATCGAAAAAAAAATGATGTTATTAAATATACTGTCGCAGGATTAGAAAATTTTGGTTCTACTTGTTATATGAATTCAGTACTACAATGTCTGACAAATTGTTCTCCTCTTCGTAAATTTTTATTAAACGATAAATTAAGAGTATGTTGTGATTATACAAAATTTTGCATGACATGTGCGTTGCGTAGACACATAATAAATGTAAAAAACAATCCTGGTGAGGTAATTAAACCTACAGAAATATATACAAATTTACATTCTATCGCACCACATTTTTTGTATGACCATCAACAGGATGCACACGAGTTTTTACGTTACGTAATTGATAATATGTGGAAATATAATTCATTGCATTGCTTAGATTCAAAACAAGAATATAAAAATAAATTCGCAGCATCAATGAACTTAATTTTCGGTAGTTACATCAAAACTGAGATAACTTGTTTAAATTGTAAAAAGAAAAGTTTTACTATAATCAAATGATGGATTTTATGTTAGACATCACTCAAAATGTCAAAACACTTGATTCTGCACTTTATAATTTTATACAGCCAGAAATTTTACCAAATGAATATTCGTGCCATTGCAGCAAAAATAAAGTTAATGCAAAAATAAAAAATTCTATTTCCCAACTCCCAGAGGTGATCACATTTCAACTCAAACGTTTTTCGTTTCAGAATGACCAAAGCATAAAGATTCATAGTTCAGTTTCTTATCCGGAAATACTAAATCTCAGCCCCTTTTTGGAAACTCCTATAGAAGAACCTACACGGTATTTATTGACAGGGGTCATAGTGCACTCGGGTCCATCAACAAACACGGGACATTATTATGCGTATGTGAAGGATTCTACGGGCACGTGGTTCCTTTTAGATGACTCGAGAGTAATTGAGGTTAGTTTGGGGGAAGTTTTGAATCAGAAAGCATATATACTCTTTTATACTCAGATAGAACGGCCCACTATAGATACCAATTATAATTCTTTGGAAAATATCTCAGATAGGAATATTAAAATGGATAAAGAAGAACAAAAATTTTTAGAGGAGGAATTCGGAGTAAATGCTATCCAAATAGACCTTCCTACTATTGACGAAATTGCCTTAGCTCAAAAATCTGATCCTAAAACAGCAAAAATTATTTCAGAAATAACCACAAACCGACATGAAGCTAAAGAAAAATACCCAAATTATCTAATTAAAGACGGGTTGCTTATGCATTCTGCATTTATTCCTAGAGTTCGAAAATCTACAAACATATTACAAATAGTCATACCATCGAAATTTAAACCACACATTCTAGCAGCTAAACATATTTCCCATTTTGGAGTATTAAAGACTTATAACTTAATTCGGGAAAAATATTTTTGGGAAAATTTATACGCTGACACTAAACATTTCGTAAAATCTTGTTTTCAATGCAATAGTTTTAAAACTCCACATATCCAGAAACCTGTCCCAATTCAAAGAAATTTTATACCAAATAGACCCATGGAATTTTTATCGACTGACCATTTAGGACCTTTTACTCAGACAAACAACGGAAATAAATACATTCTCACATTCGTAGATCACTTCACTAAATATATAAGACTATACGCAGTACCTGATGTAACAGCAAGAACTACAGCGGAAAAATTTCTAGATTTTATTAGCATTTTTGGTCTTTGTGACAAACTTTTATCTGACAAAGGAAAAGCATATACAGCTGAATTATTTCGTAATTTATGCGCAAGGTTAGGAGTTGTTAAGCTATTTACAACACCCATGAATCCTAAATGCAATGGTGGAAGCGAATGTTTAAACAAAAACATAAAAAAATCTCTATCCATTTTTGCAGATAACACAACAAATTGGGACGATTATCTAAATTATTATTCCCTGATTTATAATTGTTCAGTTCACACTTCAACAGGGGAAAAGCCTGCATTCTTACACCTAGCTTTCGATCCTATATTACCTAGTGATATATTAAATGAACAACATGGTGTAGAACATCGTTCGCTGACAAATTTTGTTGAAGAAAAAGCTGCTCAATTGCAATATACGAATAAAAAGGTCGCAGAAAATATTCATAAAGCAGCTTTAGTGCAGGAGCAATTCCAGAACAAAAATGCTAAATATAGAGATTTTCAAGTTGGTCAACTGGTATATTTGTTGGACACGATCGCTTTACAAAAATTCTTAAAGCTAGAAATTATACGGGTCCATTCCGAATTACTTGTAGACATAATAAAGTAGATTATTCAATAATAGATATAAGGAAGCCAAACGCCCGCGAATTCAAAATTCACGCATACCGTTTAATTCCGTATGTAACTAGAAAAGAAGAACTTCAATTAATCAAGAGCGACGTTGAGAAAAATAATCAATCAAATACATCTTCATTAGAAGATATTCCTTACATACATAAACCACACGCAGACTTTGATGAAAACATCGAGAATACATTACTTTTCCCGTTAGATCAAAACACTTATCCCAGTACAAACGAGAAAGAACATCTTACAATGGGTAGCGCCCTTCCCCCGCGTGACACACCCCCAAGCAGGACAAACAGCGTTCATTCCAACGTAAGCGAAGATACTCTCATATATTCTCCAAATGATGAGGCATTAGATTTTTCTCCAGAAACGTCGACTGAGAAACCCATTTTACAGGGGGAAAATGATACTCCAAGTTCCAATAATTCCACATACCTTTTAAGGCAACGAGATCCAATAAATTACTATGCAGAAAAGGTTTTTAACATGGCATTAGAATTTACAAAATAAATATATTTTTTTCTCATATCGATATATATATATTCTTGATTTACTAAATTAGTTATTTTAGACACATACTTCATTTCCTCTATTTATTTGTATTCCATAGATCAATTATATAATACTAATATTAATTATGACTCTTGTTCATTTATTTTTTTTTACTTGATTTAATGTACTTTTAATAGATTGATCACTATGTGTCTACAATTTATTGGCTAGAATATATTGTCTTTCTTTTACAGAATTTCCTTCTCTCGTCTTATTCTTATTTCATTTCTTCTATTTATTTTATTTTATGGAACAATTATATAGTACTAATATAATTATGATTCTTGTACATTTATTTTTACTTAACTTTAATTTCATTTTAATAGATTAATTAATGTCTACAGTTTATTGGCTAAATTATATTGTTTTTTTTTTGTTTTTTTCCAGAATTTCCTTTTCTCGTCTTATCCTTCTAATTTAAATTATGTTTTATTTTCCTTTTTCCTTTTAAGGGCATAGTTCGATATATTGTAGTTCCTTAGTTTTTCAGTGGTGCACAACTGTTAAACGGTGTTACAATTTCTATGTCAATTATAGTCAAAAAAGTAAAATTGGGTTTTCCGTGAGCTATAAATGATTATTTGCAGGCAAATTTTCATTTCCAGACATAGATGCCCAATTATCAATATCAAAACTTTTCTCTCTCTTCCAAAATAATTTTTGTATTCTTATGTACTTTTGCTCTAGTAATCCTTCTCTGGCTGTAATGGTATTAGATTGAATTTTCCATGTTCCATTTCATATATTTTAGACATATTTTTTACAAAAAAAAAAAAAAAAAAAAAAAGGGCGCGTTATTTAATATTTTATTTTAACTTTTATTACGTAATAATAATTAGTGAAAAAAAAGTGTAAAAACTTATTTCATTTACGGATATTAATAATAATAATAACAACAATAAAATAAATAAATAGAACAAAATTTTCTTTTATTAAGATTAACATTTAATCTTTTCTCTAAATACTCAGAGTGTAATGGATTTTGTTCCTTTTCCTTTTCAGTTATCCTCATTTTTCTACACATTGCCTGTGCTCTGAAGCAAAAAAAAGGATCATTTTGTTCATTCAATAATGAATATAAATGTGAACACGTACCTCGACACCTTTTGGGGAAAATAAATATTCCCTCAAATGCCTGCATCATTCATGACTGTAAGTCATGCATCACAGTTAATAAAACATTTTTAGTAGATGAAAATTTCATTTTATGGGAGCCCACCACCTTCTTTCTTCGTGGGCAAACTACAGCCAATGATATCAACTCTACTACGTATGAATGCCAATCTGACAAGTTAAATTGCGAATGTGACGATGGTGATTGCACGGGTGATAAGGACTTTTGTGAAATAAGAAATTGCACTCACACAAGTAAATGTTTTTGCAAACGAACCTACACGAAATTAAACATTCTTTCATTAACACAAGACAAATTACTCACCAACCCAAACATTCTTATCTTGCTAATGTGCCATTTTGACACAAAACTATCCATTCAACATAATGGAATTCATCGTCATTTATTGGAAGGCGAAAGCGCTGTTTTTTCAGAAAATAATTTAACAATCAATTTCCAAGACCCTATTCTTCGTTTACCTGAAAGTGGAAGAATTATATTACGCTCACCGGATTTCGAACACATAATGTCTGTGCCAACGGACAAAATGATAAAATTACCTTTCGAACTCCTAGCATATAAAAACGACATTTCTATCATTTATATACATCCTAGTGGCCGTACTGTTTCTGGAACAATACATGTTACGGGAAAATCGATTTGCCAACTTAGATCGTGTATCTGGTGTTTGGAAGTATTCCAACACTACCACTGCCTTCCAAAACTTATACAATACATCGTGGGCATACTACTTTTCGCATTTGTATTATCCATATTATTTTGTGTGAAACTTATTTTAAAATCTCTCATATTGATTTCTCAATCTATCTTCACATTTTTCATGATGATCTTTAAGCTATGCAAATTTATAGCTAGATGTTCGCTCTTGCTAGGAGCTCTCATTGGTTCCAGTATACGAAAACTTTTACAAAATTTCTATATAATTCTCGAGAGAAACGCTGATCATGGAATGCCTCTTCGTTCTCTTCCACTAGTTTTGGTAGCGTGCATATCGATGCTCACAACTGTGACAGCCGAGTGTAATACTCATTCTGTTATAAAATCGGACCTACAAAATTGTGAAACTCTGCAGGACAATTCTAAATACTGCCAAATACATACTACGGCAGAAATCTCTCTAAAGAGTATCTCTTCGGAGACCTGCCTCTGGTTTGCAGACCAGAAAGACAATCACCTGTTTTCACTAACTATAAAACTAGAAGAAGTTATCTGCTCCTTCCAAACCGAAAGACAGTATTTTACTTTCCCTGTAAAAGAAAAACAACTATCCCAGATCTCCTGTATTTTTAACAAATATTGCGGGAGAGGGGTACACTGTGCCAAAAGAAATTTCGGTCACGAAGGCATCAAGTTCGAATCCGAACCTCCGGAAAGTAGGGAATTTCCAGGATATTCAAGTTGCCAACCTGGTTCGTTAGGTGTGGGTTGCGCTATTCTTACTAGAGCTTCATGTAATTTTTATAGGATTTGGTACGAACCAGATCTCCTCAATAGTTATGAAGTTTCGAAAATTAGAAGCCACACTTGCCAGTATAAAATTTCGGTAAAACACACCGAAAACAACACCATCACGAAGGTTCTACTTTCAGACACAGCCTTCACAAAAAATGGTATCAAAATCACTATTCTAGGAGCTTATGACCAACCACAACTCCATTTACAGGACATGTTAATACAACGTGTAGGCAAGCCTGCAGAAGCCTATCTAAGTACAGCGAGTGAGAAAAATTTTCCTAGAGCCGGCACAGTCGATGCTGTTCAGGCAAAAACTTCTTATACCAAAGATTTTATTTTTGCTTCAGATATGAGTCAGTGTGATTTTTTTGAAGATACACTTAGGTGTATTACGGCACCAGATGCCCTCACAAACCTTAAAAAAACAAAAGAAAATGCACTACCCTTACAACGAGGAGTCCATTTGTTTCACGTAGAGGAAAACCTTTTAAAGTCCACCCTCTTAATGTCATCAGCGGTACGAATTCAATTACATTTTTCACGTTTCAAGATCGCTGTAAAGACAACCACGATATGCCCAAAATTCGACAGTGAAGAAATCACAACTTCTGGGTGTTACGACTGTCCCCTCCTCTCACGCCTGACGTTCACAGCACATAGTACATGCCAATCAGGAGTAGTGTTGATAAATTTTCAAGAGATCAACACGCATACGAAAGCCATTCATCTAACAGGAGAACCAACACTGCACATTATAAAATTTGTAGCTGAAAAGAAATGTTACGCAGAAAAACTTTGTTTGAACTCTAACAATCTTGTTCAGTGCCAAAATCTTGATTTTTGTCTAGAAGAACCAAGTGTAGAATTATTAGCATTAGATACAAACTACACTCGCTCATCGAGTTCATATACCCAATCAAATTTCATGAACTGGTTGAAATTACCAAATTTAGACTCTTCTTTCTATTTTTTAAAATTTGTTGGTGCGGCACTTTTCATCGTCTGTGTAACCATAACTATATTCTCCACTCTCATCACCTGTTGTTGTCGTGTTCGATGATTAAAATTACATGTCACAACGCTCAACCGGGAAACATAGAAAAATCTTTTTTTCATTTCACAAAAAAAAAACATATATATATATGTGTGTGTGTATATATGTGTATGTACTATGTACATATATAACATAATTTTCAAAAAAAAAAAAAAAAGGTATTGTTTGGATTATAATTTACTTAATAAATTTGTGTTTTTTTTTAATTCCTGGTTGGGAGTTTTGAAACTACTTTAAAATGAATTGTTTCACCCATCTATAATTGAATGTGTATAAATTTTCTTGATATTTCTAATTTTGTGAATTGTATTATGAGAATGTCCATTATTGTTTTTTACTTGGAGTTTTATTATTTTCTTTTTTTTTTCGTTTTTTTTTTCTTTTTCCGAAGTTCGTCATATTATTGTTGAAATACCCTATTTTAGATATGAGATTTTAGAATAAGGAATACAGAATACAGAAAAGGTTAAGGTTGTACGCTAAATTGTAAGGATTTCAGGTGTTAACGAAAAGCCAGGTGCACGAATTCGGTAAGCGGACTACGAGGAGCTGATTTATCCCTTTATTTGTGGGGAGAAATTTTTCAAAGGATAGCGCCAAAGTTATACCGAAATGTATAGACGATTACACGTCGTTATATAAAAGATATTTAAGATACTTTGTAATACAAGCCTTTACAGTAAGTGATTCTGTGATATTTTATGGCCTTGTTGTGAAACTTACTTCGGATACCGGTTAGAGTAGGCACAATACTTATGGAATTTTATATAAGAATGGACAGGATATGTTTCCCTCCCATGCAGCTGGGAACTGCGATATTTCCAAAAGCACAAGAATTCGAAAACAAGTTGTAAATTTTAAGAACGAAAAAGGGGTTATTTTACCGCGCAGGTAAATAACAATAGGAATGTTTCTCTAGTATCAGGTGGCCGAAAAGGTGTTTTCCCATGCAGGAAATATTAAAAGGATATATTAAATTTGAGAGAGAACCAATCGGAATATTGTTATTATTAACAGGAGAACCACTGAGCACTTGGATATTTTTCAGGATTGATGTTGGGAGGGTAGAAAAGTTCCCGATTGGCTATAGAAAAAGGGAAAAAAATTTAATTGTAAGAAAAGAAGTATATACACGGGAACACGGAGTTATTTTGGGGCAGTTAGTTGAGTTTTCGAATTCAAAGTGATAGTTTGTTATATTTTAATGTGTAGTTCCCTGTCATAATGGATTTACGTTTAAAGAGAAGAGGTAAGGAACAAATCTTTATTTTCCATTTTTACTCTGAGTAAAATTCCTAAATAATAGGCAATTCTCTAATGTTGTTTATAAATTAATTATTACACTAATACTATTACTAAATGTTTTTTTTAATATTGTGTTTAATCATATTAATAAACAAATGTTAAATTCAAAAGGAGTTTTCTGTTCTTTTGAGTCTGGGTTTATATTATTTTTTTTAAATTAAATACAGGTTAAATTCTTAAGGTATTATAATTTCTTTACGTTCATCGGCCAGTTAACTTATTTGAATAAAAGTTAGAAATAAGGGGAGAGAAACGCAGCCCCCCAACATATAGAAAAAAAAAGCACACTAGATCTGAAAGGTTTTTAATATTTATAATCAGTAGATAATATATCGTATATATTTATTTTGCTTAAATTTAAATAGTAACAAAAAAGGCGACATCATAACAGAGGGGAGAGATCACAGGAGTGTGAAAAACTTATGACATAGGGAAGTAAGGGATTAAAAAAACACTTCCGAAATCTGCGATATATAATTAATGGATACCTTCTTAATTCATTTTGCACTTCTGATATATTCTGATTGACATACAATATTTAAAAGGCAGCGAAAAAGAAAAGCACAAGACCAAAGTAAATTTACTTACTATATTTTTTAGTGAAATGTTTCTAGCACTATACAGCGAAATAAGCAAAATATTAAATTCACTGCACATGAATTTTTCCCTGACTGCAATGAAATACACCGGAACTGATTAGAGATTGTTGAAAAATAACTCAAATCCAGACATCAAACACTCCATTTAATTCTGTTCACCATTGTTTGATAACATCTAAAACTAGATGAAAAGTATAAACAAGAGATACATGAAGTGTATATAGAATACCACCTATTACCTTCGATCAGAAGTGTTTCCTTGTTTGTTTTTTTAAGAAAATCTTCAGAATGTGAACAGGCCAATACATCAAAAATAATGTGTCTAGATTATTATTATTATTATTATTATTATTTTTAGTTTAAGATAAGACATTGCCAGCGTCAATTATTAATTTTCTTTTATTGCTTCATGCTTCAGTGCATACCTTTGAACTTTCTTATTTCTAAGTAAAATATCAAGTCTGAGTAATGTTACATTTTCACAGATAGACCTATGAAAAGTGCTCAAATGGGGTGGGAGTGGGGAGGAAGGCGATTAAATTTAACCTCTTAGGTTCCCGGGTCCCTATTTTGGGACCTCTATTCTTTTCCTTATAAAAATTTAAATGTCAGATTTTTTTTTTACATTTTCATATTGCTTCTTAATAGCTGAATGTTTTTTGAGTTCAAAACAAAAGAATAAATGGCCGCATCAAAGCTGATTCTCTCATAAAATGAATTTTATTTTCATCCGAGTTTACAAAATGCTTTCAAGACAGTGTGACCAAGCAAGTGAGAATTTTTTTTAATAAGTATTTAACTTAAATCTTTTTCCAAAAAAAAAAAAAAAAAAAAATGAGGATTTGTAGATGAACTTTCTTAAAGTTCTTAAATTTGCGATTGCGTTAATTTAGATTGGTTTTGATGTTTTAAGAGGTTTTGTAGTTTTAGATTCATATTTTGTAACCTAAATTACTAGGTTCCTAAAGAATCACTTTCAAAATCATTTAAGATGCTACTTTGTTTGGGAATAAGTATGAACAATTAAATATTTGTATTCACTGTCTGAAACTGCTGCTGAGGTATAACAGAATGACCTGAATTTTCATATCTCCTGTTAATTCTTTTGGACGGGAGAGAGAGGGGTGAATTTCTAAAATAGCTGGGAAAAAAAATACTTTTTCAATAGGCTTTTTATCTTAAATTTCACGTTTCTACAAAAAAAAAAAAAAAAAAAAAAAAAAAAAAAATGCTACAAGGGGCTAGTGATGGGCGATTCTCAAAAATTAATCCATAAAAAAAAAAAAAAACGATCATTTTAAAAAACAATTCATACCGAGTCATCGATTACTTTCGAGAATCTACAATCAAGATGTCCAAAATCGATCATTAAAATAATTATTTTTACATGTTTATAAAGAAATTTAGTAAATATATGGGGATTAAAACAGAACGGAATCAGAAAACACACCGAAGAAAGGTTAAAAGGGAGCTACAATAGTGGAAAAGTCATGTGATGGCATCCCTTGGTTGCAAAAAGTTGAAAAGGCACTGGTAAATATAAAAAGATGATAGAGTAATTTAAGAGTAGACTTAATTTCCAATTGTTTGGCATTAGTAATTTCCTTTTACGGTTATTTGTTGCAGAGTTAGTAGGAGGTGTTTAATTTTGTTTTTCTCTGACTGTACATCCTTTGTAAAAGTTCTTAATGACAAAAAAAAAAAAAAAAAAAAAAAAAAAAAAAAAAAAAAACAGCAGATCTGTCGAACTTAATTTGCATCCAATATATTATAAAACATTCCTATGAAACGACAGATTTCAATAAATAAAATCCAAAATTATTAAATCTATTATTGATCCTTCTGCTCTTTTCTCATGCAAAATTGTGATCAGCTAAATACTAAAAATTTCTCGTATTTCCATGTACTTCGAAATCTAACTATACTTATTCAATCATTTCACGAGTAAAATAATTTGTATCGATGTATTTTGAAGTTTTTATACGAGTATGAAATGTAATGAGTAATTAGGAAGTTGCTAGTAATAAGAAGAGATTCCGTATTTTCCTGTCTATAAGTTGACCCCCAAAAATTCGAGTGAAATAGCATGCTCTTCAATTTGAATATCAGTAATTCCGAATGGTATCATCAGTCTTGCATTGTTGCAGTAATTTAACATGAATTCAGAAATTGAAATATGCGAAGAAAATTATATGAAAATACTGTATTCAAAAGTAATGACATGTTGTTTCATTCAAGTTTTAGGGTCGACTTATCGAACAATAGAACAATTAACAGTTCAAACGATCATATAATTTATTTTTAATTTTTAGTTAGATTTATGGATTAATTAATTCGTATGGTTGTTCAGTAAAATTACCTATTTAACCTACTGCCTCCGTTTTATTTATTTATTTTTTGGCTGATAAACTCAAGAACGAAGCATATTATAAGTTTATTCTCTACTTAATAATGTTTTTCAGTCTTTTGTAACATGAATAAATTAAAAACTTTCGCTCCAAAAAGTTTTTTTTTTTTTTTGGTTATTCGTAAAATTTTACCATTAATAAATGAAGTTATTTTTTTAAAAACATGCTTTATTCATTTATTTAAAATGTAAGATAGTTAATTTAGAACTTGGCATAGTTATTTACATGTGATTTTATACTTTTTATTCAAAATAGTTGATGCGAAATATTTATATTAACATTTGATCGATTACAGTGCATCAATCCTTAAGAAAATGCGAACACAGGTCCAAATAAATAAATAAATAATCAAAATTTTGCTATGAAATTTTTTAAAAGAATGTCTATGAAATACGAATATCTTTATTTTTAAAATTAAGCAACTTTTTATAATATTTGCATATTCTGAAAAATACATCTTTTCAGAAGTGGAATTATTTCGTGAATTTGAGTGACTTGAAATAGAACCTATGTAAACTATATTAATAATAGATTAAAAATAATCTTACTCATTTCCTAAAACATGTTTTAAGTTATTACTAACTTTATTTTGTTTGTATTTCACGTATTGTTATTGCTTCTCCCAAAAATTGCCAAATTGGAAAATCAAAACCTATAATTACGTATTTTCCATAAACCGATATTTTATATTGGTAGTATATAATATCATTTATACTTTGAGATACATTGTTTAGCTGTTCTCATAGCAAAATTGCTTCTTTTAACAATTTTATGATTATTATTAATTTGTGAAGATTTTGTAACTCAAATGAAATATGTTGAATATGAGTATGTATCTAAAATTGCAGTAATACCTTTTACATAAATCCTGGTTAAATGCATTTTGTGATCAATGGCCATATTTGTATACTAGATTTATATCTCTTTTTCCAATCGTCGATACAATTTTAGAATATTTTAACTCAGAAATTCGGATCAACAAGATCTGGTGGAGAATGGCATTTGGTTTTGACTTTTTTTTTCTACCAGCGTACTTTTAAATTGTATTTGCACAAAACATACTTAAATGATCTGCTTAATTTTGTTCATCAATTGCTATGGTCATTACCTCAAACTATACAGGGACTTCTCAAAAATAAAAATACTATTTAAATTCTTCTAAACAGAAACAGATTTCTATTTGTAACAAAATTTAAAGACAGAAAAATTAAGAAAAAAAGTTTAAGAAAATTATGAAAAAACAAAATGACATTTTTAAAGTAAAATGAAAATAAACGAAAAAGAAAAAAGATTAATTAAAAAAGTCCTTCCGGCAGTACCGGGAGGAACAGGTAGCTTTCATATATCTAATTTATTTATTTATTTATTTTCAATTATCTTATTCAAACATACGAAGCTCAAATTAGTGGAACCCGATTATATAAGATTGAATACTACTTTTTGTCAATACTGAATATTAATGTGATTTTTTAGAAATTACTCATCTGTTAGTCAAGCTGGTTTTATTTTAAGCGATTTATAAAGTCGTCAAATTCCAAAATATCATGAAGTGTATGCCATTTAAAAACAACATGATGGATAAAACAAACCACTGAGCTTGGTCGAAATCTTAATTCTTGTGCACATGTACACTCACTTCTAAAAGTTAAGCAAGGAGAGGAAAATGCTAATTTCTTGAAGCCAATCAGAATTGAAAAGGATGCAAATCGCTGCAGAGGTAGATGGAAGTATGCAAATATGTTAAGTAACAAACAATCGCGCTTTCATATCAAGAAACATGCAAAAAGGGCAGTCTTATAAAAAGCCAGCTTTATGAAAGGTTACAGAAGTTTATTGTAAATGCTGATAGAAGGTGTTTAAAATTTTCGTGCAATTTGTTTCGATGACATACGTGTTTCTATGACTTCCAGAAGACGAATGGAAGATTCTGAGCGCTGGCGTGCTGTGGGGTGCGTCGAAGCAGGACAGTCGATCACAGATGTTAATCTTTTCTACAGCGTTCATCATTCTGTAATTTTACCGTTTATGGAAACAATTCCAAACCACACAGACAGTTGTCCGAAGGCCCGTAGTCTGTCGCCCAAGGGCTACACCCCCGCGGAAAATACATAGTTATTGTAGCCAGGCGGAATCGCAGAGTGGCCTTCAATGTATGACATCTATGGTTAGAGCGTCCATTGGTAATGCAATATCTGCAGCTATTGTACTCCGAAGAATACATATGAGTGGACTGTACGGCCGGGTACCTTGAGTTTATGTTACTCTATCCGTCCAATCAAGAGAGGCACGATTAAAGTGGTGCCGGGAATATGTCAATTGGACTGTGTGACTGGGGCAGTGTCATGTTTACTGATGAGTCAAGATTTACTCTGCAGCCAGATGACAATCGTATAAGGATATGGCGTGAATATTAAACGCACAATCAGCCCAAAACATCACCGAACATCTGGCATTCCGAGGCAGAAGCATTATGGTCTGGGCAGGGATTTCATTAGGATACCGCACTGACCTGCACATCTTTAAACTGGGTTCTGTGACGGCTGTCCGGTATCGAGATGAAGTCCTATAACCCATTGTGAGATTGTACGCTGCAGCAGTTGGCCCTACTTTTGTTTTAAGGGACGATAACGCTAGTCCCCACAGAGACATCTACGATGACTACCTGGAAAGTGAAGGGATTGCGCGTATGGCGTGGCTAGCATATTCGCCCGACCTTAATCCCATTGAAAATCTTTCGGATGCTCTCGGCCGTGCTGTATGTTTACGTTTCCCACTTCCAGTCACTCTTATTGAGCTGGAAACTTCTCTGCAAGAAGAATGGCGATTTCTTAATTCTGCGGTGTTTGACTACCTAATTGAAAGCATAGTCACAAGATGTAAACTTTGTATACAGATGAGGGGGGGGGGGGATCACATACCCTATTAATGTATTTTTTTTCATTTTATGCTGTTTATTTTCACTTTATACATAATTCTGTTTAAGTCTCCAGTATGTCATTATCTGAAAACTTATGAAAATTTAATATTTTTTTCATTTCTGTATATAATTATTGTTTTTGTTTTATGCATAAATATATATGCTACTTTCCTGCCGAATTTTGTGTCAATCAAAACAGTATTTGTTGATTTTTTTGCATTTTACATCTTCGTGCTTAACTTTTGGAAATGAGTGTATATACGAGTGCTATCGCGGGCAAATTGATTTAAAAAAAAAATGTCACTCACATGAGAAATTTAAACTACTACACTATCTACCAATAAGTGTTTGAAAAATTTCGATTTTTGACATTTTCTCAAATATTTAAAAATATACTTATCGGATTCTTCTGAAACTTCAGGATTATGAAGACTATATATGACCTCATATTTTTCAACATCCATTTGATAAGCAGGGCAATTAGGGGGCAGACAAAAAATTAAAGAGTAACAGAAATATTTGGGATCACCCTGTACATAAAAACGCACGAAAAGATTTATCGCTACAGAATACAAATATGTGGATACTGCACAACATGTACACTGATTTTTGTAAGAATAGCATGTATATTCATGGATAAAGAGTGATTTTTTTTTTTTAACAAATTCAAAAATTCTGGTATGTTTTTTGTTTATATCATGCAGGGTTTTTGACCAAATTTAACGCAAATTTCAGAAATATTGGCAAAATCTATTAGAAAAAACGCAGTGCAATTGGAGTATAAATATATTAAATATTTTATGAAATATGAGTAGTTTTATGAAATAATTTTTATCTGCGCATGCGCGAACGATAAAAACGATTCTTTTACATCATTTAATAGTCAATTCTATGGAGTAACTTATAAAAAAAATCCAATCAAATATCATGAAAATTCAAAAAAATATCATTATTATAAGTAAGCTGTTTTTACATTGCTCTCTAAAAACTACTGAATGATAAGGAATTCTCCACAAATTGACATTTTTTATTAACTGACTTTTAGGAAAAAAATAGTATTTAATGTATACAATATCTAATACAATATTTCTGTTAATAAGTATCTTGACATCTGTGATAGAAAAGAATAAAAGCTCTTTTCCTTTTCTATCACAGGTATCAAGATACTTATTAGCAGCAATATTGTATTAGATATTGTATTCATTAAATAGTACCAATTTTTTCCTAAAAGTCAGTTAATAAAAAATGTCAATTTGTGAAGAATCCCTTATAATTCAGCCGTTTTTAGAGAGCAATGTAAAAACAGCTTACTTATAATAATGATATCTTTTTGAATTTTCATGATATTTGATTGGATTTTTTTTATAAGTTACTTTATAGAATTGACTATTAAATGATGTAAAAGAATCGTTTTCATTTTTCGCGCATGCGCAGATAAAATTATTTCATAAAACTACTCATATTTCATAATATTTAATATATTTATATTCCAATTGCGCTGTGTTTTTTCTAATAGATTTTGCCAATATTTCTGAAATTTGCTTTAAATTTGGTCAAAAACCCTGCATTGATATAAACAAAAAACATACCAGAATTTTTGAATTAAAAAAAATCACTCTTTCTCCATGAATATACATGCTATTCTGACAAAAATCAGTGTACATGTTGTGCAGTATCCATATATTTGTATTCTGCAGGGATAAATCGTTTCGTGCATTTTCATGTACAGGGTGACCCCAAATATTTCTGTTACTCTTTAATTTTTTGTCGGCCCCCTAATTGCCCTGCTTATCAAATGGATGTTGATAAATATGAGGCCAGACATAATCTTCATAATCCTGAAGTTTCAGCAGAATCCGACAAGTATATTTTTAAATATTTGAGAAAATGTCAAAAATCGAAATTTTTCAAACACTTATTGGTAGATAGTGTATATCTCAGGCGTTTAAGGTAAAGACAAAACAAAAAATATTCCGGAATTCATGTATTAAGATCAAACATTCGAAACTAATTTTTTTCAATTTCTAATTTTTTGTTTGTTCATCATTATACATTTAAAAGATTTTTGACAAACTTAAATGGCCACCATTTTGAAGCGAGATGGCGTATGAAGTTGGGCAGTGAACACTGATATGTGCTATGCACTCACGAAGTTATATCCAAGTCAGTTTATAAATATGCGTATTATAGCGTGACAAATTTCAAACCGTTTCAAAATGTCAACCACACTGGAAATTGAAAATGCTATATTTCAACCATTTTTCAAGATATAGATGAAGCAAAAAATACTCTGGAATCTTTGTATCAAGGTCTAACACACAAAATAAAAGTATTTTTCAATTTCTTCCTTTTTTTGTACCTTATTTTAAAATTTAAATTAAAAAAAAATAATACTTCGCTATTTTTAAATAAGATGGAGAATGTAACTGGCCAACGAACTCGGTCAAGGCATCAGTATGTAATATGTACATACCAAGTTCAGGCATGAAAGCGGGAAATGAGAAAAAAGGTGGAAAATTCTTTCCATCTATACACTGGCACCAAACTCTAATAATTTAAGTGTCATTTTAATAGATACCTATACAATAAAATTAAATCTAACTTTGAAAGTATTAACAATGTTATAAGTATAAATCCAAATAGAACTTATAAACTTATCTGAAGTACAATCATTAATTTTCCAAAACAAATATTCCCTCCCATCTTTGTTTTTATTGAGGGAGAAAAAAATCTCCCTGCTAAATTGATATTTGCTTCAAAAATACATCGTGAAAAAGGTATCACAGAAATTAACCAAAAACGCTATATAAATAGCACAAAATATTCTATTTTTTTTTTAACTCCCTTTCACTTTGAATTTAAGTCTAAAAAAATCATTCTTGAAAGACATTTTGAATAACTTCATTTACACTACTTTTAGATGCTTATATGATAAAGCTCACCTTTTATTTTATCTCTTTTTCATAACAATTCAAGAACAAACTCCAAGGTTTTAAAGTGACAAAATGTCAAATTACTAAATTTTTCAGGCAACCCCCCCCCCCCCCCTCTATTATTTTTCCAAAATTTTCTTTGCATTTTTCCATCAATCCAGAAAATGTCCAAAACTGCTTTGAAAAAGATGGAATTCCTCCTTTAGGAGGAACTCTTTCATGCCTGCAAGTTATGCCGAAATCAGTTTATAAATACGCGTGTAATCACGTGACGAATATCAGATCATTTCAAAATGTGATCAACACTAGAAATTAAAAGTGCTCTAATTCAGCCATTTTTTTAAATACAGACGAAACAAAAAACTCTCTGGAATCTTTGTATCAAGGTCAAATGCATAAAAGATAAATCTTTTTCCATTTCTCACTTTTTTGTACCTAATTTTAATTTTAAAATAAAAAAAAATATTTAAATGGCCACCATTTTGAGACAAGACGGCGGATGGAACTGGCTAACGAACTCAGTCCAGGCTTCAGTACGTACTATGTACATACCAAGTTTTATACGCGTGTTATCATGTGTCAAAAATCAGATCGTTTTGAAATGTCAGCCGCACCAGAAATTCAAAGTACTATAACTTAGTCATTTTTTAAGATATAGATGAAATAAAAAATGTTCTGGAATCTTTGTTTGGTTCTTTTACGTTCTAAAACATAAAAGAAAAATATTTTTCAACTTTAAAATTTTTCGCATTAAATTTTAAATTTTCTCTTTTCCGGAAGTGCTTTCCTCCGGACGGCTGCAATAGGTTGATTTTTAGTTTTTGTAATGAAAGCTACCTAAAAAGCTTCCCTTTCCGGTCTGGGATACTTAATTTTAATTCCAAACTTGCAACCGGTACCAATAATACACTGCTCAAAACAATTAAAAGATATTGCAGTTTTAGGTGGATTTTGTATCTGGGAAACTTTTTAGCTGATTGATACATGGTCGACAGACATAGTAGGTAATATGAGAATAAATTACACATGTTTGGCAGAAAAAATGCATTTTATTGCGCATTTGTGTGCAAAAGGAAAAAACACAATTTGTGCATATGAGAAAAAAAGAATAAGAAAAGGTGTTTTCTTCAAAGAAAATCATTTTCAGTAGGGGGTATGGTTTCCACGGGCGGCCAGCAACGTGTAACACCTTTGAGGCATGGACTCAATGAGGCTATTAATGACGAGTTGATGGTATTCTGCCCCACTCTTCCAGAAGAGCTCTTGGAGAGTTTGTGGAGAGTTTGTGGGGGTTGTTGGCGGCCAGAAACTCGTCTTCCTAGAGCGTCCCAAACGTGCTCGATTGGATTCATGTCTGGAGAACACGCTGGCCATTCCATTCGAACGATTCCTTCCTCGAAAAGGAAATCCCCCACCAGGTTTGCACGGTGTGGCCTGCAGTTATCGTCCATTAATTGAAGTTATCTCCGATTGCTGCAGCGTAAGGGACTACAATAGGTCTGAGGATCGCATTCCTATATCGGCGACCAGTCAGAGCTCCATCTTGAATGATGTAAAGGTCCGTGCGTCCGTCAATGGAGATGCCACCATACACCAACATTCCTCCACCGCCAAATCTGACACTTTCGTGCACGAACGCAGGATTATTCCTACTGCCACGGTCCCTCCAGATGAAAATACGCCTATTATCCGGATGCACAGAAAAACGGGACTCGTCAGAAAACAGAATATTGCTCCATTCATTTCTCCTCCAGTTGACATGCTCGGTTGCCCACTCCCTGCGGTCGCGACGATGCCTTGATGTTAATCTAACACATACCATCGGTCGGCGAGCATACAGACCTACAGCATGGAGCCGGTTTCGGACAGTCTGAGTTGAAATCGTGGTGCCTGTAACCGAGCGAAGGTGTTGTTGGAGAAGAGTAGCGTTCATGTTTCGGTGTCTCCGAGCTGTTAACGCTAAATACCGATCTTCATTGGGCGTTGTTGCCCGTCTACGAGCTTGCCCTGGTCTTCGGCCTGCACATCCACTCTCCAAAAAACGGTTCCAGATCCTGGAAATGACACTTTGTGACACTCCAATGGCTTGCGCTACTTCGGCTTGAGTTTGCCCCCTTCTAACCAACCAACAATTCTCCAAGCTTCTGAATCTGTCAAATGACTTCGCTGAGACATCGTACTCATCGAAACAAAGCAATCACTGAATGCCGATCATCCTTGTCTTCATTCTCTTTTATCCAGTTGAAAGAGAAATTTCATTCGCTGCCGCTGAAGCGACGTTTTTGACGTCGAACTCAAAATTTGCATACTCAACAGTTTGAAAACCAGAAAAATTTGCATTTGTGATTCTCTTCTTCTATTTTCAGCAAAAAGAATTTCGTTTATATCTTTATTTTATATAAAACTTCAAATATCCTTTAATTGTTTTGAGCAGTGTATTTTAGTAAAATTTTGCTTTTACGATAAAGGCTTAAATTAGGGGTTTCAAAATATCTAAAAATTTCGTTTGAGAATTCCGGTGTCAGTCGATAATTTCTCATTTTACTAACATATTTTGCCCGTTCCGGAAAGGGTTAAAGAACTAATTCTCGTCTATAATAAATATTCATTGAAATATGTTATAATTTGTTATAATAAAATGTAATCTTTGTTAAGAGGTGTGTAACTAAAACGCGATAATCCCCTTCGTAAAAGGACTTTTAATCAAGAAAACTTTTAGACTTTTATTCCTCATGTATTCAAGATTGAACCTTTATACAAAAGACAGTTACATCTACGCTGCAGCATCTGTTTGTGGTTACAAAACTATTTTCTCCTGCATATGAAATTGCCGCGCCCAGCAACTGAACTTTAGTCCTTATTCACTGACTCTGTTCATTGTTTCTTTTATTTTATTCTTTTAAGTTTCAATTCTCTGTTTTGCTTTTGACGGTAGAGAAGACTAATCTGATCTCTCTCCGTTTTAATACTCAATCCAGAATTACGAATTAAATATTTTTCATTTTAACCTTTAATGGAAGCAATTTATTAAGACTGTGTTTATGACTTATACTAACCATACTCTATATTTCAGTAGAAACAAGAGAAATAACAAAAGGGAATTTATTTCCAAATGTGCAACGTAACAAAATTTTAGCAATCGGATCATTACGGTGGATACTGTCATGCAACTGATGTTACCCGGATTTATGCGCTGCCGAGCAAGGTAAGAAATCAATTTATTATTCTTACCGAGCAGTTATTTATGAAGAATCAATTTATATATAGACATATTCTCATATTATTTATAAAAGATCATGAGTCTGAGTTGGTCGCTAATGCTTTCATTGTTTCTAGAAAGTAAAAGAATAAAACAAATGAGTAAGATAGCAAAGAACAATTATTAAGACTTATATATTTTTCATATTATTATAATTATTATAATTATTATATTAACTATTAACTGTTTATTATATCCGTTTTGATTCAATTATATTTACATAAACAAAATGAGCCTTTTAAAGGAGGCAATAGTCGAAAAATTGAACAATAATAACTACTCTACGTGCACACTCAGAAATGAATACTCAAATTTCACGAAATTCTCCTCGTTTTTGACGAAACCGTTTCCTGGGAAATGCTCCGAACAAATATTTCGTCAAATTGATGAAATCACTTCCCTCACTCTTTTAACGATACCAAATCTTCAAAAAATTTCGTCAAAAAGGGACTAGTGCTGCCATCTATCGAATTTTTAGAAGTTCCTGTATCCAATGACAGAAGCAAAAAAGACATGTCTCACGCGGGGTTCGAACTCCTAACGTACAGAGTGGCACTCGGATGCCCTAAGATCACGCCACAAATTACTCAGACAGGTATGATTATAAAGGCGTAAAGTGGATTATAGTGTGTGTTTGAATTTTTATAATTGTGATGGTACTTTTATCGATTCTGTTATAAATCTTGCAAGTTTTAAATAATAAGACGAATTTATTATTTTGATTTTCTAATGGTTAATGAATAATTATAATATGGCTTAATTAAATAACATCTAGGGGAAATTTATTGGCTTAAGGAATGACTAAAATATGGGCTGGTTAGTTTGATTCTCAAAAATAACGAATTATTAAGTACTTATTGGACGAGCGACTAGATATAGCGTTTCCTCCGATAAACAGCGCATGCGTTAACTCATTCTTGGGTTGCTTCCTATCATTTCATGACTTGGCAAAGAAACGCCAAATACTATCAGAAATGGGCAATATCGTTCCTTTTAAGGAACCGTTCCAGCCGGAACCGTTCACCAAAAGGAACGAGTTCTTTGGACTCATTCCTATTAGAATCGTTCCGAAAAAAAGGAACGATTCCGACAAAGGAACGATTTTGAGAAAAAGGAACGATTTCAAGAAAAAAAGGAACGAATCCGTAAAAAAAGGAACGATTCCGACAAAGGAACGGTTTTGAGAAAAAGGAACGAATTCGAAAAAAAAGGACGATTTCAAAAAAAAGGAACGATTCCGACAAAGGAACGATTTTGAGAAAAAGGAACGAATTCGAGAAAAAAGGACGATTTCAAGAAAAAAGGAACGAATCCGATAAAAATGGAACGAATCCGCGAAAAAAAGGAACGAATCCGAGATAAAAAGGAAGGAATCCGGTAAAATAGGATGGATTTTTTAAAAAAAGGTTCCAAGGGAAAAAAACGCGTCCGAAACTATTTTACGAAAAAAGGGAACGAATCCGGAAACAGGGATAACAGATCTCGGAGCGACATGCAATCCCTAATATTTATTATTTATAACTAACTTATTTTCTTAGGTATTCGTTTTTTTTCATATCATTTCTTATCGTTTGCTTTAATTTTTAAATATTTTGGACAGTTCATTTTGTTTTTAAGAGTTCATTTTATTCATCTGTGTGCGCTATTAATTAGCATAGTTATTTCTAATCCCCAAAATATAAGTATTCCCTGACTTTATGATTTATTGTATTAAGCATAATTCCTCTTGAAATTTTGCATTTGGTTGACCTTTCATTTATCACTATAGTTTATCCATGAAATTTTACTGTAGCTTTGGTTTTGGTCATCAGGCTGTTGCGGCGGTCTATTAGATTTTCAATGTAATCATTGCTTTCCCCTCCAAAATCTGTCGTCAAATGACCCTCTATTTATTTTATTATTTTTGCGTAGGAAATTTCTTTATTGATCTAATATTTGATATCGGGGTCTATGATTTGTTTCCTCTTCAAAATTCACCCTAACGTAATCTTTAACTTATATATCGGCCTTCGTAACCGGCCGTTTTCCAAGTTTGTCCATTTCAGTACGATTCCTCAGGAATTGGGAATTTCGGAGTCTGCCCATTTCGAGAAAATTCCTAGAAGTCCATCTATTTAGGAATTAAGGGTGTATTTGAAAAATATATTTTTCCACATTCAACAGCTCGAAAATATCCGATAGAGTTTCAGACACATTTTTAACCCTTCCCGGCACACTGTGCCCGATCTGGGATACCTAATTTTAATTCCAAATTTGCAAACGGCACCAATAACATTTTAGTAAAATTTTGCTTTTGCAACAAAGGTTTAAATTAAGGAATTCAAAATATCTAAAAAAAATCGTTTGTCAATTCCGGTGTCAGTCAACATTTTCTTATTTTACTAACAGATTTTGCCCGTGCCGGAAAGGGTTAAAGGTAGATACGTGAAACTTGCTGAGGTGATTTTTAAAAAGATGTATAAGAAGCCGCGTGATTTCTTTTTTTTTCGCTCAATTCGTTAGAATTTGATTTATAAACAATTATTTTCTCAGTATGACCATTTTTTTCGTTCGCAGATCTCCCTCTTCAGGAAATTCAGTTCAAAACGCCAACTTTGACAACAGTTTTTTTTGCAATTGTAAAAAAAAAAAGGGACAAGGACGGCGCATTGTGTACTTTCTAAGAAAGAGAATTGCCAGTTTGAAGCGTTTGAGAGCAAAAATGAATTTAAGAATAAATCAGACAATAAGCAGTTTGGATTGGAATACACCCTTAACCCCTTCGTGACGGGAGTATTTTATGAAATTTTTAATGTATTGTCATCTTTTTTTAAAAACATAAATTTGTGCCTTATGAAATCGAGAAAATGCTCCGATTAAATAAAGCTACTTTTGCAGTAAAATTTTACTGGTGGAAATAAACAAGGATTCTTAGGCTTTTTTGTGGCACGTATACGTGTCGCTCGTCCTCAAGGGTTAAGGCTAAATATGAATAGAATTTTTACATAATCAAATTCAATATTTATCGATTTGGAGAGACATAATTGGTTAAATGGAGTGCATATGACAGCCTTAGTATGTATATAACAGTGTGCTTCCTAGCTGAATCATCAATGCGGAGCCGAAACCGAAATGCCTACACCTAAAATTATAAAATTTTAGCTGTTACTACCTACTATAATATAAAAATCCATTAAAGAAATAGTTTCTGAAATTCAAAGCTTAGTGAGCTGAAAATGGGATTGTAAGTTTCTGAAAAAGGATACAAATGAAAATCCAGGATATTTAAATTTAGAAATTGCACATAATTAAAACTGTGGTTTTATGTAGTAAGAAAGGAAATTATAACTATTTAGTTCAATAACGTAACTAATTTTCTTCAATTATATATTTTAAGACAAATAAGTTTTGAAATACATAAAATAAGTAAAAAAATAAAAACTACAAAATACAATGTTGTTCAAAAGAATTTTATTTCAAAAATAGGAGCACACAAAATTTGCTGATTTAGTGAAATCATAAAATGATACGTTGCAATAAGAGCAAGGCTAAAATGGTAGTACAACAAACAATTCAACATTATTTTTTTTATAGTAAAGAAATTTAACATATATAATATATAGCTGTCATGAATAGTAAATTACTTCTAAAATTTTCATTTATTGACGGTAATTAAAATATTTTAGAAACAACCAAATTTCTTTAATAATTTTTGTTTATGAAGTTAGGTTACATAAGCTAAAACATTTAACAACGTTTAAACACGTAAATATGTACAGTATCATGACATGAAAGAAAAAAAGAAAAAAAAAAAAAAAATCCCACAATGGCCGTTTCGAGGATTGTGTGGATCCCCTTCCTCAGTGCGTAAAAAATAAGATAAAATAAAAGATTAAAATGGATTCAAAGAGCACCTCGGTTATAGCCTCGAGTAAAACTCTGAAAACCCCTGGTATAATCCCGAAAAACTCAGGACTATAACAGATGTTAGGGGCCTACTGCAGTCAAATGGGTTCACTCAAAGGAAGGTCAAATGGACCTGTTTGCTAATGCTAATCCTGTGCAAGAAATTTATAAAGATATCTCCGCTGTATTTTAATATTTTTATTTTATTTTTATTTTATTTTTATTTTTTTGCATTGGATAGCTGAGATCGATCTGTATTCAAGTCGTTGTTTGCTTTTTCGATTATATTTACAGATATTTTTTATGCGGGACTTTCATTTTCAGAACCGGTTTAGAAAGGGAAAGCACCCTTATAAAAATATCTGCAATCAAAATTGAAAAAATAAAAAACGGCCTGCATTTTGATCCATCTCAGCTATCAAATGAAAAAAAAATCATTTAAAAATATTGAAATGCAACCGAGTTATCTTTATAAATTTTTTCCATAGGATTAGCATTAGTAAGCGGGTCTTTTCATTTGACAGAAGTAGCCCCTTAACGGGGCTAAAAAACATCGTTCTATTTTAATCCTTTAATTTTTTTTCCATACTAAAAATGGAGTTCCAAGAATCCTCTAAATGGACGTATGTGATTTTTGTATCATGGTATTGTACTTATTTATGCGTTTAAACGTTGCTAAAAATTTTAGCTTGTGTATTGAAATTCACACAAAGTGATTGTTTTATGTGCTTGTTACGCTAAGGTTTTATCTGAGAAATTTGCTATAACCGAAATATTTTTCAAATAACTAGAAATGATCCAAAAAAAATTTGGAAACTTAAACATTTAATAATTTTAATGTTATACAATCATTTTCTGCTCTAATGATTTTGTTAATACATAATAAGTATTATTGAGACATGTGGAGAAAAAATAAGAATGTTAGGAATTACAATACGTAAAAATAAAAATATATGCTAAATTAGCAGACATTTGTAATAATAGAATTTTAATGCAATAGTGGAAAAAAAACCTAAATTAAAGTAGTTTAAAACACAAAAATAATACAAAATGCAACTACAATAATTTTTTCCCGAAATGTTTTAGAATATGTCAGGACTTAATTTGCGCCGGAGCTCAGGTACGTCTCTGTTTAAAAAATATTTAAGTATTGGTTGGAATTCACCAGATCTCATAAATGTAGGGCTCCGGAGCCCAGTTCAATAGAGCTTTTTTTGTATCATGGATACTGCCCATTTTTTAACTCTGCACATTTCACTTTCTTTTCTGTCATTTTCATTTGCAAGTGAATCTAACTGTCATGTATTATTATTCTGATCGAGCAGCGTTTCCTCGTTTTTTAATAAAAGCATCGAATTTTTCCGATAGCGGTGTCAATTTTTTTATTTTGTTTTTTAGTTTTTGGACTCGTTACAAAAGATTGATAAGCGGAAGGAATCGATTATAGTTTAAGATATGCACCTTTTAAAGAAAATTGAAAAATGTTGTTCCATTCTACAGCATATAAATATTAATTTCAGTGAATTTCAAGCATTTTTTATAAAAATGCATAGCTATGTGACTAATTTATTTATTTATTTTTTTTTTGTGTGTGTGTGTGTGTGTTAATGCTATTTCTGAATCATAAATCTTACCATATTTAATACCAGAATTCTACGATTAATTACATTAAAATTAGAAAATACTTCTATCGGAAGAAGTAATATGTAAAAAGTGGAATAGTTGACAAATAAATATATGCTGATAAATATATTTAAAATTTTTATTTTGCTAAAAAAAAAAATTCTTTTGCAAATAATATATGAAATCTAAATATGCAGATTGGAGTCAATATGGGGGGGGGGGGAGGAACGCTACAATTGTTAGTATTGCAGATTATTAGGATACCGGTAATTTTTACTTTCTCATCATATGTGGTATATGGTAAGTCTTGCAATGGTTTTGAAAATCGAAAAAAGAAATTGACGGATAGTGAAGATTACGAAAAACATAATTTTAGAAAAAAAAACATGCCGTCTGTCTGTAAATCTTCCGAACAAATTGAGATAGAGACTTAAATTTGCTATGTACTTAATATGAAGTAACCTCGATTATCCGGAAGTGTTTCTATCGGACTCTCGAAATATTCGTTCAGATGACAGATATTATTGAGATATTCGTAATCATATTTTCCAAATTCTACGACTTTTCACGACCCTGTATTTCATTGAAATTTCAATTCAAAGATTTATTTTAATTGGAAATGAAGCACTTAATCCAATGCAGTAAATTGTTAGTATAATTGTTTATTTAATCCGTCTGTCTGTGCGCGTGTCTGTCCGTCTGTCTGTAAATACTCTATCTCTCGAACAAATTGAGATAGATGCTTAAAATTTTGTGTGTATTTAATATGTAGTAATGAGAAGAAGCCTATTGAATATCAATAAACTCCATTATCCGGAACTATTTTTTAGGACTCTTAAAATATTCGTTCTGATGAAAATTTATAGAAATTTTCGAATTTTTTTATCTTAAAGAGTGGGTGAAAAATACAATGAAAAACATAAATTTTGTATAAAGATTAAAGTCACTCGGATAATTATTTGCCGGAATAATTGTATTAATATTTTCCACATTCTTCGATTTTTCATGATCATTTATTTCATTCAAATTTCAATTCAAAGGCATATTTTAATTGAAAATGAGACACTTAAACCAACGCAGTAAACTGTTAGTTAACATAACTATAATTTTTGGAGTTATTAGGATGCTTCTTTTACGCAATTCGGTATTATCCCGTCGATCAGAAAACTATTTCCAAACTCTAAGATTAAATGCCAATAATGACTTCATAAATGTCACATTCACTTAACATTAAACACGTTACATGTGTTTGTTACGCCATCAAGTGATTTTTAATTTCATATTTTATGTGTGGTACTATTAATCTTTTACTAATTTATTTGTTATTTCGTTATTTAAAGTAAAAATTATGCTAATTTGCATAATTTAATAATAGTTTGTCGATTATATGTCGAAATGGGTCGACGAGATAAACAATTATAGTATCCGTAATTCCGTAATGGAGCATTACGAAGCATTGGAAAAATTAAATATACTTTAAATTTTATTTTGGAGTTGTGATGCACTTGAAAAACATACATAAACGTTTTATAACTTTAAACATGCTTATAGTAAAGAAAAAAAAACTGAGGAAAGTTATTTTTTAATTGAAGTGGATTGTGGCATTTAAATGGAGAGTGGTGTAATAAAATCACTTTAAACTGTATTTATAATACTCGAATCTTTATAAAAACTTAATCAGAATGCACTAGCGATAATAAAGCACAATTAAAACAAGAAATTATAAAATCGAAATTTTCGTTTTTTTCGCCGAATTAAAGAGCCGGCGGAATCGTTTTAAATTCTCTAACGGACCGGGCTGGCAGATTTAGAATAGTTTTTTCAACGGGCCGGGCCGACAAACAACATAAACGGGCCGGGCCGGCAAAAAAATTGAACGGCCCAGACGGGCCGGGCCGATTAAAAAAATTTTCGGGCCTATCGGCCCGTTCTGAAGATTTGAGCTGGAACGATAAAATATGAGTTATTTTATATGGTTTCAACGAGAATAAGTATAAATGTACGTCACGAGCCATACTAGTTTGACAGCATCAATATAAAAATATACAATGTAGAGATCAGCATCTGAGAATTACATTGTGTGCAACTCGTTTTAATATTTTTTTAGCTGACTCATGCCGGTCCGAGATCAAGCTCGCATTATTTTTCTACATATAGACTGGCCGGACCGGAATTACACTTAATTGTTCTCAAGATCTGTAGGGCAGAAAACATGATTTGTAAAATTATTAACAGCGATAAAGAACTTATGTCAGCTTTATCTTCGGATATATACTTCTTGATGGTTTTTAAATTATTTTCTGATTAATTTTAAATTGTAAAAGTATAAAAGTGATAAGCTTAATTATTGAAGGGATTTGGAATCGAATAGCGTTTTTTATTTTTGGTAAATATGACCTTTGTATGACCTTTTTGTATGACCTTTTGAGTGACTTGTATGACCTTTTTGAGATGTAATAGTTTCTCAAATGATTGCAGGTTTTTCTCCGTTCTCATGCTATCGCTTCCGGAAATTCTATTCAAATCGCAGTGACATATGATTATGACAGTATTTTATTTACTTGTAGTATTCTTAAATTGCTTGTATCAAAAAATAGATAACGCCCCTCAATTATATAGTTTTTGAATAAAGATACCTGCTAATCTTATGCATTTCTGAGAAAAAAGTGAATTTAGAAATGTATCAGAAAGAAGCTTCTTTGAATTTAAGAATGAATTGGGATTTAAAACCTTTAATAAAATGATATAGAAATATTTTTATAAATTTTCTTTTATCAAACATCTTCAAAAGTAACGACGTTTTTAGCTTTCTTTTTTCTTTTATTCTAAGCCATATTAAATTTTTAATGAATCTTTATTCGAATGTTGATAGCCTAAGAGTCTAAGTAATTATTAATGTTGTTAATGTGTATTTCCTGTAAAATGTATTGTAAAATCATTCCATAGATATGTATGCAGTATTCTTTAAAAAAATCTTAATTATATGATAAAAATCTGATTTTTTTTTTTTTTTTGTAGAAATTGTAATGGGCCAAAACGGGCCGGGCCTATTTTCACTGATTTCTGTACGGGCCGGGCCGGGCCTAAAATATAAAAATTTAAACGGGCCGGGCCCAGGCCGAACTTTTGAGCTTTACAACGGACCGGGCCGAAATAAATTATCTACGGGCCTGAAAATTCCGGCCCGTGCAGACCTCTAGATATAATGCACAGTTGTAGTTTATTAAACGTTTATCCCCTCCTACAACTTTAATTTCTTTTCTCTTTCTTTCGTTTTTCTTCGTCTCCCTTCCCTCCCGATTTTTTTTCATGCACATTTGAAGGATATTTGGGCAATACATTTTGCTTTAATAAATCAAAATATATCTTATTTTAAAATAAAATCTTTCCTTTTCGGAATGGTTTCATTTCGGAACTAGTCCGAGGAATCGTTCCTTTTCGGAATGGTTTCATTCCGGAACTAGTCCGAGGAATCGTTCCTTTTCGGAACGAGTCCAATCAATCGTTCCTTTTCGGAATGGTTTCATTTCGGAACTAGTCCGAGGAATCGTTCCTTTTCGGAACGAGTGCGAGGAATCGTCCCTTTTTGGAATGATTTCATTTCGGAACTAGTCCGAGGAATCGTTCCTTTTCGGAATGGTTTCATTTCGGAACTAGTCCGAGGAATCATTCCTTTTCGGAACGAGTCCGATCAATCGTTTCTTTTCGGAAGGGTTTCATTTCAGAACTAATCCGAAAAATCGTTCCTTTTCGGAACGAGTGCGAGGAATCGTTCCTTTTCGGAATGGTTTCAGTTCGGAACTAGTCCGAGGAATCGTTCCTTTTCGGAACGAGTCCGATCAATCGTTCCTTTTCGGAATTGTTTCATTTCGGAACTAGTCCGAGGAACCGTTCCTTTTCGGAACTAGTCCGAGGAATCGTTCCTTTTCGGAACGAGTCCGAGGAAACGTTCCATTTCGGAATCGTTCCGAAAAGGAACGAATCCTTTTTACAGACAGGAACCGTTCGTTCAGTTCCACCACCGGAACCGTTCCTTTGGAATCGTTCCTCAACAATTGACACATCTCTATCAGAAAGTATTGCGTACAGCCGATTCATGGCATTTTGGGGAAACAGTAATGTGAACAATCTCGCATAGTGGTTATGACGTTCGCTCGCTTGGGCCGGATTTATAGCTAAACCCTGAGTTCGGGTGTTTTGTCCCCGCTGTGGATACTCTTCTTTTCTTTTTTTTTATTATTATTATGTTTCGATATTTAATAAGACAGTTTATAAAGCTCAGTCGGTTTTTATTATCACTTTTTCTTTATAAGATAAGAATTCTCATTTTTTTAACTCAAATTTTCTTTATAAGATTAGATAATTAAATTTAAATTAAAATTAAGCTTAAAAAAATTAATTTTATTTGTATCAATAAATTTAAATTGTAAATAGAATTCATTTTAAAATAAGATAAGAACTCTCATAATATTTAACTCAAATTTTCTTTATAAGATTAGATAATTAAATTTAAATTAAAATTAAGCTTAAAAAATTTTAATTTTATTTGTATAAATAAATTTAAATTGAAAATTGAATTCATTTTAAATGAATTTTAATAATTAAAAGAAATATTTATCTATTTTGTAAATATTTATTAAATTGCAATATAAATCTCTTAAGCTTAATATTTTTTCTTTATCTTATAAACAGATAAATATAAAGTTATCGGATTTGATTTATTGAAGTTTTAATCTTTTAAAATATTTTATTGTCAGTCAGATCATTAAATAAAATAATAATTATGATTAAGTTTTTAAAAATTTAATTTTATTTGTATTAATAAATTTGTAAGTAGAATTCATTTTAAATAAATTTTAATAATAAAATAAAATAAATATTTATCTATTTTGTAAATATTTATTAAAGTGCAATATAAATCTCCTAATATATTTTATTATCAGTTAGATAATTAAATTAAATTTAATTAAGTTTTTAAAAAATTAATGTAATTTGTATTAATAAATAATTTAATCTGTAAATAGAATTCATTTTAAATAAATTTTAATAATTAGATAAACGAAATATTTATCTCTTTTGTAAATATAAATAAATATTTATTAAAATACAATATAAATCTCCTAAGCTTATTAAATTTCCTTTTTCTTAAAATCATAAATATAAAATTAACGGATATGATTTATTGAAGATTTCATCTTTTAAAATTATCCTTGATGTATAAAAATTATAAACATTTATTATCAGTTGCTTTGTAATTTTTTATTGTGTACTGTTAATAAAATTATTATTATTGTCTTTTAATTCACATGATTTACAAAATAAATTTGATACCATTAATAAACATAATTTGTAAATGGCAGTTTATTTAAAATAAATTTTAATAATGGAATAAAAAAGCTCATTTATTTACTTAGTAATAAGTAAAATAAATATTTATAAAATACAATAAATCTCCTAAGCTTTTTTTTTTTTTTTTTTTTTTTTTTTTTTTTTTTTTTTTTTTTTTTTAGTAACAGATAAATATAAAATTAGCAGAATTGATTTATTGAACTTTTTACCCTTTGAAATTATCTTTGATGTATAAAAATATTTATTATCAATTACTTTGTAATTTTTTATTGTGACTACAAATATAGCACTGGTAACTAATTTTTTATTCTTTTTATATTCACATGACTTACATGATATTTTTTCAATAAAGGAATTTTTTTAATACCTAAAATGTAGAAAAATTATCTTCTTAACTTGCATTAAAATATATTTTATGGAATTTAATAACATACATATATATAAATAGCGGAATTATTTTTAAAAGTGTTAATCTTTTATGATTAATAATTATTTTTCATACATAAAAATACTTATTAATTTATCAGCTGCTTTTTAATTTTTTATTGTGAAAATCATACTGTTATGACATTATAATTTAAAATGCTTATTACTTAAAAATTATTTTTCTAATTTTTATCATTATATATTTATTTTTATTATATAATTATTTTTAATAATAATATAGAAATTAAAATGAATATTTACTACAATCTTAATTGCAATATCTTCTAAACTTTCATAAAAATATATAATAATTATATATAAATAATATTGGTAATGTATGTTGCAGTGGTAAATTAAACAGTGTATATATTAAATTATCATACTTTAAATAATTCGATGAATGGTAAAAATATTAATAAATTAATATACATATATATGATTTAATTTTTATTATTTGAAAATAAATTTATTATATATAAATATATTCAAAATATCTACTTAAATGAAATAACAGTATTTCTTAAAATGACCTAAAAAAATATTTTTCTGTTAGAATTTCATAACTTATATTTAGTTTTGCTGCAAGAATTTTAAGAATAGCAAACAATAATAGTTATATTGATCTTGTCATAGCAATTTCATTATTTTCACTTAATTTAACTATGAGTCAATATTATTTTAAATGCGATATTCTTTTAACTACAAAATTAAAGTCTATTCGGCAGCTCTATAGATAAATTGCCAAACTAGCAGACCTCACATAGATCTAAATTTCGCCAAGTAGTGACGCATGCGCTGTTTAATGGAGGAAACGCTATACCTAGTCGTTCGTCTTAATGGGAGAGTAGGTGGATAAGATTTTAACAATTTACTGTTTATAGAGGGGAGAGAGAAAAAATATGTATATATTTTTAATTTGAGTGAAAAAAGTAGATAATGGATATAAAATAGATCTTAGAACTTAAATTTTATTGATCAAATTTACTTTTTGAACGGTTTTGTAGAACGAAGTAATTTTTTTTCGAATGAAATCAAAACGAAATACAACTTACAAATAAATAAATAAAAATAGTAATAAACATCCCCCCCCCCCAAAAAAAAAAAAAAAAAAAAAAAAACTAATGTAGCAAGAGTAATTGCTTACATTTCATTATTTTCTGAAAAACGCTAAAAAGTACTGTTTTAAACAAGCAAATATATCCTTGCTAAAATCGCAAGATTTGGGGAGGTACAATATCGGGTCCTTCTATAAACAGCTACCGCGACAGTTTCCTTAAAATTCATCAAGTCTGGCCATGATTAAGGACGCACTTTCGTCAAATATTTGAGAGTTCACGTTTCGTTAAAAGTCACGTGATTCTGATACGAAATGATCGTCAAAAACGATGAAATAAGGCTCAAAGATTTCTGAATCGTCAAAAATGAGAGTTTTATTTCTGAGAGTGTGGAAATTCCGTGTAGAGAATTATCTTCAAAAAGAAGATTTGTTTGATGTAATAATAAATGAGCCTCCCAATCCAAGAGATGATGTATTTATAAATAAAAATCGAAAAGCCAAGGCAATAATCAATCTTCTAATAGACGACGACCAGATAGTCCACACGAAAAATTTGGACACTGCCAGAGAGATTTGGCTAGCGCTTAGAAATGCGCACGAAAGAACTAATCTGTGTAGTAAATTATATCTTCTGCGTAAGTTATATTCAACTAGAGTTGCAGAAACGGGCAGCATGACTGAACATTTAAATAAAATTTATCAGTTGCGTGACAAGCTCTTAGCTATCGGGGAGGCGATCGATGACCAACATCTCGCCGCCCTGCTACTCTGCTCTCTCCCTCCTAGCTATGATACCTTAATCTGTGCTATGGAGGTGAGAAATGACGAGGATTTAACACCGAATTTCATCAGAGGAAAACTTATAGACGAATTTAATAAGCGCCAATATAACAGTGAAAACTCAACTCAACACTCCGCATTTAAAATACAGAAAAACAATCAACCAAAACAGAATAAATTCTGCAAATATTGCAAGAAAAATTCGCATGAAATCGATCAGTGTTGGAAATTAAAGAATAAAAACAATTATCCCAGGCAAAATAACTTTGTAAACAAAAATTTTAATTCACCTAATAGGTCGGCTGTATGCTCCCAAGACAACGTTAAGCGCGAATACTTCTAAAACTAAAAATTTCAATAAGGATAGACACGCGGATAAAAACTTAACCTTTTTTGTTGGTACTAGCTCCAAAGATTTATGGGTTGTCGATTCAGGGTCATCAACACACATTTGTAATAATAAAAGTAAATTTCATGATTTTAATTATGCTACCTCAAATGTCACTGTTGCGAACGGTCAAGAATTACATTCTGACGGTTATGGATCTGTAAAATTAAATACTGTAATGTCAGACAATACGAGTAAAACCATCACATTAAAAAATGTCTTGTACGTGCCAGAAATAGAGACCAATTTAATTTCCATAAAACAAGCAACTGAGAATGGTTGCGTAGCTATATTTAAAAATAAATCGTGCAAAATTACTTATGATGGTGTAACATATCTTGAGAGTTATGTAAATAACAACTTATATGAAAGTAAGGTAAAACCTGATCCGATACAAAATGTAAATATGACACTATGACATCACTGTGAAAAGAAAAACTGTCTGCATAAATGGCATGTAAGATTAGGTCATAGAAATGTTAATCACATAAAAGAATTAGTTGACAAAGATATGGCATCAGGGATTCAAATTGATGATTGTAAACATAGTAATGATTGTGAAGTTTGCATAGCATCAAAACTCACAAATAGCCCTTATCCCAAAACCGCTAGTTTTAGAGCTACGAAAACAATCGAGCTGATCCATAGTGATCTTTGCGGCCCAATGCAAACAGCTACAGTCGGGGGAAAACATTACTTTCTAACTTTTATTGATGATTTTAGTCGCTTTACTGTGGTATATCTATTAAGTAGTAAAGATGAGGTATTTTCAAAATTTAAAGAATATATAGCAATGACTGCCAACAAATTTGGCAGAAAGGTGCAGGCAATACGCTCCGATAACGGAGGAGAGTACCCGGGGAAAGAATTTGAAAACTATCTAAAAAATGAGGGAATTGATCATCAATTCACCGTGCCGTACTCCTCACCTCAAAATGGAGTGGCGGAACGGAAAAACCGCACTTTAGGGGAGATGGGTCGCTGTCTTCTTAAGGAAAGCGGTTTGCCTAATTCGTTTTGGGGGGAAGCCATCTGTACTGCGACGTACATTCAAAACAGGCTCCCAACTTCGTCTTGCGATCGAACTCCATATGAAATGTGGACTGGCCGTAAGCCAGATTTGTCTAACATTAAAACTTTTGGTTGCCGTGCATATGCATATATTCATAAATCTCACAGGGCAAAGTTAGATGATACCGCACAAGAGGGCATATTCGTCGGATATGACAACAGAAGTAAGGGATATAGGATTTGCACGGACGGAAAGAAAATTGTTATAAGTCAAAATTTTTAGAAGATGAAAATAATGATGTAATTAAAGATAACACGTCAAATGAAAACAATGACACACTAATTGATAAAACCTTGCAACCGACAATGCAATTAATTGAAAATGAAAGGGGTTGTACCGAAAATGATATTCGTGATCAGAATGCGAATCCCAATGCACCAGATTCCCCACAAAACCTACCACGTAGGTTCAACAGACCAAACAGGGGGGGGGTTCCCCCTGACAGATTTGCATTTTTAACATATGATATTCAAAATAAAGATCCACAGTGCTGGGATGACATAATGAAAATACAAAATCCAGCAGAAAGGCAAAAATGGATAAATGCTACATTAGATGAGATAAATTCACTCAAAGAAAACTGTACGTGGGAATTAGTAGAAATTCCACCTGGGACAAAAGTCATTGGTAGCAAATGGGCTTTTAAGTCAAAATATAACAGTCAGGGTCAAATAGAGAAATACAAGGCGAGGTTAGTGGATAAGGGTTTCTCACAGAAGTTTGGGGTTGATTATGATGAGACTTTCGCTCCCGTTGCGTCTCATTCAACCATAAGAAGCTTCTTAGCAATGGCCTTATACAAAAATTTAAAACTTAGACACCTCGATATAAAAACTGCCTTCTTACATTGGGAATTAAAGAAGGAAGTTTACATGCGTCAGCCTGAAGGGTATGAAGTCCCCGGGTCCGAACACAAAGTTTGCAAACTCAAAAAGGCAATTTATGGGTTAAAGCAGGCAGCGAGAGCTTGGAACATAAAGATACATGACTCGCTATTAAAATTAGGGTTCAACCAAAGCTCAATTGACAAATCCCTGTATAAGAGAACCATAGATAACGAAACAATTTATTTAATTGTCTATGTTGATGATCTCCTCATTGCCGGGAAGATCAAAACATTTGTAAACTAATTTCGCAATTGAGAAAAGAATACCCTGTCACAGACTTAGGCGATGCTAAGTATTATTTAGGCATAAACATTAATCGTCCTGACCAAAACACAATGACCCTAGATCAGATAAACAAAATTCATGAGTTAATAATTAAATTTGGTTTGGAAAATTCTAAACCAACCGATACACCTATGGAACCGGGTTATGTTAAATTAAACGATGATGAAAATCTCCTATCGGATAATATTAACTATAGACAGGCGGTTGGAGCACTACTTTACATATCGACCGTTTCAAGGCCTGATATTTGCGCGGCCGTAAATATTCTATGTCGTAGAAACGAAAATCCCAGAGTAAAGGACTGGGAAGCAGTAAAGAGAACAATCAGATATTTAAAAACTACTATCGATCTAAAGTTAACCTATACAAATTTCGAAGAACCTGTCTTGAGAGCATATGCCGATTCAGATTGGGCCAACGATCCGTATGATCGTTAACCCGTTCGCGACGGCGCGCGCATTTTGAAGTGCGCATCTGAGGACGGAGCGGAGAAATTCGATTTCACCTTCTGGGCCGGAGGATTTTGCGCAGTTAAGCCTAACGCATGTCAAAAATTCTTTAAAAATTAATAAAAAAATAACTTTCGCATGAAACTTTTTGAAATTCACATACATGGAATTTGATGTTATTTTACATATTTATTCAAAAAATGATGTATATTGTGTGATATTTTAATTGGAAAAAAATGTTTAAATGTAAATAATGAATAGTTAAATCCTGTTTTTAGCTTTTAAAATGATATAACATGACAAAAAAAATACTTACCAGGCTGTTAAATATCAACCTATGAAACATTTTGCTATAATAGAAAAACAAGCCTAACCATCTTGATATTTAATAATTTTTAACACTTTCAGTAAATAAAATAAATGTTTTACAAAAAACGATTTATTTAGAAATGAAAAATATTAAATAAAACGTACAAACAACCTGCTACTATTGCTTTGTAACACTTATATATCTATATATATCTATATATATCTATCTATATATATATATATATATATGTGTGTGTGTGTGTGTGTAAGATTGGATTAAAAAAAACTTAGTTTAATTTTATAATATTTTTGAAATAAAAAAAATATATATATAACACATAATTAAAAACAAACAAACAGTCTTGAATAATAATCAGTAATGATGTGCAAATCAGAGTAAAAATTAAAAATGTACTTTTCCAAAATATGTTTATGTTAAAATTATTTCAGAAAAAGAAAATATATTTCCATATGGTATATCGTATAATAAGGTATCTCAAATAAAAATTATTGGATAATTATGAATAAAATTTAATAATGATTTGAAACTTTCAAAACTTTCATTGATGTTAAAATTATCTTTTAAAATCTATGTTAACATATAATCTAATATATAAGTAAGAAAAAAATCTTGAATAATAATGAATAAAGCACAATAATACTTTAAAATACTCTTTAAAACTTAAAACACTCTTTAAAAACTTTTGTTCATGTTACTAGTAATTTTTAAAATGAAATGTATATATATGCAAGCATGTAATCTAAAACATATTAGACAAATATATAGAATTATAGAAAAAAAAACTGGTCAGTAACGCAGAAAAATATTCTTAATTTAGCTGCACTGAGAAAGAATGTTATCAGCGTATCAGCTACCACAATCAGTGTGTAACCCTTTTTTTCTTTCTTATTTTTTATTTTTTAATTGCGAAGCACTCCTGAAATAAAATAAAAATATAAAAAAGGTAAATCTTTCCTTCTACAAGAATGATTATATTAATGACGTCGGTTTTTGCCACTACGATCTGATCGAGATACAAGAGAGGGGAAAAAAAGCAATGAATCAGATGTTCATGTTATCATTCGTAACCTCAAATATGCTTAATAATACACTTACTTACGTTAACCGCAAATTTTTCCTTCTGAAGTTCAGTAGCATTATTTCTAATAAAGAAAAATAAAGTTTTACTAGACGCGTAAAAAGATTTATGAAACACAAAGACGTGATGAAAAAATAATCTTTTTCCCATTGTAGTATTTCCATAAAAAATTAAATTCGCGTGGATTAAAAAAAAAAAAAAAAAAAAAAAAAAAGTTTTCATTAGTTTTCCTAGTTTCAAGGAAAAGTCTTCTTCCTTAATATACATTCAAATAGAATTAGGATAAATTTTTTATATGCTAAACTGTGAAAAACAAAACGTTCCGTTTGATCGGCATCAATGGTAGTCTCGTGGGATGTGAGTACAAACAGCGCCGGCATCAATTGTAGTCTCGCGGGATCTGAGTACAATCGGTGCCGGCATCTATAGTGGTCGCTCGTCCCCAAGGGGTTAAGTCCGTGTCTGGGAATTTATTTACATTGGGAACTAACCCAATCCTTTGGCAATCTAAAAGGCAGACGTGCCTGGCAATGTCCTCTGCAGAGCAGAGTATATTTCTGCTGCCAGTGCAGCACAGGAGATTAGATGGTTAATAAGATTATTGGAAGAATTAGACCTTCAGCAAAAGTTGCCGATCACATTATTCGACGACAATCAGTCGGCCATCAAGCTTGCTTCCTCGGACAGATTCCATGGCAAAAGCAAACACATAGCTTTGCGATGGCACTTGTTACGACTCCTGGTCGAGGAGAAAACGATAAGACTGCAATACATCCAGTCTGAAGTGATGACCGCCGATCTTCTTACGAAACCACTCCCCAAGACCAAATTTGTAATTCATCGAAAAACCATTTTAAACGCAAATGAACACTTCGGGGCTTAAGGGGGGTGTTAAGAGGTGTGTAACTAAAACGCGATAATCCCCTTCGTAAAAGGACTTTTAATCAAAAAAACTTTTAGACTTTTATTCCTCATGTATTCAAGATTGAACCTTTATACAAAAGACAGTTACATCTACGCTGCAGCATCTGTTTGTGGTTACAAAATTATTTTCTCCTGCATATGGAATTGCCGCGCCCAGCAACTGAACTTTAGTCCTTATTCACTGACTCTGTTCATTGTTTCTTTTATTTTATTCTTTTAAGTTTCAATTCTCTGTTTTGTTTTTGACGGTAGAGAAGACTAATCTGATCTCTCTCCGTTTTAATACTTAATCCAGAATTACGAATTAAATATTTTTCATTTTAACCTTTAATGGAAGCAATTTATTAAGACTGTGTTTATGACTTATACTAACCATACTCTATATTTCAGTAGAAACAAGAGAAATAACAAAAGGGAATTTATTTCCAAATGTGCAACGTAACAAAATTTTAGCAATCGGATCATTACGGTGGATACTGTCATGCAACTGATGTTACCCGGATTTATGCGCTGCCGAGCAAGGTAAGAAATCAATTTATTATTCTTACCGAGCAGTTATCTATGAAGAATCAATTTATATATAGACATATTCTCATATTATTTATAAAAATCTTGTAGGACAATTTTAAAGAGTTGTGTACACATAACAGTTGTCAATTAAAAATTAAATATTCCACAAAAATAATTTGGATATAAGTAAAAAGTGGATAATTAATCAAATTAACGTCTGCTAAGTTCTCACTCTTTCTCTCTCTCTCTCTTTTCCCCCCAAAGTTTAGTTATCCACAGCATATTTCTAAATTTTTATTTCAAACCAAGACGTATGAAATTTGTCTGTAAAAATCATTGCGATACCTTTGGCAATATTTATTATGCCCATTTGAACCTAAATGTAACAAAAAGCATCAGATTTATTTATAGCCTTATATTATCGTGATAACCCTATGTTTGCCATCGCCTGTATTTTAATCCACTGTGCGGCGGATGTTTAAATTAAAAAGTCAAGACGGAAATAATGCATTTTCGATTTTTAATCATATTTATGTATAGTAGCTTAGTAAAATTATGTGTTTGACTAAGCAATTCTTTTCATTTATATGAAACTGGAGATGTTTGATCTACTGCCTTTATTTTATTTAAAAAAATGTTTTTGCTAACAAAAACAAGAAAGAAACATAAGCCATTTTCTCTTAGTTAATAAGGTTGCTTAGTCTTTTATAATAAAAAAATTAAGCAAAATTTTTCGATTTGTTTCTGTAAAAGTTTTCCTTTTGTTATTCGTCGCATTCTCTGGTAGCAGTAAATGAAGTTATTTATTTAAAACAGTACTTTACTTTATAATATAAAATGTAAGATACTTAATTGGAACTTGCTGTAGTTATTCCTACTAGATTTTAAACTATTTTTAATCAAAAGAGATGTTTTGTCTGGATTACATTTGCCAGTTTCATCTAAAATATAAATGAATTTAAAAGTAGCTAATTTTAGCAATATTATCGTTAGTTATATAAAAATTCTTTAAAACATGAACTAAAATACGTTATTTCAATTGTAACTAGATGTAAAAAATACCTGTCAATGAGCCTGTCAATGTGAAACAAATTCAAAAGTTTTTTACAATTCAAATAAATTATTCAGAATGCACTTAAAGTACTAAAATTATATATCTTATGAATGAAATAAATGTATCACAGCTTGAGATACAGCTGTTGCGTAACTTTCTTCTTATGGTTTTCTTAAGTTATCAAATTAAATCATCAGTAGTGCATTAGAAAGTAGCTTTAAAGATAATGGACTTCTCCAGTTATTAAATCTAGTCCAAAAATTCATTGAATTGTAAAATTATGGATGCGAGATCATATAGGGAAGAGTGGATTACAGTGGACCTTAGTACACTGTGGACCACCATTTATATTTTATTTTTAATTTTTTTGTTTTAGGCTAATTGATTACTTACAACCTTCAAAATACAGTGTTAGCTCAGAATGATCCATTTTGTCCTTATTGGATTGTTTTTGAGCTTCTGAAAGTAAAATTTTTCATCATCATACTTCTCCTTATTATTAATTAAAGGTTATAGATAAATAAGAAAAAAATGGCTTTTTTGAATGGTAAGGTACTTGATTTTATTTAATATTAAAGTAAATAAGTTTAAAATAAAGCTTTAAATAACATTTTTATGACTTTGTATTGAACTTCAACATTTGGCACAATGGACCACCCACTGTTAGGTACAACGGTCCAAAATCTACTCTGTTACTATAATGTGGAACTTTCAAAATATTTAATAATTGGTTATTCTCTACAAATAAATACTGTTTTAAAATAATTACTTAATTGAAAATAAAGTAAAAAAGAAAAAAGTCTAACATAAGAAATATTTTGGTTTGTATTTATTGCTTTTAAAAACAATACAAGTATCCTATTGATTATAGCTATTACAAAACAATTTCTGGCAGGTTCTGAAATTTTATAACTCATTTTAGATGCAACAAAAAACAAATTTGGAATCTAAAATTCATGGCTATTAAACTGCTGTTATATGGATGTTATCGCAAAATCGCCCTCATATCTAAAAAAATTTCAGGCTCAGAAGTATTTTGGAGTTTCATTTTTAAATTTTCATGAAGATGATTTTATTCATTAACTTCATTTTATTTGTAATTGTTCCTGCATCTTAATCTGTTATTTAAAAAATATGATTTTTAAAAATATTTTATTGGTTTAGTTGTGACATGTTTTGTTAAAAAAAGTTACTCGCAAATTTTCATCATGTTATTTTAGAGGTAAATGATTTAAATTAATAAAATAATGTATTTTGAATAATACTTAATGGTGGACCACTGTGCCCCGCTTCTGGGGCACACTGGTCTATTTTATGAATCTATGCAAATATTTTTTTTTTCTATGTTCTGAAAAAATTCTGACACATGTAAAAATATTCAAGGAATGTTCAAGAACATTTTAGGCATAATGACTCATCCTTAAAGAGGAAAAAGTGCAACCTGCAAAAATGGACCACTGTGTACCAGTCTCCCCTATAAAATTTCTATCTACCTGACTCGCACGGTCCCGTGATAATAACCTTAATTATACCTACAATCAGTGAATTCAGACGTTTTTCTCTGACAGGAGTTTCTTCATCTCCAGAGAAGGATGACAGACACTGCACAATTCAGGATAGAAAATTGTATTTTGCGCTGGGGTTATTAAAATTTAATATTTTAAACACGCATTTTTCTGTATTTAAGTATTAAAAAATTAAATTCTTCCACGCAAAAAATAACAAAAATCCTGCCGCATCTCTCAAAAAAACACATAATGATATCTCCGAAAGCATTAAAAAAGTCTTCGGTGATTACGATTTAAGTGGCAGAAGCAAACTAAAAATATAAAAAATACCCCTCAGGTTTTAAGAACAGGGGAGACGGGGTACAAAGTATTATTTTTGAAAGTTTTGACTGAATCTCTCAAGGTACATATTTTGAGAGTGTGAAAAAATGTAGAATACATACACCCACTCAAAATCAATAATTATGCTCACATTTTTAATATTGTTTTTCAAACAGCAAAGGACAAATTGGGCCATTCTACCGCATGACCGAGGTACAGTGGTCCACATGGAGCTCTGTGGACAATAATTAAATTTTAAGAATGAATATATTTATGTAGTACACACTTTAATTGCACAAAACATAGAATTTAATATTCTTTTTTATTCATTGCGTCAGTGTATACATAAAATGAAAGTTAGATTAAAGAATATTAAAGTTAAAAAATGACGCACAAAAGGATTTTTGTATCACTGAAAGTCTTCTGTTTTCTTGAAAAACTGTAAGGTTCGGAACACTCATTACAGTATGTTGAACATTTAGAAGAGATTAATCAACATTATAGTGAAAAGTAAACACTTTTTGCCTCATGAATCGCATAACATAATTTCATTTTTTTTTTCTGTTAACAAATGAGCCAATGTCATTTTACTCATAATTTTCATTCAAATATAATTGCTAATTTTTATTTCAATACTAAAATAAGCGTTATGCTGTGACATATTCTCATCCCTGTATTCTGTATCGCTATGTCAGACATTCACAGAAAAACTGATACATTATTTTGCCTTGAATCACTTCGTGAGTCTTCAGTTTTATGTTTCTCGGTAACGGAAACCAAAAGGTTTTCTATATATTTTTTAGCTCTTACTAAAGGAAAATTTCGTTTAATTTTTTTCTGCCTCCTTTTCTGATTTCTTTAATAATCTTTTTCTACTGGTATATCAGAATTGACGATGCGGCTTTCTTTCGTTTAATTGTTGCCTTGCAAAAACAAGCTTTTGGTAAAAAACAATTCTTTCTAAACTTTTCGAAAAACTAACGAATTTCAAAAAGTAATTTGATTTTTAGCAGATGATTTTCAACTATTGATTGTTACAAGCTTGATGAGGTATGGTTGATGGTCCACATATCTGGCGATGGTTGATCTGTCACATATGCTGATTGAAATTAGATACCATCAAAGACATTTTCAGTGAATGGGCATATGACTTAACTCTAGGCATTCCTAGGCTTGTTTCTTGACATAGCTAAAATAGATATGAAAAGCAAAATTAATATGTTCTTTTTATGTAAAGATGAAACAATGTTAATTATATGCTTTGTAATAAAAGAACTATGTAAAAATAGTATATTTCTGATAAAAAATAGTTTAATCTGAAATATGCCCGTCTATCCTCTCTTTATAGCACCTGTGAAAATGTTCTTATGCACAGTGAGTAATTCAAGCACATTTCTTCAGGTGGGGTTTCTGTATTCGATCGGTAGGAAGGAGAGGGGCACTGCGGACTTCCGGGGAATTTCATTCCTAGGCCAATCTCTAGAAAATGTCTTCTGAAGTAGTAATTATTTTTTAATGAAAGAAAGTAGAGACCGGAAATCACCCCTCTATTTTTTTTTTTTTGGGGGGGGGGGGTTATTAGAATCAAAATACTGTCGATAAAAATTAAAAATATGTTTTCTGAAATATCAGATAACCAAGAAAGTTCGTGCGGTTTTCTCCAGACACAAAAAACGATCCACAAAAATCTCAAACACATATTTTATTCTTTGAAATAATCACCATTGGCTTCAATTACGTGTTCCAAACGAGACACAAGCTTATAAATACCCTTTTTGAAAAAATCTTTTGGTTTAGAGTCCAAAAACTGGGTTATAGTTTTTGTGATATCATCTTGGGTTTGGAACTGCTGTTCCCACAGGTGATTATCCATGGCCAAAAACAAGTAATAGTCCGATGGGCCGATCTCCGGAGAGTAAGGTGACTGAGACAAAACTTCCCAGCCCAATGTTTTTATCAGGTCCCTGGTCGCTTTGGCCGTATGAGGTCAGGCGTTATCGTGGGGGGGGGGACTCCTCTCCTGTTGACCAGCGCTGGCTGCTTTTCGAGCAAAGCAGCTGAAACCCTTTTCAACTGCGACGAGTAGACTTCGGCTGTGATTGTTTTCCCGCTTTCTAAGAATTCATAGTGAGCAATACCAGCGCTAGTCCACCAAATACACAGTATTATCTTTTTTTGATGGATGTCCGGTTTAGCAACCAATGAGATGGAACCAGAAGTCGACCAATGATGTTTTCTCTTTCGATTATCATACATTACCCATTTCTCGTCACATGTCAATATCTGATCCAGGAAAGAGGCTTTGTTGTGGCGCGACAGCAATGAGAAGCATATGTTCAATCATTGGAGCTTGTTTCCCTTGGACAGGACATGAGGAACCCACTTATCAAGTTTCCACGACATCCCAAGGCTATGAAGATGCGATCGGATGGTATCGTCAGATATTCCAAACCTTTGCGCAAGCTCCTGGCATGTTAGATCAGGATTCTGTTTGATTTCCTCTTCCAGCTGGACTTGGTCTAAGATGGATGGACGACCAACACGAGGCTTGCCTTCGAGGCTCTCGTCTCCGGACGAAAACTGCTGAACCACTTTTGAGCAGTCCGTTCACTCACTGAAGTCTCTCCAAACACAGAGCATATTCTTGTAGCGGCCTCTGCAGCTTTGTTTCCTAATTTGAACTCGTAGAGTAAAATAGGCCTCAAAATCTCCTTTGTCAACGATTGTACTTCCTACAAAACTGATAACGAAACGTGAGATACGTTAAACAACTATCTACTGATTGCAATTTAAAGACAATGTACAGAAATGATGTCATCAGAATCAGTATGATCACGTCTACGCAACAAAAGTAGCTGTTATCAAAAACCGCACGAACTTTCTTGGTTATCTGATAGTAAATAACTAGTAATATCAGTCAAAGTTTGACGATGAACAACTTTAATGTTTCATTAGGAAGTGTTCGAATTTTTAATTAGTTGCTCTTAAATTGATTATTAAAATTTATATGAATTCGTATATATTAAAAGCGATTACTATATATTTAAGGCTAGATAAACCCTGCTCGTTTGCTGCTTTTTTTTTGGGGGGGGGGGGGAATCAATAAATTTTAAGTCATGCAGTATTTCAAACTTAATTATAAAGTTCGCCAACAGATAGTGCTGCAGTAAATTTGCATTCGAGAGCTGTAGGGAAACTGACTCAATCAGAACTCCATTCTGTACTGCATCGTGATGTTGCTAGATTATACCACTCATAGATTGAAAACTAATATGAAGAAATGGTTTATTTGATAGAAGAGCAAACACTTCGTTGTCTTGAAATTTCAATGCCCGGATCACAGTTTTTTTTCTTTTTAAGTCTAAATTTTTACAATATAGGATTTTGTTCGAAAACCTAATAGACTGAAAAAATTAATGATAACTGTGCTGTAATTGTATGACGCCCTTCTGCAGTAGTTAATGCAGTGGATGCTGTAGTCGTTCAGAAAACAATCTGACAACGCTCCCGGGTTTTTGTTCGACATGCTGCAGATCAGACTAGACTATGATACATATGCGCACACTGCATTATGCGCCATCTTTTTCCATACATGATTCAAACTGTCCAAATTCTTATTGCTGCGCCATTGATGCACGCAAGACGTTCGCAAAAACATTTAGTTTTCCCAATGAAGTGTCCTTTCCTAGGAGGTTCGTCTATAAGCGGAACTCACGCAACTGGGGAACGGCAAAGCCTCATGGTTCTATATTATTTTCTCCGAATTCTTTCATAATCATGGTTTGTGTCGTCACCCCCTTCTCCTCCGAAGAACTCATGCGGGCGGACATTTGTCCGAAAATCAAGTAATTACTGCAGTATTCTATCTGGCATTTGAAGTGAATTTGTAAAATGTTAAAAATGTCCTGAAGGATCTGGACATTTTTCTGGTGCATGCAAAATGGTGTTGTCCACATCGAACGTCTTAACTCTTATTTCCTCAACGAATATTCCGATAATAGTATCATTGCCCTCTTTTATTGGCAGAGTATAAGAGGCATACATATAGGGTACTTGAAAGCTGAAGTGTAATGACAAAATCCACAAACGACTGCCGAAATGAAGCACTGAATCTCTGTTGAATCCGAGCCCATTTTTTGCTTATGTTAATATGAGTTTCTATGAATTTTGTTCACAGTATGCGCAATTTTGTTTCTGCAACTGGTTGATGTAATGAAAATATCGCTATTTAGTTTTTGAAGATATTTTCAAAACATGTTCATATAGATTTTTAATATAATTTTACACTGTAACAGCGCCATCTGTTGGCAAACTTCATAACTAAGTTTGAAACTGCACGTAAATGAAAATTTACTGGTTTCACAAATAGAATGCAGCAAACTGTATTTTTCTATCATTTTTATTTTTCTTCATTTTATTTTTGAAATGCACCCGTCATTTTTGGGATACCTTGCATACATATGGATTGGGCACAGGAATAGATCATCATAAAAGTCTTCACAATTTATTTCATTATGAACTATATGAGATTTAATTAAATAATGTACCGTAATTTCCAGACGTAATTCCCGTCTTTTTCAGACCGGAAATTTTATCATAAAAAAGTCAAATGCTAAGCATTCTGGGAGTAAACATACTTATCTGAGGAGCGACGAATACGCGCGAAATTTCAGTATATTTATTAGACAGGAAACGCATTCTTCATACTGTGTCAAACAAGTTAGATAGAAAACTTTTTTTTTTTCGTTTATCAAAACTTCATTACCTCGGCATGTTTCGTACCTTTACATAACAGGAGAATGGCCCAAATACCCGTGTAATTTTATTTGACAATAATCATTTTTATTTTGATACTAAACATCCATCAAACAGTTACATATAAATTAGAGCAACCGTAAAAACACACAATTTAAAGCACAGCGAATTTAAAAAGCTTCACATTTTGAAATTTTCATGTTTCATGTAAATGTTACCTTTAAATTCATTTTTAGTGTCATACAAAAAACTGCACTAAAGAAGTCAAACTGTCTTACATGTCGATGACTGAAAACAATTGAAATGAATATTCGTGAATTTGTTTTTAAAAAGTGTTTTATAAAACTGATCATTTATATGGAAAAAGATTTTGGGAAAAAAGAAAAAGCGAGAAAGACGGAGGAAAAAATTTTTTTTTTGAAAAGCACTTGAGAAACGCACCTACACGAGATATCAGCATCACAGAAAAACAAAACCAAGATTTATGACAACGTAAATATAGATAACATACCCACAACATTTCATTCATGAAAAAAATCACCATGTATTACCTCATTCAAAGCAGATTGCTTTGAACAATTATACATTGCATGTTCAAATAAGAAACTGGTTTTAGATGTTTAGAATAAAATGTCAGCAATTTTTGCGAGACAAAGTTTTTAAAAAAGACATAGCATTTGGCTCTATTTAAAGACAATTGAACAAAATTTACTTTCCGTGTTTAATGAAAAAAAAATAAGTTATTAGAACAGCACGATTATCCGATCTGCTTCGAATTTGGATATAAGTTGAATGTGATAAGGCTCATTTAGCTTTTGGGGTTCAATTGTTAAGTATAAAGGATGGAAATGGAGGGAGCTAATCTCTCCCCACTCTTAAGTTTGTTTCGAAGAACATTGCTCCTTGAAAAAATAAGGCCGTAATATACAATTAGTCTGAATAGCCTGTGAGATCAGTGCTATCAGTTTAACTGGACAATATTACTTTTGTTTTTTTCTTTGTAAACACCGAAATGACTCGCCTCACGCGTTTTTTGTCGCTTGTCTGCTGAATGCGAAATCTACCTAAAAATGACTAAAAGAAGTTTGAACTTCAACACAATCTTTTCAGAGTATCTCTGCAGAAAACGTTTTATTTTTAAATATTGAGACGAGTAGGAGTTAAAAAAGAGTGGTGTCGGCGAGGTTTCGCCCGACTTCGGCACAAGTTTACACTACTAAATATGTTTTTTTTTTTTCTTTCTTTCTTTCTTTTCACGAAATTTTAAAAAATTTGGATATATAGTAATATTCTTAACTTATTAAAATATTAGAGAAATCGGATGATAAGAACATTTTTTTTGTCATTTATGCTAACGGAATCGAGGAGATAAAACAGAAAACCAACCTTTTTTCAACTATACTAGGCATCGGTATTTCTTCAGGGTTTTTTCTCACGTGGTGCATGACCATCACATTTATGACAGCTGAAAATTTCAAAGACTTCGGACAAGGACTTATTTATTTTTTTTTCATTTGGTATATTTTGATAGTCTAGCTTTACGAGACATTTTACCATTAAAAATCAATATTCTGCATTTTTTTCACACAAGGTATGAAAATATGTTTTTAACTCTTAATAATCTCGAACAATTTGGAAAACAACGACTATTTCTTTTTTTTTAAATTATAATGGACGACCACCGCCCCTTTTTCCTTTTTTCCCGGAATATTAAAAAGTTACATACCGAAATCAAAATACGCAAAAATTTGAATACAAAACAGTAAATATTCTTAATTCTCTTTAAAATACTACAAACCATTAAAAAAAAATACAAATATTTCCCTTTGAATTAAATTCATTCCTCGATGTTCCTTTTTTTCTTAACCCTTTCCGGCACGGGCAATATTCATGAGTAAAATGAGAAATTATCGACTGACACCGGAATTCACTAACGAATTTTTTAGATATTCCGAAACCCGTAATTTAAGCTTTTATTGTAAAAGTAAAATTTTACTAAAATATTATTGGTGCGGTTTGTAAGTTTGAAATTAAAATTAGGTATCCCAGACCGGGCACAGTGTGCCGGAAAGGGTTAAACGCATTTTGCCGTAGAATTAACATTATACGCACATTTTTTATAAATATAATTTATACAAAATCACTGAAATTTTAATACTAAATTATACTATTTTTTTATTAGGAACTAATAATCAAGTATCGACTTAGTTAAAGGTATAGTACTCTCTTAAAACGAAAAAGCTGAATTAACTCAAGTTGAGCTGAAATCCACTCTTTTCCCATGTTGAAAGGAACCTTCTCAAGAAGAGCTGAAACAACTCAAGTGAATGAGTTGTTTTTAATCAACTCATGATTGAGTGATCTCTATTTTACTCATACTTGAGTGAAATCAAATCAATAAAGGTTAAATCCAGTAGTACTTGAGTGATTTGTAATCAAGTCATACTTGAGTGAAATGAAGTCATTTAAGACTGAATCTCGCAGCACTTGAGCGATTTGTAACCAAATCATACTTGAGTGAAATGAAGTCTTTAGGATTAAATCGAGTAGCACTTGAGTTAGCTGCAGCCAACTCATATTTGAGTGAAGTGAAATAATTTAAGGCAAATCCAGTAGCACTTGAGCGATTTGTTATCAATTCAAGTTGGAGTGAAATGTTGTCATTTTTGATTTCATCCAGTAGCACTTAGGCGATTTGTAACCAATTCATACATGAATGAAATCAACTCATTTAAGAGTTAATCCAAAACTCCTTGAATTTGTAGAATTGAATAAATTCACTCTTAAGAAAAGCAAAATTGCTTAAAATTACAAAAATCTTCAAGTGATTTCTAAATCGTCTAAATAAAATCGCATCATTTAAAACTAAATTCAGTAATCCTCGATTAATTTTTATCAATGAAATTCAATATAACATGGAATTATTGCCACATTTTCAAGTGTTGCAATTAAATTCTCATTTCGGATTTAAATTTCTGTTTATTGACATTACAAGGGTATATATATATATATATATATATATATAAAGAGAGAGAGAGCGAGAGAGAGAGAGATTGGAAAACTGTAACATGGATTCTCCAATATTTCTTCCAAGTCTTTAATTAACAAGACTTAAAACATTCTAATTTATATGACTGAAATTTCTCTAATGAATCATAAAAACATTTTTTTTCTTTCTAATTCAAAGAAACTGTTTCCTATGTCAATTTAGGGGAAAAGGCAATTGAATCGTTATACAAAATTAAATAGAGCTTACATGAATTTTTTATTATTCTGTCAAATCAGAAATTTTTAACATCAGTATTTTCTTTTGTTAAATTTAAAAGTACATATATTCATTAAATTGAAAATACTGGTGATCTCAAAATTACAAATTTGAAAACACTTATTCATGCAAACTGCCTAAATTTGCATAACTGTACAACAGCACCCGAACAACATTAAACAGAATATCAGCTTCTGATGCTGTGGTGCTAATGGGATTTTTCCTTTCTTTTCTTGGGCAATTTCAAGTTTACATATTTTCCAATGATACTTATAGCTTCAGATATGCTTATATACAATTTTAATTTTTTCATTAGCTTCTGATTTAATTGCAAATAACAATTATTTTTTTATTAAAAATTTACGATTTCAATCAAATAAACCAATCTTAGGCATCTTACTAAAAAAATATTGAAAAAATAAACTTGATATCAGCCCAACGACTCAACTTCAGCACCACAATGTCAGAAGCTGATTGTTCCCCTTAAGAGTTTAGATAATCCTATGCAGAAGTTATTTTCAAATATCTTGTTTGGATTTTAAAATTTTTACCTTTTTTTTGGGGGGGGGGGGGGGGGAATAGAATATTTGAGGATGATCTGTAAGTGGGTTAGTTTTTACTTTTGCAATTTTGGTTAGTTTTTTTTTTTATATTAATAGGAGTTTCAGAACCAGTTTTGAAAAAGAAAGTATTAAAAAACATAAAACATAAATTTTAAAAAGTATTCCCCCCCCCTACACACACACACATGGCCAGTGCAGGGTTTAAATAAATGAAATTGAAAATATTTTAAATGGATAAACATCAACCCATGATACCTTGTTGTAATTATTCCTCGATTTAAATCTCAATCAAAATCTTATATTTCTTAAACTGACTAAATTTTAAAAAGATATTTTAATTCTTTAGTTTGAAATCTGAAATGGCTTTGAAATCTTAGATAAAATAATTGTTACCCATAGCATTTATATAAGCACATTGCAATTGGGAAATGTGGAGGAATGCCATTAAAAAACTTGTATAGCTAAAATTTGGATTATGGACAATTATTTTATTGTATGAAGAACCTTCAACTAAATATTGTATTGCAAAAGTTAAATGCAGAAATAACTGAGAAATGGATTTATTGACCATGTGCAATTGTTCTTTATATCATTTAAAAAATTTGTTAAAACTTGAATTTATATTCAAGAATAACTTATTTCTTCTTAATTAATCTTTTAATTTTTAATTTTTTCAATGTTTCTTAAATCAACTAACTTTTAAATAAATATAAAAGCATAAGACTGCAGCATTTTATGTCAAAAGTTAGAGCCAAATGTGCAATTTAGAATGTTGCAAGAAAGAAAAAAAAAAAACTAATTTTATTTAACAACTAAAACATTTTATTTAGCAAGAACAAAATAAACCTAACATTAATTGATAATAATTCTTTCCAACATCAGATAAACAAGTTTCAATAATATCTTTAACAAGACCTTTATAAATATAACAGTCCATTTGCATTAAACATTAAATACATAAAGAGCATATTGTAATCTGTCCACTGGTTTGTTTAACTTTTAAAATCTTAGGCAAAATAGACGCTTTCTTGAAGATCCTTGAGATTAAATAAGATTGTTGAATTTGACTCCTCACAGTAGAATTTTACTGCTCCATGAAATCATCTTCCTGTGTTAAAAGAAAATATTGAAATTAAGTTAAATAGCAATAAATATAATGTTAAGGAATGATTATGAACATATTAAAATATTTTGCAGTTTTCAGATTAAATGTTTTATAAAATTTCCCATCCATAGTCTAAACAAAAAATGAACCACACACTAAAAATTTTAGCTTTATAAATATTACACTACTGAAAATTCAGCCAATCATGAATAAAATGGAAATTGAATACATAAATCCTGTGCGATTACACTTATCTCCTTGTTTAAATCATGGTGTTACTTCTGATACAATCTTAAAATAAATCACCATTTTAAAAACAAATTTAAAATGAAAGTTCTTAAAGCAACATTACAAAATATTGTTGAAAATTCACCTTTGTTGCTACTTTCAAAATGTATCAGCGTTGGCAAATACCCAACCAATACAGGTTTTTGTGGATTTTTAGTTGTTTTTCTATATATTTGCATATTTATATAATACAAGATAGAACCTACAACAATTAGACCAGGGTTGGCACGGTTTAAACCAATTGGTTTTAACTATGGTTTAAACAACTGTTTACTCCTTTTGGTTTAAACAACGGTTTAGTTTAAACCAACTGGTTTTTTTCTAAAAAAAGAAAATTGTTTTTTTTTTTTTTTTCAGAAGAAATCTAATGACATTTTCTCTTTTTCTTAATAATTTATATATGTCAGATTATTGAATATAAATAACTTCTATTTTTAACACTTTATATCAGCAATAAGCATTGGATATAGCAGGTTTAGATCATTTTTTGGGTATAGGATTAAAATCAGTCTGCATCGGTGAATATATTTATTTCTCTTTAGAAAATGCTTCGAACATGTGAATTGATCTAATATAAAATAGATTAAAAATATTCAATATTTAATAGAAAATCTTAATTTTTTGAAAACTGCAGATTATTTAACGCAATAACATAACACAATCCATAAGATTTCAAACTGTAAAGGAAATACCCAATCTTAATTGGGGAGGTTATCTTAAGCATTAAAATCAAAATATGAAGTCGAATTAGAGAGTTTTCGAAGATTGGATGCTACTTATAGCATTTTAATAATAGTGATTCCCCCCCCCCCCCTGTAAGTTATCTACTAAATCTATGACCAAAAATGTTGACTTCAAATTGTCATTCAAGAAACAAAATCTCAAGAAGTATTTGAAATTTATTATTTGGATAGCTATGGAGAAGAATATTTTATTTATCAGACTACTTTCAATTTACATATAATACATAAAGAGCATATTGTAGTCTGTAATTAAAAGATTAGTTTAAATATTTTCAGAGTATCAATTCTTCACTGTATACAGCACTTCATTCTTAGAACATAAGACAGTTTGCTAATACTGTTTAAATTAAATTTTAATTTCTTTTATTTTTTACATAAAATTATTGTAAATATTTAATTTAAATCATTTTAAAATGAAGTTACAGTTTATAATCCAATGTCTATTTTTATCATTAAATATGCATGTATATGTAATGGTGATTTTGAATATAGAGACACATAACTCATTGATCTTTAAGATTTTAGTCAAGCTGTAAAAGAAATTCTTCTTGATTAGGAAAATTACCCGGGTGCAGGGGCCTCGCTAAGGGGGGGGGGGCAGGGGGAGCCTCCCCCCCAAACATTCGTAAATGCTGTTACACTTGGCAAATTTAATTAAAATTTTAATAAAAATTGTAGTACATTTTCTATTTTTGATAGAATTTTCAAAAGTTACAACTCTAATTGGAAATATTATTAAACTTTTTACAAATAAGAACTGTATTACATTTTCTAAGTGTGGTAACTTGGCAAAATTATAAAACGAGTTGGCAAATATGAAAATTTGACTTGGCAATTTAAGGTCTTCTCCCCCACCAATTAAAAGTCTTAGCGATTGCCCTGCCCGGGTGTCATCCTCTAAAGGGTAACACCAAATCTTTATTTGCAAATAAAAAATACAATTTTATAAGATTTTGGAGTCTAATTAGGAAATAAAATGAGATTTTTAGCTCACGATGCAATACAGCTAGTTTTTTTTTTTCTTTGCTAAAGTGAAGTTTTATACAGAATGGTGTGTCTAAATAAGATATGCACCAGGGAACAAAAACCAACCGATTCAACGAGTGGGTAACAAAAGTAAACTTTAAAAGAAAGAATTTTCTTCTACGTATAAACACGGCATTGACTTATGCAGACTATGGGTCGAGTGATGATTCACTGCTGCGGTTTTTTTATGCAGAAGGACAAAAGGTAAATAAGGAATGATAAGGTTATTTTTTATAAGAATGTAGAATTGAGATTGAAAAAATATGACAGATTGGAAAGGAGGAGGAAGAGGGGGGGGGGGGGCTTGACACCTTTTACATCTGTCCCGGGATGTCACCATCCTAGCTACACCACTGCACACCCACTTCATCTCTGACAAGTAAATAAATTTTCCTGCCTGAGAAAACCGTACCAAACACAAACCATAAAATATTACTTGAAAAAATAATTATAAGAAAATATTGCATTAATCCTTACTATCTGTTAAATAAATTATCGGAAATAAAATACGCAATTTTATAGTTTTAGTTTACATACTACATACTTTTTTATAAAATAGTAATTTTCTATTTTATTAAGCCAAAAATTTTGTATAACTGCAAAGGAAGTTTGGTTTATTTTACATTCTAGTAGGAGTGTGTGTGTGAAGAGGGGGAGGGGGGGGGATGGTTAAAAGTATTTTATAGAATTTTATGTAGCAGGCTACTGATGACTATTTCTGACTAGTAAACTTTCATGCGTACTGGTCTTTGGGACCAGTAACTTTTTTTAAAATCAATTCTACCACTGGGCTATGCATAAAAAATGTTAAGGGAAAGGGAAAGCAATGATATTACAAGGTATTTTCTAAAGAGAAAGAGAATTTGCTTTTTGGTTATCGTTGCATAATATTTAGGAAATAATACTTGCATTTACCAGTATAGAAAGACAAACTTTTGTCCACTGTTTTCGTTTTATTTATAAATTCTCATTTAACCTCTACCTGGGAAGCAGGCACAAGAAAACTATTATTTCTGCATGCATTATGTAACAACTTATAAATATTAAGCAGATTATTATAATACAGACCATGCATGCAATAATTTTGTCCAATAATAGTATGAAACTTTGCCAAACAAAACAGTAACACAAGTTCAACATTAAGAATGAAAAAAAAATCTTGGAAATGTGTTCAAAAACTACATATTATGCCATATATGTAGCCTCTCTATATAAATATATATGTAATCCGGAGCACGTTTTTACTAAGACACTGCAAACAAGAAGTAAATACAATGTTTTGATAAATTTCTATGAATAAAGATATAATAATTACAAAACTTTAATACAAGGCAATTAAATAACGAGATATTTACATTGCATTAACAATTTTTACTCTGATTAAATATACTAATTTATTTTATTAAAGCACGAAAGTTTTGTAGCAGCACTGTAACACCAATTATTAATATAGAAATGATTAAACACATCCTCAATATTACCGCGTGACATGACATTTTAATTTCCAGGTATGATACTGTTATGAATTTTAGTCTGTTAAAAAGAGAAGGGAAATTTATTAAAAGAAAGCATAATTAAAATAAAATACTTATATAAAACTTACTTCGCAAAAAAGGCATTTTCAGCAAATTGTTTAGCGAACGGCGGAAGAAGTCTCCATCTTATCTTGCAAGGTCACGTGACGAATCAGCGGCGAAAATCAGCGCGGGAAAAGAGCTGTTTCATTATTGAATTGAGTTGTTTAGTTTTAAAGCTGTATGAGTGGATTAGAAAGAGAAAAAAACAAACCAAGATGACTGAATCGGTTAAAAATCAACTCATTCACGATCCAATAAATTAGAACTCTTTCTTGAGCAGCCAAATCCACTCTTTCGTTTTAAGAGAGTAGGATTTAAGAGAGAAAAAGTAAGTTTCAAAATAAAATTAACTTCGATTTCGATAAAAAAAAAAAAAAAAAAAAAAAAAAAAAAAAAAAAAAAAAACCGTTATGCATAAAACAGTGGTTTACAGCTAAACATGAATATTTCTACTCGAAGATTATGCAATTGTCGAAAACACAACGCCTTACCCCACGATTTCCCTTGCACTTTTTTAAGCAGTTTTACCTATAAATCTTTTTTACGATTTTTCATACAGTCAGCAAAATTGAGTTAAAGATATCAAATCATACAAATTTAAAGTTTTTTTTAAAAAATTACCCTACACCTGGACAACGTGAGGAGTATAAAATATAACTATTTTGACTAAACTATCTCATTTGAGAATGAGCTAAGAATCAATATGTAGCTCAAAATTTCGAGCTGGGGAAGATTGATTCCTTCATGCTTCAAATTCATTTGAGGAAAACAAAACAAAAACACAAATCGACGTCATAGGAAACAGGAAATATAAAATGAAATAATCGAAAAGTAAAAAAAATAGGAAGAAAAATACCGTAGAAAACAGAATGGCGAAACGAAACACAGAATCGATAGCCAAAATTTCAATCTTTTTTTTTTGAAAAATTCATATGAATGACAAAATCAATCTTTCAGAATTATTGCGAAAATGGTTTATATCCTCTCTATAAGAAATAGGTCCTCCGAGAATGTATAATTTTTTAAATTACAAATAAAAATCAAAACTCTAAGTCTGCAATTAGTTTATGTTCTCCTAATCATAGTAAAATAGTGACTGAATATGTGTTAAAATACATTAGATATAAATTAAATTAATTTATGAATAAATGCATATAAATGTAAATAATTTGTCTAATAACAGATTAATTGAATTGAAAAGTACAGAAGGATAAGATATATTTTTAAATATCCGTAAAAAACTATTTTGATAATTATATATCTCTAAAATACACTAAAAGTATAAACTTTTGGGATTTTGTAACATTTTAATACTTCTAAAAGAATCCTAATTTGCATTCTAGGTAACTGTTGTAGGTAAAGATATTGCATATCCAACCCAAATTTACATAAAAAATTATTTAAGCTCAACATTAAAGTTCAAGAAAAGGATGTCACTTTAAAATGTAAAAAATAACATGTACTTTGCAGATAATTATCTAAAATGCACTTCCTTTCATGTTCTTCTATTTAGAATACACATGTAACTCATATGAATTTTTGACTATGAGTATAAAAAAAAAAGAAGTCTATAAATTTTGAATAATCCAGCGGAATATAAATAAAAACTTTATCCTCTGAGAATTATCTTCAGAAAAATTTCCGTTTCAAAAGAAACTTCGTGCTACAAAGAAATTTTAATTTCATGAAATATCAGTTACATAAGAACTCTTAAAAAAAATAATGTAAGTTCGTGGCAGCTTCAAAGCAAGATATTAATGATATGTGAAAGGGAGGTGCCTCAAAAAAGTTATAACTTTATTTTTTATTATTTTTCCTTGTTAGAGATAAGTACACAATGAAAAAAAAAAAAAAAAAAAACTACATTCAAAATAAGGTAGGATGTATGATGCAATAATTTCTGCGATTAATTTTCAAACAGTCGCATTTCTTAAATTTTTATAAGATCCTTGTGCACAAAATTGATCATTAAGAAAGTTTTTCCTTTTACAGCAACAAGATAAACACAAAAAACTGCGTACTTTTAAAAAGTAAATCTTTTACATTGAAAAAGTTATACTGAATTGAAAACTGACTAATGTAAATGAGGATCATATAACATACCTGAGATGTAAAAATGTGAGATTTTGCAAACAGAAAAAAAGAGGGAAAAAAATCGGACGATATAACACATATGCAGTTGATCTTAAATAAAAGATAATCAATGCTTACAACAACATTAATTGCAAAGAACTCAAGCCTCATATTTAAACAAACGCTATAAGAAGAGTTCAAAAATCTATTGAAATTGAGAGTAAACACCCAGAACATGTGATTTTCTTTTATATTTATTTCATTTAAAACTGCTTTTTACACGATACCGTTCCGTGCAGTTCTTTATTTAAGCGTATTTGATGAATTTTTTATACTGGTTATCATGTTTAATTGAAAGAAAGTTATCGCCGTTTTCTAAGCAGCCCCAATCGTCAATATGAAATAAGAATTTTAAATGATACGAAATAGTGATGTAAATTAGGGATTTGCCTTCATTATAATTTAGTTAATTTTAAAGATATAGATATGCAATTTTATGCTATACATATAGGGAGGGAAGGAGGAAAGTCGTATATAAACATTAAATATACATCTTTTTTAAACTACTGAGGAAACTATTTCATTTGTATAATTTTATTTCCTACCTTATTTTGAACAGATTTACAGTTTACCTTATCTGTTTATCTCCAATAAACAAAAAAATTAGAGCGCGTTTCAATATTTTTGGAACACCATGTATATATAAATATATAATACTATACGGCAGACGAACCAAATCATTTCAGAAAGATATTTCACAGTATATATAGATAGCCTGGGATAAAGTCATCATCACCTTAATCATTTAGTGCGTCAGTTAAAGCGCATACCTATATATAGCATTTTTAGAGGAAAGCCGCTAATGATATATTCCTCTGAGAACTTTACCTCGATCGATTTTGACAGGGACGACTAATTTTTTTTTCTTCATACAAAACAGCCATTCATACGAAATACGGAATGTTGTAATTCTGTTAGTCTAGGCATTACAAAGTTATACTATTGCATACAAATAGTTATTTTAAGTATATTTCATGAATACTTCGATGAATATAAACTTAAAAAAAATAAGTAAAATGAAGTAGATAAATTATGATTTACTGCATGAAAATTTATGACCTTTTAATCGCAGCAAACTGTCAAGGAGAGAAACGACATATGGGTCGTTGAATATAGCGGTATAAATCATTTTTATTAACTTGTATTTTCATTTTAATCCAGAAATCAGAAGTTTCACCTTCATCTTTAACAAATATGCCATAAATCAATCTTCTCTATCTTTACTTAAAATTTTATTTCTATTGTTCCGTCTTTTTGGAAGAAAATAGCTGCGGTCGTTCCTGATTTGTATGAGAATTTCAATGTCGTATAATTATAATTTTAGGATATGTGTGTGTGTGCGTGTGTATGGAGAGGGAGGGGTTGATATATTGTGGGTATCTATATTATAAAATTAATAATAAACCTAAAAAATTAGCTGCAATAAAAAATGCATATTATATTGGTTAGTCTAACTCTTAAATATTATTTTAACCTAAAGTTATTCAAAAACTATAAAATTTATTTGTCCAAAATATTAAACTATAACCGTATATTTAATCAGTAAAACACAAAAAAGATAAATTATGATGAAGTTATCAATTCAGTCTCGTATTCGGGGTATTCCAGGATAAAAAACAGAATTTATCCCACTGTGACACGATCATAGGTTTTTTTTTCCGACGTGCTAGGGTAACATCCCCAGTAATTGGCACTTTAAGAATTTGTCTTTAAACTTACTTCAATTTTCATTACAAAGAAATAAAATATTTACTTGGAAATATTTTTAAATCAAAGAATGCATATCTGTGCATCTATTTTGCTCACTAAAAGCAAAAAAATGTGAAAAAGTATTTTTATAAAAATATATTTGTAAAAAGTTGCTAAAATCACCAGTAACTGGCACCTAGAGCACCAATGAATGACACCTTGTGATCCAGTAATTGGCACAAGTTTATATTTAAAAAAAAATTACATTTTGCATTGGGTTCAATCGCTTTAAATGAATTTACTGTTGATGAACATGTCATATTTCAGGTTTTTGAGAGTAAGAAATCAGCATATTAGTCTGAAATATGAACACTTTAAAACAATACAATATACTTACGTTAATACCCAGTAATTGTCATGCTGTCCCCAGTAATTGTCATATGAAGCTTTAATGGATTCCAATTACTGATAATATTTCATATTTTCAAATAAAAACAAATGATAAACAAAATTAGTCTAACTTTAAAAGTCCTTCCAAAACAAGTGGTTTAATCTCAAATTCCTTGCGATTTTCTTGTAATTGGAATAGGCGCCAATTACTTGGAAATAGCAAAATTGAAGCACCATTAATTGACATCTATCATTAATTCAGAAATCCAAATATTTGTGTCGAAAATACTTTTACACAATTAAAGAAAGCCTTTTTAATTAAACAAAACTGTTGACAATTAAAATTTAAAATATATTATAAATCATATAATAATTAATTGAAAAGCATGCCTTCCTTAAACTAAAGAAGAAGCATTTGCAACAAAAATGGCTACAAGCCATAATTGTTTCTCTTTCCTAGTACTATTGTCAGCTAGTAGCATAAATCAAAGTTATAATCTTTAACGTAAATGAGCATATAATTGGTATATGGTCTTGCATTTTTAAAAGACTGGATATAAATCTTATTTTAGGACATGTTTGTAGGATGAGCCAATCACTGGTGCATGCCAATTACTGGGGGTGTTACCCTATCTAAACCCGATATCATTTTCACCTTCTCAAAATTTACATACGCACCCCTCATATCCGTATTAATTTCGTTTCATTTTTTTTTACCTAGTTACATAATTCGTAAATTGCTCCAGTTTATTGAACAACATACATCTGACTTGAGTGCTCGACATGAAAGCCTGCTAAGAAGTTATCGCCAATATACCGGGACGAGATAGCACAAGGAAATTTTGCATCACAAGAGAAATACAACCAGGAGCTCCAAACAAAGAGTGCGTGCAATGGAGCCAGTGGGATTCGAATCCACAACCTCCTACGCTGTCAAGCGTTTAGCGGAGTGGTATCTTAACCACTCGGCCACTCGTAAATTGCTTATAAATAAACACAAATGATCGGGACTATAAAGGGATATGCGTTTTTTTAGATCCAATCCAAGTTAAGAAAATTTGGAAGAGTAAAGCTGATATGCCTAAGAATCACATCGGTTTTTGTCCAATTTCCATGGCAACGTGACAGCAACAGCTACTTTTTTTTTTCTTATGGAGCGTAATGAAGTCTGATCAAGTCAAAGTTCTTGGTTTTCCACACTAGAGCAGTTATGACGAGGGTGCCTCTGTATGAGAGTGATGACATACACACACTGTATAAACCCAACCTTTCCTTAGCAAACGCTTTTGTCCAAAGTATGGTAAGCCTGTATTGTAGAATAGCGATCTCGTTTAGACGAGTGTTATTAGATGAGTGAGACGAATCAACAGTGATTATTTTAGAAGGCTCAGGAAGACTAATGGAAGGCTGATCAAGATGCACAGCGATTGGCATTTGTTCAAAATCATTCCAACCAATGAAATTTTATGTCTCACATGGGGCTAGTTTCATATAAAAAATTTCTCGCAGCAGCTTTGTGTTTAGAAAATGGGAGTAGAGGAGATAGAAGTTGATTGTCATAAAGCTCATTTCTTACCTTCTACGAGAGCTGCAAGTTTAGCTTTTATTGAAATTAAGATATTCCGAATTCGTACCGAAAGTAATTTTTTACTTTATGTAATCATGGAATGTGTTATTAAAAAATGCAGAAATTACTATGAAGATTTTCTGGTAAGGACTCAAAATTTCGGGAATAAAAAAAGTCCACATTGCAACCCTGCCAATGTGGATAAAGCCAATGTGCAATAAGCTGTGTGCTCCTAAAACCACCCCCTGAATACTAGGCCTGAGCACTTGCACAAAATGACAGCTGCCGTTGGCGGATTTTTTTCAGTGTGCTTACTGCCCCTTGAATTTTGGTAGCAATAACTTAAAGTTAGTTCCACTTTATTTTTTAGGGTTCCGTACTTAGAGTAAAAACGTGAAAGCTAACAAAAATTTAAGCGGTTCAAAATTTTATTTTTGTGGCTTAAAAGTATTCTTTATGTAACAGAAAATTTAAGTAAGAAACCGATATCTTATGTGAAAGGTCAATTATGGAGACAGCGTGTAAATACTAACGAAACGTTTAAACTTTTTAATGTTCCGTTCTTAAAAAGTAAAAACGGAATCATTAAAAGATCACTCCTGTGAGTCTGTCACAGCCATTTTACTCATAAACTAACGAACGTGGAAAGTTCAAACTGGAGGCAGTATTAAAGACTATTGACTCAAATTTTTACAGATTATTAAATATTCACAAATATATTTAGAAAAAATGCAAAGGGGCTAATTGAGGTTTTTCTTATATATATCGTGTGAAAGCTTTTGTAACGCTTAACTCAATACATTTTGCATGATAGATTTAGTTTAGATTCAGGTATTATAATTATATATCCATATATTTACCAATTTTTCCAGGCATTATATCATTTCAAATTGAATTGTGATGACCTCAAATATCTAAAAAAAAACTCTTTAAAAGCTATCAATGAAAAAAGATATGTATAAGTGACCCCAATTTGAAATGATATAATACCTGAAATAACTGGTAAATATATGGATATATAATTATAATACCTGAAACTAAACGAAATGTATCATGCAAAATGTATTGAGTTAAGCGTTACAAAAGTTTGGTAAATATAATTGTGATTACAGCTAATAACTAAAAAGAAGACTAACCTTTGGTTTTTATTTATTTTGAGTTGGGTATTATATTTTGAGGGATCTCATTGAAACTGCAGTGCAAAAATATGTCCCCCTTTCTCTATTTCTGAATGTACTGAAACTAAATTTTTGAAAAAATTACGTTAGTAGTTACGGTAGTAGACGTTAACTTAAACCTTGCAGGAAAACTATAGCGATTAACCTAGGTCAAATCGTTTTTTAGGAAAGCTCATTTTTCCCGTTACACACAAATTTTGATTTGAGGGCATTCAGCAAAATTGTTGAGAAACGTCAGAGATACCTATCGTAGAATAAGCATAAGAGCATTGTTAATAATGATTATTTTCCAAAAAATCATCAGTAATTATCCGGGATATTAACCCTTAAATGTATGGACGATTTGGGCATACATAATGACAGGTGTGGTGTACTCGTGTACCATCGGCTTTTAAAGCCCAGGTAACAACTTTTAATGCACACACCGATAACTGGCTATATGTAGCAATTAAAATGATAAAACTTTGTAAAAAAAAAATCATAAAATAAAAACAATGTATAGAACGCATTTCTAGCTAAAAATATTAACAGCTCGTCATCATCTTAAGTAAACACGTGTCCATAAGGCGACAAGGTCAAAAATGAACTGAAAGGTAGAGAGTAAAGCACGCAAAGAATGCGACAGGTGGCGCTTGTTGAAAGGGGTAGATGCAGAAGACGAATGTGACGCCAAAATGATAGGGAAAAAATGAAAAAAAAATTAAAATAAAAGGAGTAAATTAATATACAGGGTGACTGAAAAGTTTGACGTTGACATTTCAAAATTGGAAGATGCCTGATTATTTTTGAGTTTTTTTTTTTTTTTTTGGGGGGGGGGGGGAATTTCTTCTTATGTAATTATTATTTAATTTCTAGGTTTTTATGAAGCTCTGTGTTTCTCATTTAGCTATTGCCCAATTGGTGGAAAATAGAAGACATCAACGATTGAATCTAGCCTGAAAGTTCTACTTCGAACAGTGCAGAGGATTATTAAGAAGGCAAAAGAAGTACAAACCTTGATTTTTTTTTTAAAGGATTAATGGTTAGGGCAGGAGTTACAGTCACTAAAAAAATCCTTTTATTGATAAAAAGGTGGAAGTTAATACAAAAACGTACCATGACAAAGTGCTGTCTAAGATTGTGGTTCCATGCAAACAAAATAACTCTAATGGAATCTTCTAGCAGGATTGAGCGCCTGAACATGGAGCAAAAATGACATTTGTATTCCTCGATGCCCACTTCCCTGGTTATTTAAAGTAACGGATAGGGACAGCATAATGCAACAATGTTAAAACTCCAAATGCACCGGGGAGAATACCAATATGAGAAAGAAAAATAAATTCCCAAATCTGCTTTGACATGTTTGTCATCTGTTCCTGCTGATGTTCGTTTGTACTTGGTACTTATCAATGTGTTTTATACATTATTGTGTGTTTATATTTTATTTCCTCATACTTTTATTACTGTTATTATAATTTAAGATGTTAATATTTAAATATAGTATATTATAATTAATATTGTAGTGCCAGAAAAATGAGAAACCTTTATTATACATTTTTTATAAAATACGAATTGAAATAATCAGAAAATTAAAATATGTTTATTTTCAACGAAATAAATTAATATAAAAGAAAATACTAAACTGAGCCAGTAACTTAAAGCGGTTAAAAAGCCCCCGTGCATATCCCTATCAATTTATTTATTGGAATGAATTAAATGTTAAATTACATTATTGTGACACAAAAAATGAACTGCTTTTAAATTTTAGATGCAAAACTTTTAGATATGTTTACTTATTTAAATACTTCTTAGTACAATGCTAGAAAGATTATATTAAAAAAATTCGTTTTGAATATTATTTTTAAATATTTGGATAGGTAGTGCCAGTATTAAATGGAAAAACTTATTTTATTCCTTTGTTTCAAACTAGGCTGAAACAAATCCCTATAATATTTTCACCCACTTTCTTCAATTACGCTGACACTTCTTTAACATTGTTGCATTAAGTTGTCCTCCCCCCCTACTGTTATTTAACAAAGAATTACTTTCAAACAGGGTGGATCTCAATCCGCTAATTTTTTCTGTTTGGGGCTTCCTGTAAGAGAATTTAAATGGTTAAAATAATAATAATAATATATCCAATTTGAATGTTCTGCGACGCGAACTTATCAAGTCTTGGGATGATTTAGGTCAGAATTACTTGCGGCGCACAGTGAATTATGTGATCCCTCCTTTGAAGGCCTGTATAAAAGCGAATGGTGAACATGTTGAGCAACTCGCTTAAATATTATGTTACATATTTATTTTGTTTAATAAAAAAACATCAACAAGCGTATATTTTTGAAAAAATATAGCGTTTTTCTTGCGCCAATACTTTCAGCCACGCTGTGTATTATACATAACCATAAATAAGAATAACAAATTACCTCACAGAAACATAGAAAAAAAAATAAACGGAATATTATGGAAATTAGTGGTACCAAAGTAGAATTCTTAAGCATTACAAATAAAATATGTGGTTTCATCTTCGTATTAGGCATTTAAAAAAATACTAATTAAGGGAGAACAACAAGCAAAAAAACCTGAAAAAATTGGAAAAATCTACCATAACTAAATATAAATAAAGATGTTAATAGATATAAATAAAAAAAAAAAACACATACCACCACTAAGAGATCCTCTTTAACAGAAATGATGCATAAAAAAACGTGGGCATAATTATATGCAACTGTTGCCATAAAAAGGGGTTCTGTTAAAAAAACCAAAGAGTAATAAGCAGTATAGATATAATAATGATAATAATAAATGAAGTATAAAAAGAATAAAAGCAAGGGGGGAAAAACGAAAAATAAAAAAAAGCTAGAAAAAGTAAGAAAATTTTTTCAACAAACAAAATAAAATGAAAAGAGACGAGAGAGAAGGGAAATAATGTCCATGATATAGAGAAAAAAAGTGAGATGAGGTATTATTAACAAGATTATCAGAATTTTTGGAAATAAAATATACTTCATGAAAACCCAAGTGAGAAGGGACAGGCAGGGGCAAAAATGATTTTTGCCATGTAGAAATTGAAACAATGACTGGAAGTCCAACAGCGAGAAGCAATCGAGGATTTATAGATTTCTTGATTTACAATATACCTCTGATGCTCGCCTAATCTGAATTTTAATTCTCTCTTCGTTTGACCAATATAACCTAAATTGCAAAAGCAGAGGATAAAATAAACACCTCACCGATTCTCATAGGGTTAGGATCTTTCAGAGAAGAGAATTTAACTTTATTCATAGGTTTGAAGTTGAAACTAGAAAAGATTTTAGTAACTTTAAAATAAAGATCAGAATAAAATGGCAGAACTATGCAGTTAAAATTAGAAGGGTTATTTGAATCAGAAAGAGGGCGTTTAGGCTTAAATTTATACAGAGCTTTGTCAATCAAAGATGGATTACAATCACGAGCAAGGGGATCCGAGATAATTTCATTATTCAGAGTAGAAGAGTCAGAACAAATGCGTAACATCCTAAAAGGAAAAGTAACAAAAAGACACCATTTTTTGTTGAGTTGGAGAGATAAAGAGAAAGGTTTTTAATAAACAGAGGTAGAGAATCGATCTGTGTATTTCGAAACCAATACATCATGGAAAGTTAAAGAATTGTTCGAAAATCATTGTTCAACAAAAAATTTCTTCGAAATCATCGTTTTACTTAAAAAAAATTTCTTTTCGTTTTTTTTAGCTATATTCTATTTATATCTCTTTATTTATTAATATTTATATACTTTTTAATTTACTTCTTTTTTAATTTTGTTTTTTATTTTATTTCCTTTTTTTCAATTCAATTTCTCGTCTTTCTATTTGGCAACACTTTCATCATCTGCATGTGCTTCTTTCAGCTAGCGTCACCTGTTGCATATTTTGCAAGCTCTGCGGACACGTGTTTCTGTTATGGATACGTGCTGTTAATGTTTTTAGATCGAAAAGCGTCATATGTATTGTTTTTATTTTATGGCGATTGTCAGGTTCTGAGACCACACCTGCTACAAATTGGAATTTCTGTTATTTCTCTATCTTAATATTTTATGTATTGTACTGGCTGTGTACTGGAATTTTCAAGGTCACATTCTTTCTTTGTTGAAGGGAGAATTGACAGGTAATCTTGTGCAGGTGGTGAGTGAAGAAGAGAATATTGCCAAGAGGCGTGTTCATCCGTCAGCGATGTATGTGAGTGATGAGCAAACAAGGAACATGTCACGAATCAAGAAAGCAATGTGGGATGTGTCCAATGGAGAAGCTCCACAAGGGGTTGACATTGGGGAAAGGCAGTGATTTGGGAAAGTCAAGTCTTGTCTGAGATTTGGTAGTTCGTAGCTAGGCTCGTACCTAGAGGGTAGTGCAGGACAGATGTCCTAGTGTGTAGTTCGTATCTGGGGTTCGTACTTGGAAGAGTGTAGGACAGAGGTCCTTGTGCGTAGTGCTCTGGGCCGGATAGCGAAGGCCGAGTATCCGTGTGTTGGGAGATTCGAAATTGATCTCCGGTAAAGTGAATCTAACGTGCATTGAAGGTGAGGGAGAAGGTGTAATTTGAACAGTACACAGCCAACTGTTTACTGTATTTAATTTAACGTTGAATCGGATCACCTGTATCCGAGTTGTAATTGTATATAATTGTAAATAGTGTATTTCTTGTGTACTTATAGTATAAATAAACTGTTAATTCAGTTAATTGACAGCGTCAGTGTTCATTTACACAATCCTCACAGTGGGTGACCGATATCACCTAATAATATCGGGGGTGGCAGCTATATCTACCACGGACTTTCTTCAAAGTTGTGCGGGCTGAGAGGAACGTCCGACAGCGATTATGGCAATAAACGTCAAATAGTTAAAGACCGTCTTAATTAGAATTTATCACAAATACAATGGGGATTCGCGACTAGTTTGCATTAAGTGGATCTCTCAGTACGCTTCCCGTGTCTTTAAAAGTTAAAAACTTATCTAGAAAAACGCAGCACGAGCCAAGTCGGAGTTTAATTTCTTTCGATGTCCTTTCCAAGTGCGCTTTGGCCTCGGTTAGGTCGTTTAAAAATATGCAATACGCATTTTTTAACAAGTATTAATAAAAATAACAGCAAAATTAAATTTTAACTATTATCTTTAATATTTTCTTCCTTTCAATGTAAGGAAAGACTCGATTTTTAAACAAAAAACTGAAGATAAATTTAAATAGGACTGTAAATAAATACTGGAATGTTACAAAAAAGAAAAAAGTTTTGAATTAGACCTGTACCTTGGAACAAAAAGGGCCAATGTCCAAAATTGAGAAATTTGAGTTAAATGCACGAATGAATTCAGGATGGGATATAAAGTAATTGTTAAAAGGGCTAAGTCCTCCTAATATAAGATCATTAAAAACAAAATATTTCGTCTAGGTCAATGTTGAAATCGTAGCAAGATTTTAATCTTAGTTAAATTGAGTTTCATGCTATTTGAGAAAAATGAACATTAGCCCTTTTTGTTCCAAGGTGCAGAGATATTTAGAACTAAATATTCAAGTATTAAATTATTAGAAATTTCTTTTTTTCAAAATATTTAAAAAATTATCTAGTAAAAGATATTTACAATGTTTTCATATATTGAGAGGGCGAACTGAGCTTATTTAAGAGAATAAATGAATAAAATTTGTTCATCAGAGGTCAATAAACCAATTCATACTTTCAAGAGACTCAGCTGGCGCTAATCGCATTTAATAACAGATACCTCTGAAAGACCAAATTGTGCAAATGTAACAAGTAACAGAGCAGAGACGATATCAGCTAATGTGATCAAATTTATTGAGAAAGCATTATATTTTTTATCTGGTTGGACCATTGAACAAGTTCATCATAACATTTGGAAATCCTATTTATAACATGCAATAGGTGCTTTATTAAAGAGTAAATGTGTCAATAACACTTATGAAATCATTCTTTCATGAACTTATTTTTGTTTCTCTTTTCTCCTCCAGAATCAAATTTATGCGCATGAGTCATGTATGTACGTGATAGATTAGAAGGGCTCAACTTGAACCCAATAGAAACATTTATTTGAAAAAATAGAAACTTTTTCAGATGCCAATTGAGAAGTAAGAATACAGGCTAAGTTTCTTAGTGTTTTACATTCCTCTGAAAAAAATGTTTTGAAAAATAAATTAACCTTTATTAATGGGATATAAATAGAAATCTGAAAAAGATCAGATTCTGATTTTGAAGCTTAAGCATTAACAGTCTTAATAATATGAAGCAGATAAATGTCCCTCGTCTATACTTTATTTTTATTTTAAGTACTTTCTCAACACACTGTAAAAAAATATGGTAACGTTCCAAAAATATTCCCGAAACGTTTCGCCTTTTTTTAGGTTTTTAAAGTAATGTGCCACTTTCCTGTAAAATCCTGGTTTTCATACCTGAAACGTTCCAGAAAACCAATTTCCATCAGCAAAAAGCGTCGGAGCGGAAGCCATTTTTTTTATTTTGTTGTCCGTAGTTCGCGAGCGGGTGTCGAAAACGAATTCCTTATGTGTATGTCAAAAAATCATTGTGAAATGCAAATAAGTGAATAAAGCACAGAATTATTTCTGTCTGTAATGTCAAGGTCTAGCCCTTTCAGAGGGAAATACCTTTGTGACATCGCTAAGAGATTACTCCCCCCGTACCTGTTTTATGGAACGTTTAACTAGAAGCACGTGCGATAAAAGCGCCTAGTGTTTTGATTTATATAAAGACTGTGTATTAATTCTAGTCTAACTGGAGGTTCTATTGGTAGCTTGATTAATTTAAATGAAAAAGTAATTAATCAGTTATCTAGAACACTCTTGTTGGACACAAAAGTTTTCCGCCTCATTTAAAGGATTATTTATTAAAAGAAAAGGATAATCGCAAGAGTAAGTGAATATAGATATATAATATTCTATTTTGATCCACTAATATTTTTATATGCTTTATTAATTTTAGAATAAATATGGTTCTTATAAACGTGTATTCTAAAGTTATTTATATTTTAACGAGTTTCTATTTAAGAATTATAGATTCATGTCTAAGATTTAAAATTAATGTTAATCCATATCCATACTTATGCTATTGTTTTTTTTTTCTTGTAATTAAAAGAAAACAGTCGAAAATAACCTTTCTTTCTTTCTATTTTTATTTTTAATTAAAAAAATAATTTTGTTATGCTAATAATCAGAAATATTTTAGTAGCTATCTCTCCGCAAAAATATTATATTATGTTAAAATTTAACATTATTTAATGTGATAATATCCGTATGATTTTATTTTTATCCTTGCTTTTGAAGCTGTCAAATTCAACTTTTGCTGTCAAAAATGTAAATTTATATATAGTTTTTCACTTAATTTTGCTTGAGTTGAAATATTTTATATTTAAGTCAAGTTGAATAACGGCTATTCTTTTTTAAAAGCATTTTTATAAAATTCAAACTCAATTTTAAATTATCCAATTTCTTATATGATTTATTGCTAATAACTTGAAATTAATTTACAATTAAAACAGAGTTTTAAAATTTGGTTATAGTTATAAATATGGAAAAAAGAAAATCTGTAGTTATATAGTATAGAATTAAGATCATAATTAATATTATACTAAATATCATTTTTAAAAGTCTTGAACGAATTAAAGCATAAAATTTTGGCAAATTTAATTATTAAATGTGTTTATATGTTATATGGAAGAAAAAAAATATGCAATGTTTCCAGATTTAAATAACTATCAAATGGCAAATATTTACGTAAGAACGGTGAAATATATTTTAAATTATGTGTGAAATTAATAAAAATAGTTGTACCTGTCTAAGAAAAATATTGTTAATTATTGCGTCATAATATGATTACTGTTTGTCTCCTAAGCTATTTTGATTTTTTATGGCAGAATAAATGTAAATTGTAAAACCATACATAAATGATTATTTTAATTTCACCTTAAAAAAAGCAAAACAAAACAAAAAAAGCAAAAACTGCAGCAAATTTAAATAATCCTTAGAAAGTTGTATACAAAATGTGTCTGGATTTTTGTGCGCACATTTTCCTTGAATTATAAATGAAATGTTAACATTTTCAATAGTTTTATAAAAGATATAAAAATTTATAAAAATAAAGTCGTGTATATACTATTAAAGGGGCGAAGAATTATCTTTACTTATCGTTAAAGATTTTAATTACTTTCAATCTATGAAAAATGATTCATAAACTGCTTCAACTATGTATTAAAGTAAGAAAAAATTGTATATTTTTAAATCTTAAAAATGGATTGTATAATGTCTTTCATCTAATCTAATGAAAGTAAAAAAAAAAAAAAAAAAAAAAAAAAAAGTGTAATGTATGAAATGTCCCTCCATTGTAGAGGTCTGCACGGGCCGGAATTTCCAGGCCCGGCCCGGCCCGGCCCGTTGTAAAACTCAAAAGTTCGGCCCGGGCCCGGCCCGGCCCGTTTAAATTTTTATATTTTAGGCCCGGCCCGGCCCGTACAAAAATCAGCGAAAGCAGGCCCGGCCCGGCCCGGCCCGGCCCGTTTTGGCCCGTTACAATTTCTACGATTTCTAAAAAATTCAAATTTTTATCATATAACTAAGATTCCTTTAAAGAATACTGCATACAAATCTATGGAATGATTTTACAGTATATTTTACAGCAAATACACATTAACAACATTAATGATTACTTAGATTCCTAGGCTTTCAACATTCGAATAAAGATTCATTAAAAAATTAATATATCTTAGAATAAAAGAAAAAAGAAAGAAAGCTAAAAGCATGGTTAATTTTGAAGCTGTTTAATAAAAGAAGATTTATAAATATATTTCTATATCATTTTATTATAGATTTCAAATCTAAATTCATTCTTAAATTCAAAGAATCTCCTTTCTGATACATTTCTAAATTCATTTTTTTTTCTCAGAAACGCATAAGATTAGCAGATATCTTTATTCAGAAACTATATAATCGAATAGGGTTATCCATTTTTTGATACAAGCAATTTAAGAATACTGCAAACAAATAAAATACTGTGATAATTAGCGTTTTGAATAGAATTTCCGGAAGCAATAGCAAGAGAAGGGAGAAAAACCTGCAATCATTTGAGAAACTATTATAACTCAACAAGGTTATACAAGTATTTTATTTACCAAAAATGAAAAACGCTATTCGATTCCAAATCCCTTCAATATAGTTAGGCTTATCACTTTTATACTTTTACAATTTAAAATTAATCAGAAATTGTGTCAAACTTTCGCATTATTGAGAAATTAACTTAAAAACTATCAAGAAGTATATATCCGAAGACTAAGCTAACATAAGTTCTTTATCGCTGTTAATAATTTTACAAATAATGTTTTCTGCCAATAATTAAGTCTAGTACCGGTCCGGCTAGTCTATATGTAGAAAATAGTGCAAGCGTGATCTCGGATCGGCATGAGTCAGCTAAAAAAATATTAAAACGAGTTACACATAATGTAATTCTCCGATGCCGATACACTGTGCATTTTTATATTAATGCTGTCAAACTAGTGGCTGGCAACATTTATACTTATTCTCATACTTATTCTCATTATACTTATTCTCAAATACGTTAAAACCATTTTCGTTGAAAATAGCTCATATTTTATCGTTTCTGTTTAAATCTTCAGAACGGGCCGGCAGGCCCGAAAATTTTCTTTATCAGCCCGGCCCGGCCCGTCTGGCCCGTTCAATTTTTTTGCCGGCCCGGCCCGGCCCGTGAGAAAATTCGAAACGATTCCGCCGGCCCGGGCCCGTGCAGACCTCTACTCCATTGTAAAAAGAAATTCAAAAATTCTAGGAAATAATGGGCAGATGAATTGCTCATTATTTCTACGAAACATTTCTCAAAAATAACAGAAACCTTTTTTAACACGTCTGGAACGTTCCATAGGAAATAAGGTAAGCTTTCTGCGAAGTATCAGTAATGTTTTGTTGTCAACAGAAACGTTCCCGGCATTTCACAGGAAACTTACTGACATTTCTGTGGAAAGTTTTTAAGTTGTACAGTAAACTTCCAGTCATTTTCAAGAAATGTTTCTTGGAAATAATGGGCAACTCAGCTGCCCATTTTTTCCCAGGAACATTACTGGATTTTTTTTACAGTGCAGTTACTTCAGACAGAATATTTTATGCCATAGTTTTACAGTGAAAATTTTTAAAAACGTTAATTTTGCAAATTTCTAAAAGTGGTTCGTTATAATAAATCGGCTATCTTAGTATTTGTAGAAATACGAAAATAGCGAAACGTCGTCAAAGGGAAGGATTAATTATAATTTAAAATGTATCGCTATCATAGGTAAATAAAAAACCTTACTTCTTATGCGGCTAAGAATCGAACGAAGTCTGTAAATTTGATAAAACCAATCGTGAATAAGTAGCATTTACATTTTTTTTATGGTATGTATGTGTGTGTGTTAGTGTGTTGGGGTGGGAGGGGGGATCAGAACAATCTTAAATACCCCTTTAAGACCTGACCTCTACAACTGCGTAGGTGATCTTAAAGAAAGGGAAAATATATTTTCCTTTTTTTCTGCGTTTTAAAGCCGAGCCTGCATCCCCCAACTTTTTGGATCTTCCCTTCATGTAACACATAGAATTTTTTAACATTCTATTTCAGTCAAATAGATCTTATTAATTAAAGTTAAATACCAAGACTTAAATTCTACCAAATTTCTACAAATCTTAAAGGGTTTTGAAGGATATTTACTACTAAATTTTTCTTTTGAAATGTCCAAATCCAAAAGTTCATAAAACTGTATACTATTTTGTACAATTAATAGTTACTTCCTTATAAGAAGAGTTTAAAAAATGAAAAAGATAGTCTTGAAAGAATTTTCAAATGTTATTTATAATTTTCAATTAAGTGCTTTAGGTATTGCTCTCTGGAGGACTATATTCTTTTTGCACAAAATTTGTCGGCGAGCTCATATTTCAGAAGTTAGTACACGGATGACCTTGAGCTGCGAAAAAAAATCCAATCTCTAATGTGTTCCCATGTCAGATATCTCGATTTACATGGGATGCTTCTATTTTAGTCTAAATTTTAAAAAAACCCAAGAGGCAGATAAGTTTTACGATTTTTCAAGTTAATCGTTCTGAACTGTGTATACCTATCGCGCGTTTTGTTTTCAAGTATTTAAATTGCTGCATGAGAAATTTAATTTGTTGAAAGGCTCTGTTTAACTGATAAAAATTCAATAGATTTATCTAAGCAGAAAAGCGATCAATATTTTAAGACATTCAAAGAAGGATATAAATATGTACAAGATTCCAAAATTGCTATATAATGGTTAATTTTTATTATGCATTTAAATTGGTAGTGAAATAAAAGATTCTTACTTTTTGGGATGAATCCGGAAAGGACAAAACCGTGAAATTTCATTAATGGCCAGTGGCCGGCCAGTAAGTACCAGCTTTATAAGTGCTCCCTTTTTTATTTAAAAATATTAAACAGTAAACTCTTGTTAAATTCTCAATTAGTTATTAATCTAGAACTGAATAGCACAAATAAATATGGTAATATAAATATACTGAAACCAGAAAAATAGAATAACATGATGGAATAAGAGAAAAGTTTATTCTTCACTTTCGGAATTGTCCTATGGCAGAACAGGTGAAAGGCAAGGCTGGTCTTTTAAGATGACTGACTATTTACTAATGCTAAACAGCAATAAATACGGCTTGAATAAACAGCTTAAAATTTTCTATGCTAGAAGAGAGGAGAGGCTAAGAACAGATTTCGGGGAAGGAAGATAATTTGCAGAATTGATTATAAATAAAGAGCAACAAATAAAGTGTTTAGTTACCTTTTATCATAAAATAGAAAATAAAATATTTTAAACTTCTGTAAGCTGGGGAGACCCGGGGGGGGGGGGGGGGGTTAGAAGCGTAAATAATGGCAGGTTAGGGGCAAGTTAGATGTTCATTTATTTACTTTCCTGATAAATGAATGAGGCATTTTTTTTAACTAAAGAGATTTAAAGATCTGAATATCTGTATATTGAAGGGAGCAAAAAAAAAAAACAAATGGAAATTTGGGAAGAGTGCAGGAGGATAATTTATATGGTTGAATATTTGTCCGTAAAGAGCATTAAATAGTACAGATTTTTTTCTTATAGGTATAAATATTAAAAAAATATTTTAAACGTGTTTGTATATCATGGATAAAAAGGAGGTAGAGCCGAGAAGCGTAAATTTGGGAGGTAAGCAGGGTAATTTAGATGATTATTTTTATTAGTGAGTAACGATTGGCGTATATTTTTAAAAATAAGTTTTAAGGAACAATTATTTCTTAATTTTTTTTTTCTCAGAAAATAAACTTTTTATATACAAAAAATTAATACTGTTTTTCATATGTGTGAAAAGAAAAAGAAAACCTTAAAAAAAAATGCATTTTGCAAATATTTCCTTATCTTAAAAATATTTTCTTTTTTCATACTTTTTTTCTCCAAGAAAAGTTAAACAAAGTTTTAAAATTAAGAAGTAAAAAATGCATAAAATGGACAGTAATGTTAGTCATAAATTTTAGTTTCCTTTATCATATTTTGAATAAAAATGCTCCGTTTTGAAACTGTTTGGTTATTTTAAAATGTGAAATGATTTTAAGAAATTGCAAATAAATTTATTTTTTCTGATAAGACTGTAATTAAGCGCTTTATTAAAAAAATATATATAGGGTAACATCCCCAGTAATTGGCATGCACCAATGATTGGCACATCCTACAAACATGTCCTAAAATAAGATTTATATCCAGTCTTTTAAAAATGCAAGACCATATACCAGTTATATGCTCATTTACTTTAAAGATTATAACTTCGATTTATGCTACTAGATATGTGCCTAGAAAAGAGAAACAATTATGGTTTGTATCAAATTAGCCATTTTGTTGCAAATGCTTCTTTTCTTGCTTAAGAAATGCATGCTTTTCAATTCATTAGTATCTGATTTCTAATATATTTTAAATTTTAATTGACAACAGTTTTGTTTAGTTGAAAAGGGTTACTTTAATTGTATAAAGGTATTTTTGACACAAATATTTGGATTTCTGAATTAATGATAGATGCCAATTAATGGTGTTTCAATTTTGATAGTTCCAAGTAATTGACACCTATTCCAATTACAAGGGAATCGCATGATTTGAGATTAAAACACTTATTTTGGCAGTATACTAAGTTAGTTATAGACTAATTTTGTTTATCAGCTGTTTTTATTTCAAAATATGAAATATTATCAGTAATTGGAATCCATTAAAGCTTTATATGACAATTACTGGGGACACCATGACAATTACTGGGTATCAACATAAATATATTGCATTGTTTTAAAGTTTTCACATTTCAGACTAATATGCTGATTTCTTTCTTTCAAAATCCTGAAATATGGCATCTTCATCTACAGTAAATTCATTTAAAGCGATTAAACCCAATGCAAAATATAAAGTTTTTTTTTAATTATGAACATGTGCCAATTACTGGATCACAAGGTGTCATACATTGGTGTTCTAGGTGCCAATTACTGGTGACTACAGCAACTTTTTATAAATTTATTTTTATAAAAATACTTTTTCAAAAATTTTTGCTTTTAGTGGGCAAAATACATGCACAGATGTGCATTCTTTGATCTAAAAATATTTGCAAATAAATATTTTATTTCTTGGCAATGAAAATTGAAGTAAGTTTAAAGACAAATTCTTAAAGTGTCAATTACTGGGGATGTTACCCTATATACTATAACTTCATGAGCACGAAATATAGAAAGTTTAAAGTAAATCAAAAGACTTATGCTGAAGTGATCAACATTTTTCCAAGAAAAATTAGCTTATTTTTTCTACATTATCTATTTAAAAATTCTAAAACTATCGGTTTGACAATATGTCTAGAGTTTTATAAACAATTCGCTAAAAGTAAACATTAAATAAAAAAAATACTGCATAGTACCTTAAATCTAATAAATAGGATTTTTTTAATCCTAGTTTATTCAGGGTCTTAAGAAAGGCCGTAAGAACTATATATATATATATATATATATATATATATATATATATATATATATATATATATATAAGGCAATAAAAATAAACATATCTGTGTATTAAAAAAAAAAGAAAAAAATCCAATTTACAAATTCAACGAATTTGAACTAAAGCATTTTTTTATTTAAAATGCAATGTATTAATGAAATAATCATCCAAGTATCAAATGCATTTCATGAAATAAATTATTAGGTTTGATTTATTTTTCTTAAACATAGAATAACAAAAATTTACTAACGTAAATATCTACAAGTGTGACCTTGAAAATATACTTAGACAATCGTTATAAGTCAAGTCATATTTTTACCTCAGGCTTGATTCTTCATTAGATTAGTATCTTCAATTAAACTAAAATAGATTACCAAAAGCCATTCAAGAAAATTACTTCCAACACAACCACAAAACTTGGCAACTTCCCTTACGACAAAATCGTTTTTTTTTTTTTTTTTTTTTACTCAATTTACCGTTGCATTATTACTCTTGCAGAGATGTCACACTGACATCATTCTACCCCTCCCGTTCGCTTGATAATCACTGAATAAATAAAAGCTAAACAAAGAAAGAAGGAATTATCAGTTAATGTCGTAAAGTATTGAAAGAAAAAGAACATTTTAACTCTGATGAACTTTATACCTTGTGTTTACTTAACAATATTCTATGCTCCTTTATGCTTTTGATAAGGGCTGCGAAGTCGGTGGAAAAAAAGGCCGACTCCGACTCCGGACATTTTTATGACCGACTCTGGGTTGGCTAACATACATTAGTGGTGTTCGTTAAAATGTGAGGGCACACAAGAAAAATAAGGCAAAACTTTTACTGTTTCGGTATTAATTCAATTCTTAGCGCTTTGAAAGAAAAAAGAAAAAATATATTTTCCGTTTTACTAACTTTTCAATTTCGCATTCCACAAACCCGAAAAATGTAGTTATCAAAATCTAAAGAAGAAACAAAACAGAAATTTTACTAATTCGGATCCGTGGACTTAGAGGGGCAATTATTTCAATATTGATGTTAATTCTTGTCTTCCAGAATTAGAAAAATTTCTATGGAAAACGAAAAAAAATAAAAAAAAAGATGAAAATTTTAGTTTGGAAATAATTCAGGATCTACTAGAGATTTTAAATAAAAACTGTTTTTATCTACTGTGTACGCCGTGTAGTATATTAGGAATGTTTAACTTGGGTAGTGCGATATAATCCTAAAATAACAATAATTCCTTTTATGGATTAAAAATTACACATAAGTAGTTCAATTTCACTTCAGAGTGTCTAACTCAAAAAAGCCGGAGTTGGCTTGTTTTTTAGCGAATCAGACTCCGACTCTTTTTGTTCGAAAATAGGCCAGACTCCGACGCTCTGACTCCGTAACCCTGCTTGTAAGTGTATGATATAGTCTCGCAATAATGAGCTTACTTCACCATCGAAAACTTTGCTCATGATGAAATTTCATACTAAAATTTGCATAGGGGAGACTGAGGCAGACGTAAACATACCTAATTTTTTAAATAATTATTACAAGTTTTTTTTTTTTTTTTTTTTAATATTAAAAGATGATAATTTTGTAGACACATGGTAAAATTTTTTGAAAGCTCTGACATTTTGTTTGTCCTCTGTAACCCATACTCTGTACATAGAGCTCAAAAGTAAAATTTTAGTTCTAAGTTGATATAAGCGAATAACTTTTTCATTCATTTAATTGAAATTGAGGGTTTTACTCACACTGTGAATACTAATAAATATTTTGATAAAGCTTTTTTTTTTTTTTTTTAACTTCTAAAATTGAGACATATTAATGATTTATCAATTTAACTCTAACAGCTATGTAGGGTACTTGAACAGACTAGTTGGGACAGATATAAACGATTCATAAGTGCCCCAATAATGATTCTGCATTTTTGTTCCTTTTTGTTAACGTCACGAGAGATAATGTCAGTTCTAATGTATGTAATTTTCCTGAAATAGAAAATATTTTACCCATACAAAGTATTGAAACTTCCACAAACACATTTTTCAGCAAGCACATAAAGGACAACAAGCTCGTTCATGTTCAATTGTAACTAAAATAAAATTAATATTTTTAAAGATGTAATAAAATATTATGTATTATTTTACTAAGCGGGTTAAAAATATTTTTTATGCATTGTTAATACAAAAATGTTACCTTAAACAATTCTGCAAATGTTTTTATTTCATTTGCGCTAAAGTTGCAATGACGGTTTACTTCATTGTCTAAAACAGTTGTAATTAAAAAGCTTTGAATGTAGCTAGATAACAGTTTTTTCAACTGACAACTATACTGTAAAATCCCGATTATAACTAACTCTCCCCCACTCATTTAAAATTAAAAAAAAAAAAAAAAAAAGTTAAACTTTGGATGGAGAGGGCTTACAATCGAGATTTCTTTTAAAAATCATTTAAAAAATTCTTTATCTATAATTCACAAGTAAATAAAAAAGTCAAATACTGGGATAAGAATCCTCCGTATTTCCGATAAATAGTATCTACATGCCATCTCTGTAAAATTTCCTCCAAACAAAAATTTCAAAGCAAAATTTAGAAGCTTTAATTTCTTGTTAATTTTTTTTTAATTGCAACAGTATTTAATAATTTTTCTCCCCCCCCCCTCCTCCCAATTTACTCATTTTCATTTTACAATCTTTTGCTTAATCATATCATCCAGAAATTAGAGAAATTTATATTTCTTTATGGTGAATTTAACAAGTATTATTACAAATGATTATGATAACAAAGGATAACAGAATAAAAAGCATGTCAAAGGATATTTTATTTTTATGTTCACAACTACCCCGCTGGTTAGACACATGTAGACAATTTTTTTGAATTGATAAAACTATTTTTAAAAAACGTAAAAAGAGCTATACAAGTGATTAAAAAAAAAGTACATGCATAAAAGAAAATTAAGCTTACTATACAGAGTAGTTTTGTTTATACAAATTAAACCAATTTGAGAAAAGCTATATTTTCAGTTTGTCCCATCGAAATAAAGCCATAGTATTCAATTGGACACGAAATAAAGCCATGAGAACGAAACAAATATATTAAGAAAGTCGATATAGAAATGCATATTTACAATGAGTAACTCCTTCCCTGCCTCACTTGATCAGGAAAGAAAATTAATGTTTAAAAAAGATGTGGGGTGGGGGAGTGTCCCGGCGAAATAAAGTCAATACTGTTAATAGCCAATGTATTCGCGATGCTTCCATATGACTTGTAATATACGATATGGAATATTAAGTGCAAATCCCTAGAAGACAGTAACATCATTACTATCCCAGGACTCAATGATGGAGGCCGGCCTTCAGTTTTGCCACAGACTTGAACTATATGACATGGGCATTTAAAGCTCTACTGGGAATACCCCATAAATTTTCTTGGTTGGTACAGGGCAGGTCCTTTCGTTAAATATTCAAAAATCATTCCTAGGAGGATTTTGCAAAGATTATGGGGTCGTTTTCTTGCTGGAGAATCCAACTTAGGTGGATTTCTAGCAATTCTTGGTAATCGGTAGCCTACATGTGGTCTGTTGGAAAGCCAGGTTAAGTTTAGCACCATAGCCGAAGCCTCTCAACACTATTAATAAGCCTCCATCATGCTGTTTTTTTGCAAAAATTTCCTCTCCTTTCCTCATGTCATGCTAATGGAAAGCAAGTCATCCGACAGACTTTTTTTTTCTTTCATCTGAGATCTCTCATCATAACAAGATGGAGCTGGTCCTTCCAGGTTTGTTTATACTTAGCTAAATCGTCTCTGCTTTGCTTGTGGCTAGCCTTCAACATATGCTGATAGGTTGAGACTTAATTATGGTGTTTGGAAGCTTCGACTCTGGTGGCAAATTTAATCTGGCTTTCCACTCAGAACGCATGTAGGCTGCCGATTACCAAGAAATGCCAGAAACCCACTTGCTAACGTTTGAAGAGAGAATTGGTGGCCTAAGTTGGATTTCCCAGCAGCAAAATTTAAAAATAAATAAAATGTAAGGGGTGGTATACTGTGTTCACTGTACCCCACACTCCCCTACCATAATTTTAATTTAATAATGAAGGGTTTTGATTATTGCCCAAAAATTCCCAGTATTTCTCGAAGCTTTGGACTTATTCCTCAAAATTTCCGGATTTATTTCCGTCTCTTGAAACTTGAAGGGTTTTTTGGAATTTAGTTAGAAATGATACATTAGATTTTCTGCAGATGGTGTTGTGGGTTTTTCCTCGTCTTCTATATCGAGAAAATTATTTCAACCGAGCATCAGTATGGGATTCTTTGTTTTTCTTTATCCATTTAATTATTCTTTTCTTTTATGAGAGTTAATTGTATTTCTCACTTGTTTAATAGAAGTTGCTTCGGGCTTATTACCCCCTGATTAAAATAAAAGATAAAACTTTTTCTGTATAACATTTCTCATTATTTTAAATTGATAAAGAAATAAAAGACAGAAAAAAAAGAAAATGCTAAAAATAATCACAAAAACAAACTTATTGAAAATTAGTCTCTTATACCTGTCTGAACTTTCCTAAATTTAGGCTGAAACTAGCATGAATAGATAAGAGTCAAGGAAGAAATTGTTATAGATGATTAGACATTCCTTATACCTCCTTTTCTGACTTAAATTGATAGGTTTTTGATAGGTTTTGGAATATCCCAGAGCTTATCGAAATGGTTTGTTAAAAGGCCGAAATTGGAGCGTTCAGATGCATTTTTCGTACTTTTATCAACTCACGGTTGCAAAAGCTAGGATTAGAGAATGACGAGATCAGAAATTTAACATCGCAAAATATCAATGAGTTAATATCGATATTGGTGATATACTGCAATAAATACCTCAAAATGTATGGGAATAGGAAAAATGCGCAATTTCGAAAGATAAAAGGTAGGTAGCAGCAATTTGTGTAAAATCAGATACACAAAGCAAAGAATAAATGTCTTATACATATTTGCTCACACAGCATCCTTTAAATACACAAGTATTTATACAAAATAGAAATATTTTAGAAAAAGAAAAGAATTTTTTATATCAATTTGCTCTTATACTATTGAATGCATAGCGTTTTTCTTTAAGAATAACACATTTCCCATCCTTACAATTTTATGCACATTAATAATATTTATTATTAACACCTTAATACTTAATTATTAGTAATATAATGAAAATTTAATTCCATTATGAAGGACTAAGAATATTTCGAAAAATAAAATAGTCTTAAAGACGTTGCGTATTTTAATATTATTAAAATAAGTGAAAGGCAAAAACTGAAATAGATTTAATGTCACATATCATGTTAATATACATACAATTCGACGAAGCACATTACATCAGGTTACATTAATTGGACGGCAGATACAGCAGAAATGTTTCTCAATCTTTTTCTGAGTTATCAATGTATTCTTAATATAAATGAATAAACAAGCAAGTAGCAGGTATTCTGCTTTTTCAGAATTTAGTGTCATCCCGTAGAAGGGAAAAAATTATTATTATTATTAGTAGTAGTAGGAGTCAGAATACGCCGAATTTCGACGAAAGGAAATGCTTAATAAGGAACTGTTACATTAACCGTTTTATTAATTTATATTTTCTATTAAAAAAACTGCAAAATTAATTCCAATAAAAAAAATGCCTCTTGTATTGGTTAATTTAACTCTCAAACAAATATTTTAACATAAAGGTCCTTTCTGCTTTATAAAGACAGTCCAAAATTTGTTAGATTTTGCAATTCCAATTGAATTAAAATGTATAATTATTTTATGTTTTTAAATAAAATTAACTATAGTTGAATATTTTAATCGCCTTTTAAGTAAACCTGAACATTTTAATGTTCATATTATACTTTTTATGTTAAAAGCAAGGCGAATATTCCATTCAGTCACATTTTATATTTACCAGTTGCGTCATTTCAAAACCCACTGGAGTGAAAATTATGCACCTCTAAAATACTTATTTAAATTTTAAGACGAAATGCACGTTTTTATTTTTATAAAATGACGTCATTTGTGTCCACTGAGGAATTCCACATTTACAATTCATTCATAAACACCATCTATAGAAAAGCATGACAAATTGAGATGCAGTTTTCAAACAAATTTCATTTATAAGTACTCTCCTTACCATATACGAAGGTGTAAAGTTTTCAAATGCCTGATACTTAGAAGTTTTAAAAATTACATTAGAGATCACCAGTATTTAAGGGGATAGTTTACCTCAAAATTGGTCAAAAAGTTGACTTTTTTTTTAACATTAAATAAAAGCTTGTTTAATTGTGAATATTTTGACACCTCATTTTTACCAATATGTTAATTATATCGCGAGATATTGTAAATGTTGTTAATACACTCGCGCAAATACCCATTAAAATTAAAACAGATTGCTTTTTCTCCATCTTCATATTTTTGTCACTTTCTTGATTTATATTACTACGGCATTATGCAATACACATTTGAAAATCTTAAAATTAAACATTGGGAAAAATATCAATATTTTAAAGAAAAATGCCTCATGACTTAAACTGATGGCATTAAGCTCGCAGCCTACTCACACTAATTGTATATTATACTTCTATTTTAAATAATGCCTTTTAAAAGATAAAAGGGATCTGCCCCGTCTCCCCCCCCCTTATATTAACCAATGAGCGTCCAAATTTAATCAAAGACGATATTTATCTAGAATACAACTGCATACCAAATTGAAGCAAATCAGATAATTCTGGATGGAGACAATTTTTCCAAATTAGTAAAAAAGAATCCGATTTCAATATTTTATCCAGTAAACTTTATCATCTTTAAAATAAAATTTTTTCGAGACTTTATTTTTCACAACTTTTGGGGGCTTTCTGCAAATAGCACAAACGCATTCTTTCCCTGATTTCTAGTATTTAGTACGCGCAGCGCATTTTTCAGGATTAACGCTCTTCCGAAATTTCCGAAAATTTAAAGCACTTAGATTCAAAATTAAAAAAAAAAAATCCGCAATTGATCCGTAAATGTGGATATTAAAAAAACAAAGCACGGAAAACAAAATGTGTGTTGCAAAGCAAACATCTTAGCATAAAATCATCTTAAACCCCTTAACTGATTTGCCTGTAAGCCGTTCAGGCAAGACAAATTTGCTTAATTCATCATTTAAAGCTTTTTGACACCACTATTTTTTCAAAAAATAATTTCATACTATTTAAAGGCGGAAATGTTTAGACTAAATGTTACGAATATTTTATTTAAAAAATTGTGGTATGAATCCGTTATTTTCAATTTATCGAACGGAAAAAAAAGAACCAGAAGTGAATCGTGTTTCTGTAATTATTTATATCAAGAATTTCCTTCCTTTGAAGCAGGGGTGTCATTTTAAGTATTCTGAGTTAGAGGTTTTTTTATTTTTTATTTTTATTTTTTTTTTTTTTAAGGAAAGTAACACATAGTAAAATATGCTGTGTAGTATTCTTCCCTCCCTCCAAAACATTTCATTGCCCTGCGCGATTCTTCTACGAAATTTTTTTAATTTCTTTAAAGTCTGCGGGTAATTTTTTTTCCCCATTTATTTATAGAATTTAAAATCAATTCTTGAATCAGTCGCAGAAAAAACTGAGAATTTCTTAAAACAATTGTGGAAAAATATCGTGATTTTCGGTAAAAGAATGCAGAAAAATTCACAAGTTCTATCAAAAAAATGCTCAAAAGATCACGAATTTTCATAAACGATCGACGAAAAAAATGTTGCAAATTTCTTCAAAATGTTGCAGGAACGAGTAAAGAATTTTGTTAATTGATCGCGGAAAAATAGCGAGAATTTTCCTGATCGGTAGCACAAAACTATCGCTAATTTCGACTAAATGATCCCATGAAAATATTAGTTTCGAAAATCGGTCACAAAAGAAAATAAATTTCGTCAAACGATAGTCGAAAGTGTTGATGTTGGTGTTGTTTATGCCGGCCAATTATCTACGCTTGGGATATAGGCCCTAATGGGTGGGATGCCCTCCGTGGGGGTCTTTCTAAGGGAACCTAACCCGTATTTACGCAAAGTTCGAAGAAAACCACGGAAAACTCCGAACGGTTAGGCCGACGGTCGCGATTGGGTTCGAACCCAGCACCTACCATCTACCAGTTTGGAGGTCAGAACCTCGCGGCCACTGGTGAGGCCGGATAGTCGAAAGAAAACGCGAATTTTGTCAAAAGAATGAAGAAAGCAAAAGCAAATTTCGTCAAAAGATCATGGTAATAAGACGCAAATTTTCATTCTAGGATCGCTCTGGAGAAACATCAATTTCGTCATAGGATCTTTATAAAAAACATGAACTTTGTTAAAGATTTGCAGAAAAAAAGGTGGATTCCAACAAAAATAATCTCAATAGAAAACCGTGAATTTCGTCAAACAACTGAAAAAAAAAAAAATGTGAATATCGTAAAAAGATCGTGGGAAAAAAAAAATTCGTAAAAAAATTACTGCACTGGACTAAAAGACTGAAACCGGGTTCATTTTAGAAATATCAAAAGAACGCCGCGAAACGAGAAGAAACTGCAAAAATCATATAAAAATTTACAGAGGAAAAAAAACCCTACTATATTGAGCTGAAACACTACAACCACTTTCCTTTTACGAATGCCAAAAAACCGCCGCGAAATATGAAATTCAACTAATCAATAAACTGCCAGATTTATTTGAATTCTTTGTGCTATTATTTCTCATTTTCAAAAGAAAGGAGGCAGGTCTGTGCACCCCCTTTACCATGGCTAACCACATGGTGGAATTATCGCTGCCCATCTGCATTCCGTTTCATTTTTCTTTTTTGTACTTCTCTCTAGACTTTAGACTTAGAAAATAAAGAGACAATTAGTTTCTACCTCGTCGAGAATTTACGTTAATTTCTCATTAAATTGCAGAAACAAGCAAGAGAAAGAACGGTGTTAAAAAAATCTCCCATAAACAAAAACCCCATAAAAGAAGGGTTAAAAACCAACTTTTTGACTTATACAGATTCCAGTAAATATTCTAGTTTTAAAAATGATAAACAAAATAATTTTCTTAAAAAAAAAAAAAAAAAAAAAAAAAAAAAAAAAAAAACAAGAACGTGGCTTTTTCCTTTCATCACTTTTAAAAACTTGGGTAGTTAAGTTTACTGAACTAATATTCTGTATTAATTCAACTTTTCTTTCATTTCCTCATCTTTTTGTCCTGGGGACCCGAACACCCAGGGTTACGTGCATGCGGTTGATTAAAAAGAATGTTCTTGGGATGTATCGGTTAGAGTAAGTCTAGGTATCGGTACTGAGATATATCGTTAAGGGCAAAACTCTGGTATTGTTATTGTGGTAGTTATAAATATCAATATTTGATATATTGATATATAACATACATGTAAAATGTAGGATTTACAAGACTTCTGGCTTTCACAACAACATGCACGCATATTACATAAACAACGTAATTTCAGTAAATGGATATACACTAGAATGGAAATATTACGGCATTATTGTAAATATTAAATGATGTAAATGAGAAATTTACTCGAGAATAAAGCACAAAAAGAAAAAAAAAAAAAAAAAAATTATAAAGTTTTCAGAAAAATATGCATAAATTTCTTTTAACAGTTTAAATTTAATATACTGTATTAAATTTAATAGCAGTTTAAATCTAACAGTTCAATATTTAATATACAGGGCACACCGTAATTCCTAGACATCTCAGCACACGATTTTGATCAACTTTTTTCTACAAAAAAGAAATTCGCATTAAATGGTATCAGACCCAAAATGAATCTGTTTTTGCGAGGGGGAGAAAATACTGTTTAATTGCATCACATACATTGAATCTTTTGGAAAAAAGTAAAAATAAACAACACCTGGTTTCAAGTTTATTTCAAAAACATGTTTAAACAGCACTTTTTTCATGCCTAATAGTAAGAAGAATTAATATATTTAAATTTGTTCGCGGTCCTTATTAGTATTTTTAAATGAATTTAAGGAAATTATTAATTAAGGTTCTAGTATATTTATCACAGATTAAATATACATAATTTAAAAACAATAATTCAGGGTATTACTTTTTTAATAAAAGGATAAACAATACATATAAAATATATCACAGTGTGAGGTCTAAAGGAACAAATTAAATATGAGCTAAAGGGGCGGACAAATTAGGAATTCACGCTTCTAATTTTTAGCTAAATTAACCTTTCAATCAATTTATAGCTAAATAATGTTTAAATTGTCACTACCATGGTGTTAACAAATTACCAATTCAACATCTCCCCTCCCCAAACAATTAAAATAAATGCTCGCATTGAGCATTTTTATGCTGAATTTTCACTGCGTAATTAAATTATCTAATGATAATTTATTATTTTTATATAATTATCGTGGCTACAAAGATAATTACACGAGATTAAAAAAGCGGACATTATAAAAGAGTGGTGAATTTTTTAAAGCTCAATGAAACATATCTAAGTTTCCCCTCCCCCCTTTTACACGATGTACCTAAAACTAAAAAAGGCTCCAGAATTCAAATATCTTTAATATGAAGAAGGCTATTTTAGTTCAAAGAGTTTTGAAAGTCTTTACAGTTTTAAGAATAATTGTATTCAGAACCCTCAATTCACAACAAAAGGTGCATTTAATATTCAAGTTCGAAATAACATTTTACGTTTAAATTCTTTTACGTAATTTTACGATTAAAGAAATTTCATGTTAAGTAACTATCTATTAAAAACCATATATGGTAGTTTACTTTCCCAGTTCTTTTTGAACGTAGAGAAAAATTCGATTCCTTTATATACTTTGACTTACGGTTCTTACAACATTTACTCATATCGGAATGAAACAAAATAAAACAAAGTGAAGTAATAAAAGTGGGGAAGGGGGAAGAAGAATGAAAATAAATAAGAGTGAAATATGATTATGGAGGCAGCTCGATGAAAAACGAAACAATATAGATGAAAATAAATCACGAGAGAAGGATTTCCCTAAGTAGAAAGCCATACAAAGTATGAGATTAACAAGTAAAAATAATCACTAGTGAGCAATGCCCAAACAGATCGGCTTACAGTGAAAAACTATGGACTTGTGGAATAAATCTTCAATATTAAATATTTGTAGTGAAAATTTTATAAAAGACGAGAAATGTTTAATAGCACGAAATTTAGTCACATCAATATCGATTTCTTTTATGAATTTAAAAATATGTTCAAGGCGCAGATAGTAGAGACTTTTCGTTATAAAATATATACAAAACATAAAAATTAATTATTACTTAAAATCCTTGAAGGTGTAGATGTATTTTACACAGCAGCGAGATATGTAAATTATGTAAAAATATAAATTTTGCAATTTGATTACACCTCAAATTTTGCGGAGAGGATTTTTCCTTATACACTTATATTTATTGGAATATTCGGAATAAAACCCATAACTAAGTACTGAAATTTATTTTTTCAATTAATTCAAGAGAAAAGAAAGAAAATTTAAAATTCTAGCAAACAATACTTTTAGAACAAGAATTTAAAAAGTAAAAAATTCAATTAGTGCTAGTTTCAAGTTCATTTAAAAAGATAAAATTTATTGCAAGATTTCAAAATGTATTTATTTTATATAACACATTGCTATACTTTAAAGGAAAAAGCATAGAAAGCTTGATTTAAATTAGCAACAATTGAAGCTGGTAGATAGTCACTAAAATGGCTTCATTTTACTGAAAGCATATTGAAGTTTCTTGGTTCAGCGCCAATGTGTTATTTTTTTAAGATAGCGAAAAATTGCAGTTGCACTTAAAGACAACGTAAACACAAACTTTATAAAACACAAATTAAACTTAGTTTAATTTACGGAAGCTAAGTACCTGATTAGGTAAATTTATCGTTGTTGTTTTATCAGGTGAATATCATTTTTAGTTTCAGCAATTGAAAACGTTTGAAATTTAAATATGCTTTCCCGCTCGATATGCAGAGAATAATATAACTGTAAAAATATTAATGTGCGATTTTAATTTTAAATGTCAATATGAGGGTGACAAATATTATACAGATTATTTTAATAACGTAAAAAATTAATAGAAAGTATCTAAAGAAAGTTGATAGCATGTCAGTTAGAATGTATTTTTCTGCTTCATTTTATATGAAGCAACATTGGAATTCATTAAATTTATTTGAAAGTTCATTAGAGAAACTTTAAAAAACATGTAATATTCGTAAAATAAGTTGAAATAACAAATATAATTGACTTGAACTAAATCTATATAAATGCTAATGAGCTGGGTCCAGTGAGAGAAAAAAAGTAGAACTGAGTGTCCCGTACTGTGCTGGAACTTTAAAATCACACATATCATATTTTGAATGTAATGTTGGCTGTAATAAAATTTATTGCTGTAGGTAAAATTCAATACACATATTTACCGACAAATAACAGAATATTGCTTAACGTTTACGTAAAATATCTTTAAAGAAAGCCATCGTTTAAAAATTCTTGCGAATCGTTAAAACCAGAAGAATTTAAAATTTCTTTTCATTTAAATACGAAAATTGATTTTATAAAAGAAATTTGAAAATTTTATATTCAATCGCTTTCTTGAGAATTCAGTGCAAAACATTCCATATTACTAAATACAATAGGTAGGAAAACAAAATATCAAATTTTCAATTTGCCTCTAAGTAAACTGATTACTTTTAAAACAAAACACCAGAACAATCGTGCAAGTTCAAGCAATTCGAGAAAATAATTGCATTCATGTCTAAAATATTTCGTTTTGACGACATCTTTTAGCAGCAGAAAATTACGAAACTTGTGTCCCAAAGGGATTTTAAAATGAAAATAAATTTGTCTGTTTGAATAAGAACTAAAAATTCTGACAAAAATTAACATATTAGACACTAACTACCAAAGTTATGAAAGGAACAAAAATAAATAAATAAATAAGAGATTAAAATTGGAGAACTTTTTTTTTCTTTGGAGTGATGAAGCAACTCAAGGTAAATTAAAGTCAAACAATGAAGTTTTCTAGGATTTCAAATTTAAAAAGCTCAACTTTTCAATTCTTGATTTTCAAAATAAGTGAAGAAACAAAGTATTTTCCTTCTATGAGGAAAGTTAATTCAATTAGTTGATTTCAAACAATTAATTATCTGTGTATTTATCATATTATTTAATGAAAAATATGAATTTTTTTCTTTTCTTTTAAATAGCTATTTTTACTTTATGAGGAGGGAACTTAAAAATTAATTATTAAAAAATGTCTCAAAGCAACCTTTTCATTTGCCACTTAGTTTTGAAATCAAAACTACCTTCTTTATGACAAATTCCCTATTCAGTTTTTTCGTAAACGCATGCTGTTAGTAGGTGATATAATTCTGAACATATAGAATCTAATATATTTTATATTTTTCGATAAAGGCAAAGAATATCTCAAAGAGAAATTTTGTCAAAGTAGCCGTTTTAAACTGAATTTTTGAATGCGAGAGTCTAATATAGAAGGTTACTAAGACAAAAATCGCTTATAAATAAAAAATGGGGTTCATTTATAAGACAAAGAGGTTGAGATTCACCATCACGTCAATAGTCATGGTTGCAAGTGCCATACTTGAAATCAAATGTTTTGAAACAAATATGTAAATGCTTCAGAAAGTTTCACGGGGAAAGATATTTTTTAGAACATAGAGCACACTATGACGGGGTGCCACTGTATGATATAAACCAAAATAGAAAGAAAGAAAGAAAAAAAAAAAACAAGTTTTCTAAAAGAAATACGCTTATTGTAATATCTAACTATATTACTTAAATTACTATTATATGAAACCTAGTAATACATGACGAGTAATAAAATAAAAACAAATAAAAACTAGTTGGATGTGCCAATCCCAAAACTTTCTTCTATCTCATGCGTACATCTCGTACGTCTTAATATTTTCAAAAAATAGTTACTCTTTTTAATGCTTCAATAATTTTAATTCAATATCATACCAATTTTGATTTTCATCTTAAATTTCTTCTTCAGTCAATTAATAGGAGTAAAACGAATTTTCGTCTCTGCACGAGCTGATGGACAATAGAATGATAGGCAGAATTTTTTTTTTTTTTTTCAAATTCAGGGAGATCCTACTTGTCTTACCAAAAAAATAATCATACATAAAAATTTTAGTTCAGTTCTAGAACTTCATACACATTTAGGTGGTGCAATATTGAAAATGGCACAAAATTCGCTATTGCAGCGCCCCCTTCCGGCGGATTTTTTTCAAATTCAGGAAGTACCAACTAGCCATAGTCATACACTTACACAAAAAATTTGGTTCAATTCGATGCATAACTTCATATACTTTTGGTCGGTACAATATTGAAAATGGTACAAACATCGCAATTGCAGCTCCCCCTTCCGGCGGAATATTTCAAAACTGAAGTAGGACCTGCTTGCCACAGCCAAAAACATTCACAAAAAATTTGGTTCAATTCTATGCATGACTTTATACACTTTTTGATGGTAGAATGGCGACATACACATAGACAGACAGGCATTTTGTAAAAACATGTTTTTTAGAATCTCTGACCCCTAAAACGTGTAAATTCGTCGAAAACCGGAAGTTGTAAAAAATTTCGATTACAATACTTTTTTATATTGAAGATAGAAGAAAGTAAAAAGCTTAAAACACTTCTATCATATTTACTTAAGGGTCTAAAGGTAAATGTTTTTTCTTTTTCAATCTACTTTCATCAAAATTTATTTAATTGTTTTTAAATATATTTTTTGATTTGTGAGTTCCAGTCCTAAATTCGTATTATTACACACATACACATTATATGGCCATTAATGACCAGACACTTTAAATATTCAAGGAAATGTCTAAATTTGAAAGATACATTTATTGGACATTTCTCGAACTTTAAAAGTATGAAGAATATGTACCACTTCATATTTACCAACGGCGATTTGATATATATATACTTGATAACGAGCTAAATACCACATTTTCGATTTTATTTCTAATTCTGACAGCTCCTCTGTGTGATATGGTATGGAATTAACAAATTTTTACAGTAATTGATGTTGATTTGTAGTATTATCTAATGGTTCTATATATATAAACAGTTACCCCCCCCTCCCCCCCCCAAAAAATCAAACAATAATAATGTCTGGAATCACCCTGTAAAATAAAATGCACAAAAAGAGCTACGGCTATTATAGATTGACACATAGACATTATATATGACATTATAGATTACGAATATAGATATTTTACAAGATTATTATTCATTTGTGGAAGAATAAAACGAGATACATCGATTTTTTAAGAAAAAATTCTGGCATTTTTTTTTTTTTTTTTTTTTTTTAATCGTGCAGAGTTTTCTACCAAATTGAAAGCCAATTTCACAGAATTTCACAAAATCTAGTAGAAAAATTATAGAGCAACTGTAATGTCAATAAATTAAATATGCAATGAAATATGAGCAGTTTTTTTTTTAATCAGCGCATGGACGCACGATGCCCCCCCCCCCCGCCCCATGATTTGATAATCAACTATGTGGAGAAACTCATAAAAAATATCAGCCAAAATATCGTCAAAATTCCGTGATTAGCATTGGGTTTTCATTGGATAAGTAGAAAGGGACCCCTTAATTTAAATTAATGGGTTTTGGTTAACTCACGCAGAATTTACCAATTTCCTTCAACTTTTGGATATAGATTCGTTCTGATAAGGCGCTTCCCTGATTTGTTTCGGGAATTCATTGGATAAAAGTAAATTAGGGGATCGAGGGGACTACCTTTCTTAATCTACGTAAACAGTTATCAGGTTCATTCTGATTAGATGCTTCCCTGATTATTTGTGGGGTTCTTTTGATAGGTATAACGGGGAGTACGGGCGATTACCTTCCCCTTAAATTAGATAAATGGTTTTTTTAAATGAAGAATTATCCGATTTGCTTTAAATTTTGGATGTAGATTATTTCTGATAAGGCAAACTTCTGGATAGTTTTGGAAGTTTAATGGGTAAGTATAAAGGAGGGGGGATAACTTCTCTTAAGTTATGTAAATCGCTTTTATGTACTATCCGATTTGCTTCGAATTTTGGATATAGGTTTTTTATACGATAAAGCATATCATTGATTACTTTTGGGGGTTCAATGGTTAAGTATAAATCGAGGAAATGGCGGGGCTATCCCCCCCCCCTCCTTAATTTATTTTTCTAACGGCATTATTCCTTGAAAATATAATGTTGTAATATACAATTAGTATGCGTAGCCAGTGAGAGCTCAAGACCATCAGCTTAACTGGGCAATATTCTTTTTTATTTCAGCAAAGGATATGGTACTTAATGAATGTCAACGAGTGGATTAAGAAGAAAATGCTTAGATTTTGATGCAACTTTTTTTTTTTTTTTTTTTTTTTTTTTTTTTGTGAAATAGACTTATTCTGGTGTTTTTCCAAGAAGATCTGAAATTTCAATAAAAAATGAATATCGAAAAAGTAAAAATTGAAAACGACAATTTATGGAAATACCCTTATTTATTTAGATGTATATAGAGAGAGTGATGCAGCTGGACTTGAAAAATCCTGGGTCCCTGGGACCCAGGACTTCTAAAATTCTGGGTCTTTTTTTTACAAAAGCTGGTCCCTACTAATAATAAGTCATACTTTTAGACACAAAATTGAACTTGTTCATTTGAATAAAAAAATGAATGCAATAATTAATTTTTCAATAATAATTAATAAATAATTTTCCAATATTAATTTTTTAAACTATTAAGAGATATTTTCTTGGCTTTTTTAAAAATAAATGTGTAAGATACAAATTTAATTATAAAGTAATGCTTATTTAAGTGTAGAAGCTAACAAGTATGACTATTGTTCGCATTTCTTTTAAAAAAGGGGGCAGGACTGATTTATTGAAAAAGATATTTTTGCAGAAATAAAAGAATAATACTTTTGTTGAATAAAGAGGTACTATTTGTTTTAATGAATGGTGTTTTCAGGAGTCACATTCACCCTGAAACATTTGGAGTAGTCAAAAACAGGAAATGAAGTGAAGCAGGAAAATCTTTTTGGGTGGCAAAAAAAAAACTTTTGAAGCAGGAAAATTAATTTTTGGAACAGAAATATTCACTCCCGGTATTGAGAATTTTTTTTTCTATGCCCCTTTGACGAAATTTGCATTTTTACGCGATCTTTTGACGAAAGTTGCGGTTTTGCGCGATCTTTTGACAAAATCTACCGATTTTGAAGGGGTTTTTTGAAGAATTTTACGTTTTTTCACGCATTTGACGAAGTATCACGTTTTTTCGCGATCTTTTTTCCAAAAGTTGCCGTTTCTCGCGATCTTTTTTCCCAAAAGTTGCCGTTTTTCGCGATCTTTTTTCCAAAAGTTGCCTTTTTTCGCGATCTTTTGACGAAATCTGATTTTTTTAGATCTTTTGACGAAATCCGATTTTTTTTTTAGATCTTTTGACGAAATCTGATTTTTTTTTTTTAGATCTTTTGACGAAATCTGATTTTTTTTTTTTAGATCTTTTGACGAAATCTGATTTTTTTTTTTTAGATCTTTTGACGAAATCCGATTTTTTTTTAGATCTTTTGACGAAATCTGATATTTTTTTTGCGATCTTTTGACGAAATCTGATTTTTTGCGATCTTTTGACGAAATCTGCCTTTTTCGCCATCTTTTGACGAAACCTGCCTTTTTGCGATCTTTTGACGAAATCTGCCGTTTCTTCGTGATTTTGTGACAAAATTAGCCATTTTTCGCGAATCTTTTGACGAAATTTTCCGGAAATTAGTTGTTATTCTGCGATTTTTTAACGAAATTGCCGTTTTTTGCGATCTTTTGACGAAATTACGCGTCCCACGGGACGCGTAAGAGAATATTTTTGCGTCTCGTCGCCGATTTTTCATATTTTACGCGTTTTAGCGCTTCCGCGGCATCTCTGAAGCAATCAGTACATTCTATTACAGATATCTTTCTGAATTTTCACGATATTTGATTGGCTTTTTTTTATGAGTTGCTCCACTGATTTGATTAAAATTGCTCATATTTCAAGAAATATTTATATATTTACATTCTAACTGCATTATATCGCTTCAACTACGTTGTCAAATTTTCTGGAATTGGAATTAATTTTGGTAAAAAGTCCTGTATGATATAAACAAAAAATATGCAAGAATTAATTTAAAAAAAATCGATATATCTCCATGAATTTACGTTCTACAAATGAATAGATATATTGTACAAAATCCATATAATTATAATCTATAGCCGCAGATTATTTCGTGCATTTTCTTTTACAAGGTGAACCCAAACTTTTTTTGACCTCTTAATTGTCCTTCTGGTCAAATCGTCGTTCGTAAATATGAAGCGGACCATATTCTTCATATTTCTGAAGTTCCTGAAACATCCCACAAACATTTTAACTACTTGACAAAAGGTGTAAAATATAAAGTGTCCGGTTTTCAGAAGCCATGTAAAGTATATATAAATGGAAAAAATTATGAATCAGAATTTTCCTTCGTAACATTATGATTAATGTTATTAAGAGCCATTATTTTGAAAATGAGACAAAAAAGTGATGTTTTGACAGTTGTATTTTTTGATTTGCTTGATTTTTTTATATGTTGAAATAGATCAAATTTAATGAATAATGAGCAATTGTGGAGCCCTGACAAAATTTCCTCTTCCCTGTAGAAAATATCAAAGGTGTGAATGCCATTTTACATGAAAAATGAAATGCGGGAATGTTTGGAGGGCTATATTTCTGGAAAGCAAAAATATCCCGAATTTCTTTTGGCATACACTGTTAGTATAACACTAAATGCTAATTAAAATTTGTGTCCATGGGGCATTGTTACTTTACATTGTTATGTTGCCACAAAATACAATCAAAATGACGTTTTTATCCATGTTCTGCATTTAATATCTTATTTAAACAACAGTATCTCAAACTTTTTCTTATATAATAGGAAAGTGTACTACTAGGACAAGCTAAATAATATAATATTGAATCGAGATATTGTTGCTGTTGGCAGATATAATCTGTTAAATATTCAAAATTTGCAGCATTTAAATTAACATTATCTAAAATAAACGCCACTGTTGAATAAAAAAATATCAAAAAATAGCTGAACATATGTACAAAAGCATGGAAAAGAAAAAGAAGTGGGGTCTCATATTTTTATCTAAAAAATGAGAAAAGTTACAAAAGAAAAGCAATGTCAATGACCACATTTATCCCGTATCAGAAAATGAAATATCCTATTTCTCTTTGGAACGCGACACAAAGAAGGGATATTCCATTTTCTCAAAGGGAAAAAACATAGAAAGAAAAAAGAGAAACAGGTTTTTTCATTTTCTAACAAGGAAGAAGTGTGATAATCCACATTATTTCAAAAGTTTGTCTTTAATATTAAAATAATGTGTGTTATGTGTAATAAAACAGTCTTTCACAAACATTATCACTAATTAATTTTTATCAAGAGTTTAATATGGTCACATTTTATACTATATCAATAATATAGAATCGAGATATTGTTACTGTTGGCAGATATAATCTGTTAAATATTCAAAATTTGCAGCATTTAAATTAGCGTTATCTAAAATAAACGCCACTGTTGAATAAAAAAAATATCAAAAAATAGCTGAACATATGTTCAAAAGCATGGAAAAGAAAAAGTGGGGTCGCATAGTTTTAGGAAAAAAATGAGAAAAGTTACAAAAGAAAAGCAATGTCAATGACCACATTTATCCCGTATCAGAAAATGAAATATCCCATCTCTTTGCAACGCGACACAAAGAAGGGATATTCCATTTTCTCAAAGGGAAAAAACATAGAATGAAGAAAGAGAAACAGGATTTTTTATTTTCTAACAGGGAAGAAGTGTGATAATCAACGTTATTTCAAAAGTTTGTCTTTAATATTAATATAATGTGTGTTATGTGTAATAAATCAGTCTTTCACAAACATTATCACTAATTAATTTTTATCAAAAGTTTAATACGGTCACATTTGATACTATATCACAAAGGTAAACATTCTATAATAAATATCCAAAATTCTGTTTATCTTCACTGTTTAAAAGCTGTACATTTCAAAACAAGATTGAAAAAACAGTGTCAGTCTTTATATCATCTTAATATTATGAATGAAAATTTAAATTTACGTTAATTACTTCAGTTTTTTTTTTTTCATATTGACTCAAGCATTAATTTCCATTGTTTTTTTTTCCTCTTTTGAATAAAGAAAACAATTGTTTTTACCTAAAAATTGCATTAATTTATAACAATGATGACAAATTAAAATTGTTTCCGCATTATTTTCAAATTTGTATGGATATTTATATTTTGTAATGATAATTTCTGGAAAAAAATTTATGAAAAAAATGCTATTTTTTTTTCTTAAATATATATTAAAAAATTACTCATACCTGGACATCAGAAATAATTTCGGAAAGATTTACAGCAGTAAGAAATACATTTCATGAGAGAGGAAAAATACAAATTGGCGCAAAAAATGTCGCCAAGATAGAAAACAAGATTTTCTTATTCAAATAAATGATAAAGATATCGTGATTTAAAACTTGCATAAAAGTACATATATCAGTGTAAAAAGTTAAGAAAGAAAACTGATATGCTTCATTTACGAGGCAAAAACCAATCATCACCAATCAATAACATTGTTTCAAATCACAATTATCGTTATTTTAAGAAGAATAAATTTTAAAAGTAAATGTAAGACTTTCCTGTGAAAGGTGATACCTCCTCTGACATATTTTAAATTACATCCGTGTGCACTGCAATACATCATTATTAATAAATAAAAAAAAAACTGTCAATGTGTTGTTTTATAGACAACCCCATATACAGTGTGTCCACTCTCAAAAGGCTTTAAAAAAGGGGGGGAAAGAATTGTTTAAGCGATTTAGATCAAAAAAATATTTTTATTAAAAAATTACGAAAATTAAATTTTTATACTCCCCCCCCCCCCCCCCTGTCCTATAAGTGATATTTAAAAAAAAAAATCCTGCACTCTAACAAGCAATATAAAAAAGGTCCCATTCATCTAACATTATGATTGACCGAGTTATGAAAGTTTAAATTTCATGACTTAAACCACTTTTCTGTAGTTGAAAACGGTAGAGTTGGACTAAGCTTTAAGGGAACGTACACAAAGTGCTTTAAGTATTATAAAGGGCGTCTATTTCCAACGCTGCCCAATTGCTAATTCCTGAACAATTTGTTACAGACATAGTTAAAATTACAAAAATGTTTTAAATGAGATAAAGAAATATTCTAAAGCGATTTAACTGAAGGTGCTGCCACCGTATAAGATGGGTTAAAATAATTCAAGACGTAAGTTTCAAAATTCTCTTTATCGAGAAAATTAAATTTTGAGAAATTGCGAAAAACCTTTAAATGAGTCCATTTGTTTTTACTATAAATTTGGAAATTGTAGTGTTATATTAATGCAGATTGGTGTAGACTGATAGAGAAAACAAAAGCGATAAGGGAAGTCTTGAAATTCACATTCTCAATTGCATTTTTTCATATGTTTTATTTTGTAAGGACATGAAGCTGTTTCTTTTCATGATTTTATTTTAAAAAGGTGTATTATTTTGATAAGATTTTATTTCAGTATAACTTTTGTATGTATGTTTTCCTAGTTCGAAATTTGTATTCAAATTTTAACTCACTTCCAAATATCCGACCGAGGTTCAAATTGCATTCTAATTTATATTCAAATATAATGTAATATTAATACAATTTTAGAAGCATACCATTTATTTATTTTATAGGACTATACCAAATTCTATTAGGTTAAGTAATCTAATAGAATTTAAAATATGTATCAATATGTAGCGCATTGTGAATTTCATAATTTAATTTTACAAAATATCTGCCGACGAGTCTCCGGTCAGCGGTGTGTAGCCCGCAGCGCTTGATACCAGAGAAGAGCAGAGATTGTTACGCATCATTCGTCGTGACTAAAGAGGTTCAACAGCAAAAATCACCAACAGCTATAGCAGTAGCGACCATGGCAGTTTTTCTCAAAACACAGTGTCACGTACGCTGTTGAGTATGGTCTTACGCAGCCAGCAACCTAAGAATGTTTCTGTGCTAACAGCACGTCATTGCCAGCAGCGTCTGCAACTGGTCCATAAAAAACGGAATTCGACCATAGAAGAATGGAAGAAAGTTGTATGATCCGACGAATCACGTTTTCTGGTCAATTACAGCGACGGGCGCATACGAATACGCCGATTTCCAATGGAAATTGTTACTTTCGGATGTGAAGTTATACAGAAACCTGTGGAGGCCATATTATCGTGTGGACGATGTTTTTATGGAACACATTAGGATCCATAATCCCCATAGAACAATCCCTGATGTCAGTGCACTACCTGAACATTACTGCAGACCATGTGCACTCATTCTTGACAAGAATGTTTCCGGCGGGATATTGCATTTATTAACAGGAAAATTCACCATCTTATACGAGTCGAATTGTCAGGGAATGATTTTGAGGAGCATTCTAAGGAGTTACAAGACATGTCCTGGCCTTCAAATTCAGCTGACATAAATCCAATAGAATATTTATGGTTCCACCTAGAAATCCGAATTTGTGCTGCCACGCTACCATCTCACAATATGCAAGAATTGTGGGATAAGTTGGTGAGCGCTTGATACTACTCACCTCAGACTACGTAAAAGAGCTTTGTCGAGTTGATATGAGGTCGGATGTTGGCGGTTTTAAGGGCGAAAAGTGGTCCCACGTCGTATTAAATAGGTAGTCATGTAATGGCTCTTCGGTGTATATATAAACTTAGTGTCGTGATAATAGTATGTTCGACACCGCCTATACTTTGATCCATTGTGCGACATATCATAAAAGTTACGAAACCAATAGCGGCAGCCGGTACCGTGCCAGTACCGCCAGTAGTGGCAAGCATCTGCCGCCCATTTCCTTGCCCGTCTCTCGTCACCAGCGCTCTGTGTTTGCTGGGTCGCAAAAAACATTCTTAAGCTCAGAAAAACGGCCGAGCTGGGCTTATATTTTCTTAAATTTGGGATTTTGCCAACCCTAATGAAGGGATTTGAAATTCTATACATTTTCAACAGGGAACATTCTATAGTAAATTCCAATAACATATCAATTTCATCGCAATCCATGTAAATTTACGAAAGTAAGATTGCCGATAAATGTCCAAGTACACGAATCCAAGTCAAACACTTTACAAGAGTGCTGGAAAAAGTGCTAAGAACGGTCAAACTAATAAAATATACAAATACTTTAAAATTGTTCTTTAACCTTCAGTAAAATCATAAAAGTTTAAAGAAACATTTAAAAAAAAAAGTAGGTATTTCAATAGGAAATATATATCTACTGCAACTAGCGGCCTCATATTTGAAACTACAAAAAGGTGTGTGTGTGGGGGAGGGGTACAATTGTTTGCATTTCTCTTTAGATAGAGCAGTTAATTAGCAAAATTGTGCGGATGATAACCAGAGCGTTTTCTTGTTAAATCTGTATGTTTTGATATTTGTCCAAAGTAAGAGATATACCACGTTTTTCAAGATTAGAAACGAAAACAGAATGCTGATATAAATAAAACTGATAAAATAAGAACAGTTCAAATTAACTGAAGCAATTTTTTAAAAGTGCTGTCACAATCATCTGCCAGATAAAACTAACCGACACACAAAAGCACTTAATAATTTAAACAGTGCATATGTTTTTATCGTAAAACACCTATTTATTTCCGTAAGTTTAATTATGTTATCTTTGGAGAGAAAATAAGTGATTTTGGAAGAATATTTGACAGCAACTTTGCCTTTATCACAATACTTATCGCAAAATCAAATACATCAAAATGATTTAAAATTTTGAAATTTATCAGCTGAATTCGACCAGCATATTTAACCAACTACATCAGAGAGCAAAAGATAATTTACATATTTTTAAAAAAGTATCCATACAGTACAATAGTACATACATGGTCAAGATAGCATGCAGTAATTTTTTTCTTCGTTACCAAAAATAAGTTCATCGAAAATTGGCCGGTACACAAAACAAAGAAAAAATCCCATATTCACTTCATTTTTACTTTTTAACTTATAAGATATACTCTAGAGTAGTGGGAGGCCCACGAGTACAATTTTAACTATTGCTACTGAGGAAAATTTTTTTCTTAAAAGTCTTCAGAAGTGCATTATTACGATAAATCCTTTATTTATATAAACAACAACAACAACAAAAAAAAGAGTCAAGTATTGATTATGAAAAATTTTTCTAAGAAATTTGAATACCGTAACGAAGATTCAACCGTTTAATAAGGTACAAAATGATATTAAAATTAATTTGGAAAACATATTTGAAAACCCCATTTCAGTATATCGTGTAAAGTAGGCAGAAGTATCCTAATTGTTTTGTGCAACCCTGCACATGATCTTTAAATTTGTATGTATATACAACATGTTAAAATTTATTTCAGTTAGGAAATTCATAGTACAGTTAAAAAAGAAAAAAAAATTAGTAATTTCCAGGCACATTCTACAAATTTCATTGATAAAGAAAATGTAAAATCATATTTTAGACAAAGTAAAGGGGAATCCCCCTTTAATAGGTAGATTTCGTATGAAATACTACCTATTGCGATCGCTCCCATGTTGGAATTTCTAAAAAATTTTAGCAGATCTACACTGATCACGACCCCTAGGCCCCAAAACTACCATTAGTAAAAATTTTTATCCATCTATCTTGTAATGACTGATGATGTGTTTTTTTGTTTGTTTCATTTATCGGCGCCGCTCTTTAGTCACGTGACGAGCGGACGGAGAGAGAGTTGGGAGAGGAAGGGGTACGAACACAGAGAGAGGTGTGTGTGCCGAGGTAATAGGTAGACCTGCGAATGTTTTGATGCAGGTGGAAAGATTTTAAAAATATTCTCCCATTGGAATATGGGTGTGCTACGGGCACGGTGTTTATTTTTTATTGAAAGTAGAATTGTGTAGAAGTTGTGAGAATGTGTAATCCGGAACTTTATATTTAACTGTTTGTGTTTTTCAAGTCTTGCTGTTTTAGTCCCTTTTTTGTGTTCCATGTGTTAAATAAACTTTTGTTTTCGTCAAACTGGATTCTTTTGGATTATTTCGACATACACAGGTGTTCCGTAGTAAATTATGAAGAAACAGGAAGAGCGTGTATCACACGCTCTCTTTCGAGAACCAGAGGTAAGTGGAATATTTTTTTATAGTTCTGGAAAAGATAATTTTTAGTAAAGAAGATAATAAAGTTGAAAGATATAACTTTTGTGTGTTAACTGAAGAATCATCAATATTAGATTAATGAATATGTTACAATGATTTTAAAGAGATAATCGTATTAGAAGTGAAAACAAGTATTGTTCTAAGTGTATTCTAGTGTATGAGTATAGTGAATGATTATAGTATTTAGTGATTATAATTATTGATAGAGATAGTAATAGTTAAGAAAAAGAATATGTTTACCGTTAAAGGGTTAAAGAAAGAGGACCTGGTCATTGTGGCCACAGAATTAGGCTTAAAAGTAGAGCCAGATCATAGAATAGTGTATTTAAAGGCATTAATCGAAGGGAGTGAACAATATGACAAAGATTTCGACTTCGTCAAAGACTTCCTTGTTACAACGGTATCAGACCGCATTCAAAAAGAAAAACAAGAGGCAGAGGCCCTCAAAAACGAGAAAGAATATATTAATTCTGAACAGAAAACAGCGTTAGAATTAGAAAAAACGAAACTAGAAGTTATCAAACACCAATTAGAAATAGCTAAAACTGCAGTCTGAGAACAAAAATTCTGATAGTGGGGGGGATGGACAAAATCCCAAAACTAATTCGTTAGAAGCTCTAATTAAAAGTGTTAAAACATTAACTATTGCGATTCCTACCAAACCTGAATCGTGGAATTTTTTTCTTCGCTCGAAAGGGCGTTTGAATTAAAGAATGTCGCGGAAGATTTGAAAGTTGAAATACTGTTTAATTTAGTAGGGGAAAAAGCTGCGCATTTATTAGTATATGCAAATTGAGATGAAATGAAGGATTATCAAAAGGTTAAAGCTTTAATTTTAAAAGAATTTCAACCCACTCCTGAAGCTTGTCTTCAAAATTTTCTTTCGGCAAAGAGGGCGAAAAATGAAAATCATATGCAATTCGCATCTAGGTTAAGGGCGAATTGGGATTTTTATTGCGAACTTAGAAAGGTAAATGATTTTGAAACGCTTAATGAATTAATAGTTAGTGATAGATTAATGGACGCGTTAGACTCAGAGGCGCGAAGCTATGTCAAAATAAAACAATTAGATAATTGGTTGAAAGCGCAGGAGATTGCGGAATTATGCGATAACTGGTTTACATCAAAAGGTAGATCCTTTTCTGAGTTATATGATAAATCGACAAATTGTCGCGGTTCTGATGATTTCGGATCTAGCAAATATATTCCACCGCATCTAAGAAATAATTTTAATTTGCGTAATGATAGGAAAAAGTCTGTGTGTAAATTGTGCCGTCAAATCGTTCATTTACGTTTTCGTCCTAATAATAATAAAGAAAAAGACAGATCGGGAAATTCTCATTATCAAATGAAAAAGGATTCTGCCGGAAAGAATAAAGACGAAAGATTGATTGCGAAAGTGACAGCTTTATGTTTTGAAAATGACGCAATAAGTACTCAACCGTTGCAATACGATGAAATTTGGGTGGGGAAACAAAAAATAAAAACATTAATTGACAGCGCCGCTGAGATTCCTGTTATAAATTCGAATGAAATACCAGAATCATTTAAAAATAATGAAAATTCATCAATTCAGTTGATTTCAGCTTTTGGCGAGCAAATTACTGCTGATCTTTTAACATTACCGGTTTCTCTAAACATGAGTGAATCAAATTGTTTATTTAATAGTGTGGATGTATTATTTGCAGTGACAGATAAATTATGTGGTTCATGTATTATTACTCCGAAGGTTTATGAATTATTACAATCGGTGCAAATTGGAGAAGGGAAAAGAATAGCCGACAGTGTGGCACCAACAGAGAGACGGAATCGGAAAGGGGGGATGAAAATATATCGGGGGAAAAGAAAAAAGAACAAAATATGAGTGATAAAGATTTATGTTTGCGGGTTGAAAACGAATCTTTTGAAGAGAATTTGATTATTAATTGTATTGGAACGAAAAATGATTGCGAGGATTTAAATTCGAATCAGTATTCGGAAACGACCATTTACAGGGAGCAACAAAAGAATTGCGAATCTTTACAGGAGACATTTAAAGATGCTAAACAAGGGAAAAATGGGTTTGTTATGGTGGATAATTTACTTTATCATAGGGAAAAGGTTTCTGGAGATCAAGTCATGCAATTAGTAGTGCCTAAAATTAGGAGGGAGGAAATTTTAAGGGTTGCACATGAATCAATTTTTGCGAACCATCTCGGTATAAGGAAAACGAAAGAAAGAATTCGGTATTCATTTTTTTGGCCAGGCGTGTCACGGGATGTAGAGGAGTATTGTAAATCGTGCAAGGACTGCCAATTGCGAAGCCGGGAGAGGGCCAGTGATGAGATACCGATTCTTCCGATTGAAAGACCGGAGCTCCCATTTGACGTTGTAAATATTGATATAATTGGGAAAATTGAACCACCTTCGGCGCGTAGACATCAATATGCACTTACTTTGGTTGACCAACATAGTAGGTGGCCCGAAGCGGTTCCGTTAAGAACAATTTCGGCTAAGGCTACTTGTGATGCGCTGTTAGAAATATTTATGCGGACAGGGATACCCCGCGTAATAGCAAGTGATCAAGGGGGAAATTTTGTATCAGGTTTATTGCAGGAATTTCATGCTAGGCTAGGGGCGGCTCCTAGATTTGCAACACCGGGACATCCACAAAGTTCGGGATTGGTTGAACGGTATAATCAGGTATTGAAACGCATGTTGCACCATATCATTCGGAGCGATCCTAAAAATTGGGATAAACACATCCCTTATTTATTATTTGCGTATAGAGAGATTCCTAACTGTACGACGGGGGTGTCGCCATTTAAGTTGATGTATGGAAGGGAGGCCAGGGGGCCATTGGCGGTATTTAAAATCCACATGGTCGGGCGAAATTCCGCTACCTAAAAATCTCGGGAAAAGTGCAACCGAATACCTTCAGGATTTAAAAATTAACTTAGAGAAAGCGGCGGAACAAGCTTCACTAGTAGCGGAGGTCAAACAGGGCGCGTATGCGGAGTATGCGAATCGAAGGGCAATTTATAAGGAATTTAGACCGGGGGAGCAGGTATATTTATTAATCCCAGACTCTAGTAATAAACTTTACGCTAGATGGACAGGGCCAGCCGAAATAATGGCGCGGTGTAATCCCGACTTTTACAAAGTCAGGTTAACGAACGGAAACATTATAAATGTTCACGTGAATAAGATAAGGAAATTTACTCCTAGGGTACAAGCAGTGGGGGTAATTTTTGAGAATGAAGAAGAATTAGGGGAAGTCCATCCCACCCCTAGTACAAAGGATAACTCGAACTATTTTAACATCGAAGAAGTAAATTTGGGTCATTTAGAAAACGTAGAAAGAGAAAAGATGTTAGATTTATTGTTTAGATATAAAGAATTATTTTCAAAGAAAATACAAATAGCAAAAGTTGGTGCACACAAAATAAGATTAAATGATAATGAGAAGAAGAAACCTTATGTTTATCGAATTCCAGAGGCCCTAAAACCTCAAGTAGACAAACAAATTCAAGAATTACTAGAATTAGGTTTGATTGAGGAAAGTGATGAAGAAGCACCGCATCCGGTAGTGTGCGTGATGAAGAAAGATGGAACTCTGCGTCTGTGCGTAGATTTTCGGGACTTTCCCATGGAAAATTCTACTGACCTATTATTTAATATTGGCAGGGCGAATGTTATTTCCACTTTGGACTTACTCAAAGGCTATTGGGCCATACCATTAGAAGAAGAGAGTCAAAAATTAGCTTGTTTTAAGACGCACAGAGCTCAATATCGCTTCAAGGTCATGGCTTTTGGGCTCAGGAATGCTGCTGCGACGTTTCAAATAGAAATCAACAGAGCGCTTTCTGAATACCAGGACTTTGCTAGAGCATATATCGACGATATAGCAGTGTTTTCCGAAACGTTCGCGGAACACCTGGTGCATTTAGAGAAGGTATTTTCCAAACTATCACAGTTACAATTCTCCGTTAATTTGAAAAAATGTGAATTTGCAAAACCCCAAATAAAATACTTAGGTCATGTCATTGGGTCCGGCAGCCATCGGACCGATCCGGAAAAAGTGGAGGCCATCCGTAAGTTAGCGGTGCCTCAAACTAAGAAGCAACTAAAAAGTGTCTTAGGATTGTGCAATTATTACAGAGACTATATACCAAAATATGCTGAAACAGCATATTCCCTCACTTAACTGACAAAAAAGGACAGTCCAGAGAATTTGTGCTGATCAGTAGAGCATGACCAGGCGTTCAACGCGTTAAAAAGAGGTCTCATTGAAGCGCCCAGTCTGCATACTCCTATTATCGGGTTACCTTTCATCATAGAGTGTGATCCATCTGCAATCGGCATCGGAGCTTGTTTATCGCAGAGAAGAGATGGAGCAGTGTATCCGGTAAGTTACGCCAGTCAAAAACTCACCAAAACTCAACAGGCATGGCCAACGATTGAAAGGGAGGCCTATGCAGTGATCTGGAGTTTGAAAAAATTTGAAACTTGGATTTTCGGTTCACCTGTGGAACTTATTACGGACCATAATCCATTAACTTTTATCACCAAAAATGCCCCTCAATCTTCGAAGCTGCAGCGATGGGCATTGGCGCTACAGAAGTACGACATTACGATTTCGCACCGCCCGGGTGCCAAAATAATTAATGCTGATGCATTATCTCGCTTGGACACTATATAGAACATTCAAAAACTTTTGAAGCACCCAGTGTTTGAACATTCCTTGAACATTGTGAACTATATACATATTTTTTTTTCAGCAGCTATTAGTGTCCTGTTAATGTTTACTAAGTATTTGTGTATTGCTTTTTGTTATTTGCATGTTATATTGTGTATATGAAGTATTAATTTAATTCTATTTTATATTAGCAGATTGGAAGAACCTAGGAAGATTGCCTTCTCCGGATACGGTTGTATTTGTTGTGTTTTTTTTATATATACATATAATTTGGGAAATCATTGTTAAATAGTGTAACATCATCAGTCGAATTTCAGATTTAAAATAAGTGTGTACCGTATTTTCAATCTTGCGTGGGGGGTGTAATGACTGATGATGTGTTTTTTTGTTTGTTTCATTTATCGGCGCCGCTCTTTAGTCACGTGACGAGCGGACGGAGAGAGAGTTGGGAGAGGAAGGGGCAGGAACACAGAGGTGTGTGTGCCGAGGTAATAGGTAGACCTGCGAATGTTTTGATGCAGGTGGAAAGATTTTTAAAATATTCTCCCATTGGAATATGGGTGCGCTACGGGCACGGTGTTTATTTTTTATTGAAAGTAGAGTTGTGTAGAAGTTGTGAGAATGTGTAATCCGGAACTTTATATTTAATTGTTTGTGTTTTTCAAGTCTTGCTGTTTTAGTCCCTTTTTTGTGTTCCATGTGTTAAATAAACTTTTGTTTTCGTCAAGCTGGATTCTTTTGGATTATTTCGACATACACAGGTGTTCCGTAGTAAATTATGAAGAAATAGGCAGAGCGTGTATCGCATATCTATCTATCGGTGTATATCACTTTCTTCTGAACACGATAACTTCCATAATTATGCTCAGATCTTCTTCAAACATTTACATAAAATCACGGGCATAAAATCTCGGTTAAGTTCGTTAATGGGCAAAATCTGATCAAGGGGGTGGAAATTAGAAGGGTTTTTGTTAAAACAGAAAAAACTAACATCTACATTAAAATAGATATCGAATCAGTTTAAAGTTTATATTACTTCTAAAAAATGGGCCAAAAGTTTATGCATGACAGATTTTTGATAAAGTTAAAAATGGGCTCAGGGGGCGAAAAAAAATAGGGTTTTTGGTAGAAAAAAAATCATAACTTCGTCAATTTATTAGATATCAAATCCAACTAATTTTTTTTTTTTTTTTAAATGTTCTTAAAATTATCTAAAACTTTTGTATCTACAAGTGTTTGATAGGAATAACTTTTACCGATGAAAAAAATTAAAAACGAAAAGAAAATGGGGGATGGAAAAAGAAAAAAATCCATAACTTAGTCAATTCTTAAGCAATCAAATTTAATTAAATTTATTTTACATCTTCTCAATAATATCTACGACTTTTATATTAACAAGTTTTTCATAGGACCAATTCTTACAGCAAAGAAAAAAAAAATAGGAGTTGGAGAAAAAAATTCAAATCCAAACTGCTTATATTCTGAATCATTTTTAAATTCACTTTTGATTTTAAACCCATCCAAATGGCAGACCCTCCTATTTAGGAACTGTATAATGTGACGTATTAGCCAGTTTTTTGATAAAGGCAGAATATTTTTCAAAAAACTGCCAAAAACGGTATTTTGAACAGAATTTCCCAAAGTGATGGTGATTGAAAAATTGAGGAAGTATAACAAATTGCATTTTTTCTGACTCATCTTTAAATCCATTTTTGTTCGAAACGCATCCCATTTACAGGTCCTCTTATATAGAAACTATATAATGTGACGGATTGGCCAGTTTTTTTATAAAGGCAGAATATATTTCAAAAAAGGCTGCCAAAAGGGGCACTTAGCACAAAATTTCCCAAAGCCACCATGATTAAAGAATTGAGGATGTACTCAAATAAATTGGTTATTTTATGACTCATTTTTAAATTCAATTTTGATTTCAAACGCATTCCATTGAGTTATTTGTTATTTAGGAACTGTGTAATATGCCGTATGGGTCAGTTTTTTGATAAAGGTTATATATATATATATTTTGAAAGCTGTCAAAGTGAGCACTTCGCACAAAATTTCCCAAAGCGATCATGAATTAAGAATTGAGGATGTATCCAAATAACAAATTGGTTATTTTAAGACTCATTTTTAAATTCGATTCTGCTCTCAAAAGCCTTCAATTGACAGTTTTTTGTTATTTAGGAACTATATAATTTGCGTATTGGTCGATTTTTTAATAATAAAATCAGAATATATTTCAAAATTTGTTGTCAAAATAGGCATTTGAGCCGAATTTCGCTTAAGATGATTTTGATAAAAACCAGTTCTCACATAAAAATAAATTAAAAAAATTTTCAAAAGCGGCCAAAGAAAATTGTTAAACTGGATTTATCTCTAATCGTATTTTATTTTTTGTTGAAATGAGCACTCTTCGAAATCTACCTCCGCCTGTAGGCCAAGCCGACAAGGATTTTTTTCAATATATATATATTTTTGTAAATCCCGGAAAAAAAATCCTGCTCTCAAAAATGTAAAAAGTACACAAAGAGGGTTTATCTCTCACAAGATATCAAAATTTAAATTCAAATCTAAAATTTTTATGGTTTTGAAGTGAAATTTTTTGAAAGAATTTTCATTTGTAAAGAAATGTATAAATAAATATACATATCAAGAAACTAAACGAGCATGAATAATTTTTAATAAAAAAAAAAGTGAAGTTTTTTGTCATGAATACTTTTAACTGATGCTTTGATTTTTACAGTTTATAGGGACGCCTATGATTTACAACTGTATTTACATTGTAGAATCTATAAATGTTGCAGAATGATCATAGAATACTATATAATAAGTGTATCTTAACTATAACATATACATAATAGCCCAGTGTAAGAGACTAATAAAAAAAAAATACTTATAAGAAACTGATTAAAGTTTTAAAAAGTTTATAGTTTTAATGGCAAACATAATACCGAGTACCTCTTACAAGTCTTGCACACACATTTTTTAAATAACTCGATCAAAATAGCGATTCAGATATTTTTTAAAGAGTTAAAAAAAATATTACCATCCGCCATATTTAATATTACTGAATTCTTAATAATCTTTAAGAATTAAATGATTTCATCACCAACCACGTTTGATAACTATCTACCTGGCCTGCGAAGTGTGAAAAAAATAAGCGGACTCCGACAACAGGCTATAACTAACATAATAGTGTTGCTGTTGGTTCCTGTCCTCGCTCCAGGAAACGCTCGCGAGCTAATGATATTCTTATGGGGAAGCATTTTTCTAATAACTCTTTCGCATTTTTACCTTTTTTTTTTTTTTTAATTTTTTTTTTTTTGCGCATTGGATGGCCGAGGCGCATACCGATAACGCACCCTTTTTACTTTTTCGATTTTGGTTGCAGATATTTTTTAAAAAGCACTTTGTGTTTCGAAGCCGGTTTTGAAAGTGAAACTAACTAACTAACTTTGTAAAAAATATCTGCAACCAAAATCGAAAAAGTAAAAAAGGTGCGCTGTCGGCATGCACTTAAGCTATCCAATGCAAAAATAATTATTCAAAAATGTCAAAATGCGAAAGAGTTATTAGAAAAATGCTTTCCCATAGGAATAGCATTAGCTCGCGAGCGTTTCCTGGAGTGAGGACAGGGGCCTTAAACACATGAGGAAAAGCAAGAAAAATAGCAAAATTTCTCCATTTCTGTATTAATTCTGTTCTTAGAGCTTCGAAAGAAAAAAAAATATTTTCCGTTTTTCTAATTTTTCAATTTCACGTCCGACAAAATTCGAAAAATCCAACTATCGAAAACTAAACCGAAATTTTACTATTTCGGATTCTGTGGCTCGAAAAGACAAAATCACTATAATCTTGATGTTATTTTATGTCTTTAAGAACAGAAAAATTTCAATAAAAAGATGAAAACATTACTATTTGGAAATAATTGAGTATCTACTAGTTTTTAATTTAAAACGATTTTTATCAACTTCGTACGGACAGTAATTTGGCAATATTTAACATGGATGGCCTAATATAATTCCTTTTGTAAATTTAAAATCGCATATAATCATTTAATTCTCTTCAATCTGTAGGAAAAAAAAAAAAAAAAAAAAAAAGCCAGAATCTTAGTCGGCTTGTTTTTTAGCGACTCCATCTCCGATTCCACATTCTTGCTACCTATACAAATGTTCAGATAATTGAGAACTTTTTCATGTGGAAATAAAACATTTTTCAACCTGATAAATAAAATAACTATATAACATTCTAATAAGTTTTAAATAAATATACATATTTATGCTTGAAAAACGTTTCCCCCTTTCATTATATGTAAAGCGAGAGGAGAAAGGTAACTCCGTAAACATAAACAATACTAACATTTGAGCAGCCTTTTAGGTAGCTTTCATTACAAAAAGTAAAAAACTACCTATTGCAGCCGTCCGGAGGAAAGCACTTCCGGAAAATTTTGGTATATTTTCACCGATCATGACCCTCAGACCCCAAAACCACCCTCCGTTCAAATGTTGACATATATATATATATATATATATAACCATATATATATATATATATATATATATATATATATATATATATATCTGATTTTTGTCATGCGATAACTAACGTATTTATGAACCGATTTGAATGAAACTTGGTATGTACATAGTACATACAAATGTCTCGACCGAGTTCGTTGGTCAGCATCATCCGCCATTTTGTTTCAAAATGGCGGCCATTTTAAATTTTTTAAAAAATTTAAAATTTAAAATTAAATGCGAAAAAAATAAAAATTGAAAAATATTTTTCTTTTACGTGTTAGAACTTAAAACAAAGATTCCAGAACACTTTTTATTTTGTCTATATCTTAAAAAATGATTGAGTTATAGCACTTTGAATTTTTCATATGGCTGACATTTTGAAACGATCTGATTTTTGTCACGTGATAACACGCGTATTTATGAACCGATTTCAATGAAACTTGGTATGTACATAGTACATACAAATGTCTCGACCGAGTTCGTTGGCCAGCATCATCCACCATTTTAAATTTTTTAAAAAATTTTAAATTTGAAATTAAATGCGAAAAAATTGAAAGTTTAAAAATAATTTTCTTTTACGTGTTAGAACTTAAAACAACGATTCCAGAACACTTTTTATTTTGTCTATATCTTAAAAAATGATTGAGTTATAGCACTTTGAATTTTGCTTATGGCTGACATTTTGAAACGGTCTGATCTGAACGATCCACAATGTTGCTTTAAAATGGCATACACTTTATGATATCGTGGAATTTCGTGACTCTCTAAATCGCTTAAAATAAAACCAGGTTGAATAAAAGATGACTAATTTCTAAAAATTCCTATTAATATTCAGTCTTGACAAAAACTAGTATTCAATCTTATAAAATCACTAATTTTATAAGATTATTTCCACTAATTTGAGCTTGGTATTTTTGAACAATGTAACTTACTTTAAAATAAATAAATATATAAGTATATGAAAGCTACCTCTTCCTCCCGGCATTGCCGGAAGGACTTTTTAAATAGATCTTTAATTATTTGATAACGTCTGTCTAATAAAGTGATTTGATTTATTTCAGAGGCACGGCAATTATTTGCCTACATATAGAGACATGACGTAAATTATTCTTTCACGAAAGAAATTTATGTATTGTATACCTTTAAAAGTGTATGAGAAAACATTTACCATATTGCGTGAAAAGCAACAAATCGGTAGAAATATATGTTGAATTCAGGTAACTGCGCATAAAGTATGCCAAATCAATAAAAGCTGCAAATATTATAACTTCTGTAACGACAGATGTGAATTTAAAATCTTTTTTAGTAATTAAAGAATGAATGTGCCAACAGAACATTAAAGTTTGTTGCACAGATGCAATTATTTTTTCTTCAAAATATGCATTTTTACATGTACTTTCAAATATATGCTATATTTTTCTGAATATACAGGGTATTTCAATTCGGTTTTATGAAATTTAAGGTATCGTAGAATAATACAAACAATATTTAAAAAACCACAGTCGCATTCAGTGAAAATTACACTTTACTTCACTTCTGAGCCTGCAGTTTTGATAATAATGAGGGTATTTAAAATAGAATAAACTTGTTTTCAAAACACAATGAAATCCCGACAAATGCTAGTAGTGCACAATAATTCATTCGTTTCACCCTATATAATGTCAATTGTATTCGAAAAGTGGATAGTCTAGTTTGAAATTCATGGGAAGCAGATGGTTGCCACTTCCACTATGTTAAATAAGACTATATCACGAGATATGGCAACCACCCACATCTAATGAGTACCAAATCAGACTATAAACTTTTCGGATTACAGCTGACACTAAACATGGTGCACAAACCGAATGGCTGCGCACTTCTAGCACTTTTTAGAAACTTAATCGTACTTTGACCAAAAATTATGTTGTAAACATCGTTAAAATATCTTCATTGTCATTAAAGTTTTTCATCGATTGTGTTTTTCATATGTATGCTTATATTCATTTCATAGAACTTCATAATGCAAATGGTGCTGTGTTTTGTTTATTTTAAATAGGAGTTTAAATATTTCATGCTTAAATACAGTTTATCTATTGTTCTTGCTGAATTTTAAATTTTTGTAAATATCTATGTTATATTGGATTTATTTAAAAGTATTCAGGGTGAGTCATAAATATCGAAACAATAGGCTAATTTCTTAAATATTGCCCCTAGACTAAAGGTTAAAATTCAATATTTGTATTAGTAGCCAGTGGCCAGTAGAGGCTGAATGTTTAGTAGCCACTATTGTCAAGTTAGTGGCCACTAATTACTATCAGGGATGCTACTGAGAAGTAATTATCATGTAAAGGAAAAATTTACGACATTTTTCACAACACTTATGCTCGGATTTTGTGAATTACATTGTATTGGATATTGCATTGACATATTTCTTATGTTAAGGGATCACAGTGCCTAGAAATTGGTCAAAATATAGATTTTCTTTTCAAAAAAATATTAACTGAAAGCTTCTCTAATTGTGAATGTTTCGACACCTCATTTTTATCAACATGACAATTATATTATCCATTGTAAGTTATGTTAATAGATCCAGCACAATGACCCATATAAATAAAAGCCTTAAACTGATTTTTATATTTTGCTTATTTGAAAAATACTAAGGCTTTTTTTCTTCCTAATTAAGATAGAGGTTTGATTTATTTATTTTTATTTTTACTTGTTTTCTGTGGTGTATTTTAATATTTTTGTATATGGATTTAACATTCAAGTTTATAGTTATTAAAAAAAAAAAAAAAAAAAAAAAAAAATTGAGAGTTTGTTGAATTGTCTCAAAGGAATGGTGTCCCTTTAAAATGTTTCATAGCATTTTCTATAATAAATACACTTTTTTTTTTTTTTTTTAATGGAATTTGCAGTTTTTTTGCCATTTTTTGAAGAGATCTGCAGTTTTTTCGCGATCTTTTCACGAGATCTGCCGGTTTTTTTTTTTTTTTTTGTGATCTTTTGAAGAAGTTTTGCCGTTTTTTCGCGATCTTTTGAAGAAGTTTTGCCGTTTTTTCGCAATCTTTCGGGGAAGTTTTGCCGTTTTTTTTGCGATCTTTCGGAAAAGTTTACCTTTTTCCGCGATCTCGGAGAGTTTGCCTTTTTTTGCGATCCTGATCCGAAATTCTTTTGGGGAAGTTTGTCATTTTTTCGCGATTTTTGAACAAAATTTGCTGTTTATTAGCGATTTTTTGACGAAATTGCCATTTTTCGCATTTTCTGACAGAATTTGCCCTTTTTTTTGAAGAAAACTGCCTTTTTTCGAGATCTTTCGACGAAATCTGCCGTTTTTTCGTGATCTTTTGGAGAAGTTTTGCCGTTTTTTCGCCATTTTTTGGAGAAGTTTTGCCGTTCTTTCGCGATCTATCGGAGTAGTTTGCTTTTTTTCCGTGATCTTTTGGAGAGTTTGCCGTTTTTTAGCGATCTTTTGGAGAAATTTGTCTTTTTTTTCGCGATTTTGAACGAAATTTGCTGTTTATTAGCGATTTTTTGACAAAATTGCCATTTTTCCGCATTTTTTGACAGAATTTGCCGTTTTTCGCAATTTTTTTTTGAAGAGAACTGCCTTTTTTCACGTTCTTTCGACGAAATCTGCCGTTTTTTTTCGCGATCTTTTGGAGAAGTTTTGCCGTTTTTTCACGATCTTTTGCCGGTTTTTCGGGATATTTTGATGAAATTTGTCATTTTTGCATTATTTTGATGAAATTTGCTGCATTTTCATCATTTCTTGACGAAATTTACTTTTTTTCGCGATTTTTTACCAAAATTTGTCGAAATCCTTTGATTAAATTTGCGTTTTCCCGCGATCCTTTGACGAAATTAGCGATTGTTCTTCGAACGATTGGCGAAATTGGTTATTTTCGGCGACCATTTGTCGAAATTCGCGATGTATTTTATGTCTTAATTTTCAGATTTATGACCGATTTTTTTTTTCGGAAATGATTGATCGCCATTTCGGCGATCAGATGCATAACAAAAAGTCGCCAATTTTTTACATTTAGTCGCCCTGTGGCCGGTGGCGACCGTGAATTTTAACCTTTACCCTAGACCCATACTTCCAACTGCAAAAATTCATAAAAAAAATGTGAAATTTTTGATCAGATAAATTGCAACTTCATGGGGAGTCTCTTTGAAAAAATACGAAAATTAAATTTTTATACGGCCCCCGTAGGGCAAAATTCCCAATTAGGAAATTATTCCTGATCAATTCCTAAATTAAACAAAAAAAAAAATTTCATCTCCATATCTAAAAATCTCACTGACAAGGAAGGTCTCCATACGGGCATACTCCGAAAAATCTGAAAAAATTACAGAACTTTCTTCTCATGATGATATGTGCGTTAATAAAAAAAATTCGGCGGAACCTCTGAACCCTGTCCGTAAAAAAATAATGAAAATTTCGTTATTTGGCGATTTATCAGCGGTTGGCGATGAAAAGCAAATTCAAAAAATGCTTTCATGTCAAATGCATTTTAAAGGAAAAAAGTTACGTTCAGCGTGTTTAGATAAATATCTTTTCTTTTGTCAGCTTTAGTTTGTTTTTTGTATAATTTCGTTACATTAATATTTATATGTATTTATATTCAAATTTAACCATCAAAATTTGAGATTTAAAACGAAATTCAAATTTAAATGAATAAAAATTGCTTCAAGTTCAAAGTCTAGTTGAGCATTGTCAATTCGATTTTGTTGCTATGGAAACCTGGCTTTTATTTTTCAATGCGCTTAAATGTATGAAAGTAATTTAATTGAATAAGAATTTTTTATATATGAAAATATTTTTTTCAGAGGTAAATTAAATAACTACAGCAACAAATAATATATATACATGCAATTTAATATGTATATATGTGTGTGTGTGTGTGTGTGTGTGTGTGTGTGTATATATAATATATTAAACTTGCTCATTGTTTATGTTTAAATTCATTTACACGGATTCTAAAAATCCAAAAGGTTTCAGTTGCATTAAAATCGTTTGCTTTTGGCGGAGAAATGTGCTCCTCGCCAAATCGTGTGACACTTTCGTCTTTTCACGCCAAATATTCGAAAGTATTTTATTTTTTTACATGTTTTCTAATGTAATTCCGCCACTAATTTTCACTGATCCTTTATTGCACACATGAGTAATTTAATTAGTATTTTTTTTTTTCAAAAAAAGTCTGAGTATGCCCAGTATGGAGACCTTCCTCGTGAGAAATTAAAATCCAAAATTCTTCAAAATTCCTGACTTACACCACTTTTCCCTGCCTCTAAAGGATGATTTCTCGATTTAATTTCAACGCTAGAAAGGGAACATTCACAAATTGCACTTTAATAAAGATCGATTTAAGATAGCGCTTTTTCTTTGGACATAACATAGCAGCATATAGATTTTACGCTAAATTTGAAATGAAAATATGCTAGTGACTTCGCACTAGTGGTCTGCACGGGTCGAAATATCTAGGTCTGGTCCCAAACTGATCCATAGAGAAAAAATTTCGTCTGGCCTCGAAAAACATTAAAATCATAACCCGATATGGCCTGGAAAAAAAATTAAATCACAGATCGGCCCACCCGATCTGTGATTTAATTTGTTAAAGTGGTGTAAGCCATATGAAGAAATTAGTTTTTCCCCTCGATCTTTCGACAAAATTTGCGACTTTTCTCCGATATTTTGCCGAAATATGTGATTTTTCTACGATTTTAAACCGAAATTTGCGATTTTCTACTATTTTTCACCGAAATTTGTGATTTTTCTACGGCTTTTACACAAATTTGCGATTTTCTACGGTTTTTAGCCGAAATGTGCGATTTTTCTACACTTTTCAGCAGAAATATGTGATTTTTCGACGAAATTCCAGCATTTTATGCGTTCTTTTGACGAAATTCGCGTCTTTTTTGCGATCCTTGGACAGAAATCGTGTCTTTTTTGCGATCCTTGGACAGAAATCGTGTCTTTTTCGCGATCCTTGGACAGAAATCACGTTTTTTGTGCGATCCTTTGACAAAAATCGCGTTTTCTCTGCTATCATCTCATGAAAATCGTGAGGTTTTTTGCGATCATTTCAGGAAATCGCGTTTTTTTCTCGATCTTTTTGCAAAATTCACTTCTTTTCCACGATCCTTCAATTAAATTCACATCTTTATTACGATCCTTTGACAAAAATTGTACCTATTTTGTATTCTTTGACCAGAAATAGAGTCTTTTTCGCGATCCTTTAACAGAAATCGCGTCTTTTCACAATGCTTTGCAAAATTTACATCTTTTTCACGATCCTTTGACAAAAATCGCGTTTTTCCTGCAATCATTTGATGAAAATCGGGGAATTTTTTGCGATCAATTGACGGAAATCGCGTCTTTTTCTCGATCCTTTGCAAAATTCGCGTCTTTTCCACGATCCTTTGACTAAATTCACGTCTTTTTTGCGATCCTTTGACAAAAATTGCATCTATTTAGTATTCTTTGACCGGAAATAGCTTTTTTGCGCGATACATCGACGGAAATAGAGTCTTTTTCGCAATTCTTCGACGAAAATAGCATCTTTTTCGCGGTTCTTCGACAGGAATTGTGTTTTTCTGCAACCTTTTGACAGAAAACTCATCTTTTTTGCGATCCTTTGACAGAGACTGCGTCTATTTTGCATTGTCTGACCGAGATGACGTCTTTTCCGCGATCTCTTAAGAGGAATCGCGTTTTCTTCACAAGCTTCTGACTAAAATCACCCTTTTTTCGCAACTCTTTGATGATATTAGTGTTTTTCGTGATCTTTCGACAGAAATAACATGTTTTTCGCGATCCTTCGACAGGAATCGCGTTTCTTTCCGCAAGCTTTTGACGGCAAACGCGTCTTTTTTTGCAAACCTTTGACAGAAACAGAACTTTTTTCCGCGATCATTTCACAAAAATCATGTTTCTTTCCGCAATCCTTTGATGAAAATAATGTTTTTTTCCCTAGATCCTTTGACGAAAAGCGCGTGTTTTTCACGATCCGCTTCCGTTCTCGGAGATTTTTTTCGTCTCGTTTCCGTCCTCGGGAATTTTTAAAAGACGGAATTCCGTCTCAGGACGGAAAAACTTGCACCCATGAAGTGACATCCACTATCATCCATTATTGGCATTTAATCTTATAGTTTGACGATAATTTCTTGGTCGACGGGATAACATAGAAGTACCGTTTAATTTATTTATTTTCTATATTTCTTCAGTTAGAAGCTTCTTGATCAATGTTTGAAAATGTCCTCTTATTATAAAAATCATGCTTCATATTGCTTTCTGTTGACGATTCTTGTCTTTGTACCAAATATTTTCAAATCTCCGTTTTATTTCTAATATGACGTCGCAAATATATCATTTTTAATTCTTACAAAAAAAGAAAAATCATTTATCACGTAAAAATGATTAATTGCTACAGGAAATATGTCCTTTGACCTCTGCATATATATTTTTTTTTATTGGAGGAAAATTTTTTTTAAACAACTAAATCCTTTGAAGAAAATTTGTGGCAGCGGGTACAAAATGTGGGACAATGTCTAGTAAATAACTCGTTCTATGTTAAATTTCGTATTAAAGTAACATTACGGAGTCACACTGGAAATAAAGCATAGCACTACCGTGCTATGCTTTAATATTTACTTTTGAAAATGTTTTTTTTTAATTATATCATTTTAAATAAATATTTTTAGTAGTTTTAAAATTAATATTAAAATAAAAAACCTGAAACAAAACTAAAATTAGATTTTCATCTTTAATGAAATGGAAAGAAATTAAAATCTGATAATTAATGTTTGGAGTTATAATGATTTTAAATTATTTCATTTAAATTAGTTTTTTAAATTAGCTTTAGAAATTTGTTTAAATTTTATGAGAAATTTTAGGACGTGATTTTGTTTGCAAGTTATATGGCTAACCATTACAAAAAAATAAATTAAACGAAATCGTAACTCAAAAGATACAATTTTTTACATGTTTCCTAGAACTGGTAAAGTAACATTGTGTCTCGAACTGCGCGCATTTCAATTTGTGTCTAATCCCTTAAAACCTGATGAATTTTTTAAACGGCTATAATTCTGCGAGTTTTGAAAATATGAAGACGCAATTTTTTGTGTCTAATTCGGGACTGAATAAGGAAAGTTTTTCTAATTGGAATTTTTATCATACGGGGGCCATATAAAAATTTAATTTTCGTAATTTTTCAATTAGATCCCCCCCCCCCCACGGACTTGCAACTTATCATATCAAATATTTTACCTTTTTTTAAAGAATTTTTGCAATTGGAAGCATGGGTCTAGGGGCAATATTTAAGGAGTTAGCCTATTGTTTCGATAATTATGACTCACCCTGTATATAAGCTCTACCCTTATTTGGCAAAAAATCTCATAATGTACAAATTGTAAAGTAATAAAAATCTTGAAAAAACTCATCTTAAAATTTTCACGGCACATATGAAGTCCTGACACGGGGCACAATTGTGCAGCGTTGCACCGGTTGAAAACTATTTTTATCCAATGGTGTTTATAGGAGATTAAAAATTCTCAACAACTAACAACACGTATTTTCCTGACCCAGTGGATTTCAATCCCCAAAGAATGATTCAATCTACAAACAGAAAAACAAGCAAATGTCACTCAACTGTGCATAGACATTGGTGAGGAAGGCCGCTAACATGATATATATCGATTCATAAAGAGATTACAGTGTATAAAAATCATTTGGAGTAAATCATTGTTTAATGCTCCACTCAAATTTAAATGTGTAGATTCAGAAATATTTAAAAATATATTATTGTATTGTATATTCTAATATCAGTACTTATGCGAAAAAAAAAAAAAAAAAAAAAAAAATGGGATACTATAGTGGTACTTGCTGACAGCAAATTCATATGTTAATCTGAGAGATAATGCAAACAATCGATTACTCATTATCCGCTAACGAACTTTTAGCAATAGAAGATTCGCGTCCGATACGTACGCACTGCGTTTTTTTTGGCGAAATGTTATCTTCAATTTAAAATATATTTAAAAGGGAAAATTTTGAAAATAATTTATAAAAATGTATTACACTATTAGAATTTTCAATCATAAGTTTAGATGGTAATTACCTGCCCGTGAGAAGATAACCTTTTTTGATAGAGTATATCCTAAAAAACGCATATATTTTGAAAAACAGTTTTTCAGGCTTCTTATTGGAAAGTTATTTAAATCATTGTTAACGTATTTTACTTAGGAAGATTTTACTTACCAAAAGAATATATATATATATATATATATATATATATATATATATAGCACCAATAGTATATTTTTAAATAATTTAAACATCCCAAAAGAAAAAATCTCTCTCTCTCTCTCTTTTTAAAAAATAAATTATAAGCTGTAATGTGCCTTTGTATTACGACTGTGAATTACAAAGGAAAGATCCTATCTGCAAAAGTACATCATAAATAACAAAAGTGATTAAAGGGAAAGATTTACAACACTAAAATATTATCTACGATAACAGTGGGTATTCATGTTTTAGGAAAAATGTCAAATTTTACCAAAATTTTGAGTTTTGAACCAAAAGCGCAGATTTAAGCCATTTTATTTCAGCGGTAAAATTTCATGCAGTTGACGTATTAGTATAAAGACAAATTTTGGCACCTAACCGTTTGATTTTTTTTTTCTCGCTCCGCCCTAGTACGCAGTATAAGGGAATTATAGAGGCTTTGGACAATAATATGTATTAATGAATGAGAGCTAATAACATTATAAAATCTCTATAACTCTGAACTTTAAATCGAATGCAGTCTAAACAAAACTCAGATTTAGTGAATTACTTGAATTCGAAAGTATTTACGAGCTAAAATGAGAATCGTGCGTGTTTGAAAATTGAATGAAAAGAGTCATATTTTCTGAACATACAAACTGGAATCTGCTGTGAAAATCAAATAAATGCTTAATAAATAAAGAATTAAAAAAATGAAAAATAGACTTTTGTAATTTGCTGCTCAGTTTTGGTGGCAAGAATGAAACAATTGGGTTATAATTTACAAATCTTTTCGCTTTATATGTAGATATTGAATTTTAAGATAAGGTATCTTACATTTTAGTTTCTTTTAATCATATGACTTACTAATATGTCTATATACACTACATGGCCATTGATGACCATCCACTTGCGATTTTAGACATTTTGTTAAATATCTAGAAAACTACATGAGGAATTGTCCTGAAACTAAGCGTATAAACATAATAGTACAGGTCATACATTTCCGTGAAGATTTATTCCCGAAATTCAATAGGGGACTGTCAACAAACTGAAAAAGGACGAATATCTTTTGAATAACCCTGTCAAAACTAATGAAGCTAAAGCGCTCAAACTGTAGATTAGGATTAAGTGGCTTATTGTAATAAACTGTGCTTATTTTTATGCCGATAGCATGTATACTCTAAGAAAAATTAAGGTTTTATGAAAACAGTCCCAAATTTTTCCAAGATTTTTGCTTATAATTTGCAGAGTTCTTAATATAAAATAATATTCTTTTCTGAAAATATGACAAACATCATTGCACATAATACCCTGCAATCAGAATTAAAATATAATAAAAATTGTACGAAAAATGAGCAAGTTTACTAAATAAATTTTCACTGCGCATGCGTCAACGATATCAAAATTTCATTTGCATTTTATGTTAGCTAAATGTATAGAGAAACTTTTGTGAAAGTCGCCATATCATAGCTTGAAAATTCTGAAAATAATAGTCTATAGAATAAGTTGAAAATCCGCTATTCCCAAAATGAAGCAAAAACAAGGTGTTGTATCCATATATTCATTGATTAGTGTCAATATAGAATACACAATATGGGACGCACTACTACATTTGGATAAAATCCCTCATTTTTTTTGCTTCATTTTGAGAACAAGGAATTTTGTGCTTATTCTATGGACGATTACTTTCAGAATTTTCAAACTATGACTTTGAGACCTTCACAAAAGTTGCTCTATACATTTAGCTAACACAAAATGCAAATGAAATTTTGATATATTTGACGCATGCGCAGTGAAAAATTTAGTCAACCTACTCATTTATCATACAATTTTTATTATTTTTTAATTCTGATTACAGGGTATTGTGTGCAATATTTGTCATATTTTCAGAAAAGAATGTTACTTTATATTAAGAACTCTGCAAATTATAAGCAAAAAACTTGGCAAAATTTGGGACCATTTTTGTAAAAACCTTAATTTCTCTACGAGTATACATGCTATTCGCATAAAAATGAGAACAGTTTATTACAATAAGCCACTTAATCATAATCTATAGTTTGAGCGCTTTTGCTACATTAGTTTTCTCAGGGTTATCCAAAAGATATTCGTTCTTTTTTAATTTGTTGACGGTCCCCTGTGGAGTTTCTCTAAAACATTCTTCACGGAGATATATGACTTGTACTATTATATTTATATACTAAGAGTTTCGGCATAATTCCTCATGTATTTTTCTAGATATTTAACAAAATGTCTAAAATCGCAAGTGGACGGTCATCAATGGCCATGTAGTGTATATATATTTTTCAAATTCGGTGCGGTAAGTGGTGAGAAAAATGGCCGTCTCGTTAAGCGACTAAGGTTAAGCGACTTCAACTCAGGCTCCGGGCTGGCTAATATAGTAGTGTTGCTGTTGATTAAAATTATGAAAAAATGCAAGAAAACAAGGAAAATTTTTCTTTATTTCGGTATTACTTCACTTTACTAGAGCTTTGAAGGGAAAAAAAAGAAGGTAGGAAAAATATTTTCTATTTAACTAATTTTTCATGTCCCACAAACCCGAAAAATCCAAATACTGAAATCTAAAGAAAAGAGAAAATTTACTATTTCAGATCCGTAGCCTCGATAAGTGGAAATTGTTACAATTTTTATGTTAATTCGGGTACTCCAGAGCAGAGAAAATTCCGGTTGAAAAAAAAGCTGAATATTTTACTAATTCGGAAATAATTGGGGATCTACAAGAGTTTTTAATTAGAAAACAGTTTTCATCTACAATGTACGCCTGACAGTATATTGTGAATCCCTAACTTAAGTAGCCCAATATAACCCAAAAATAACAATTCCTTTTAAGGATTTTATATAACATATAATCGATTTAATTTCACTTCAAATGGTGAACAAGTAACTTTGGAAAGTTTTCTGGAGTCAAAAAACAAGAGATATTAAAAGTGACAATATAACAAAAACTGCTCAGAAGAAAACTAAATAATAAAAGAGAAACTATCTTGAAACAAAAACAGTTTGAAAGAGAAACGAAACATTTTATTAGCAATTTACACTAGATATAATACAAAAATACATGCATTAATAATTAAACATGTGTAATTTCACAAAACTTAATTAGGTTAATGTGAAAGGATAAACTTTGTCTACTTATGCTAGGAATTATTGTAAACATCTTAAAATTCTGGTCACAATAAAATTGATAACATTATGCTAATTCATTCTCTTATTTTTAACGGAGTATATCTAAGAGATATGTGTTAAATGTCAAGGGCAAAAATTATTTTAAGTTAAAAATATCGCAGTTATAATAAAAGTAATATTATAGAAGAAATAATTTTTCAGACGCATAGCTGTATTTTTTTACCATATAAGTTATTGGAATAAACTACAAATTATAAATCAATACATATTAAAGTAAAGAACAATTCCTAAAAGGATATTTGTGTGTTAAAAAATATATCACATGAAAGTTTTCTTTTTTACCACTGTTGAATATTTAAATGAAATATAATAAAGCATCTTATTTGGTTAAAATAATAAAAGATTTTCTTTTCCACTTTTGTTTAAAAACTACTGTGGAAAAATTAATGCACATTATGTAATATTAGAAAACGCCTGATTGATTGCTTGATTGATTGATGTAATTTTTTTTCGTTGCGCATCGGATTGAATTTTAATTGTTTCAAATTGGGATTTTATTCTTGCCGGTAGGACTGACCACATTTTTCGTAAAAAAAAATGTAGATTTCTTTTGGCCAAAAAAAGTTATATATTAGAAGACTAATGTATATGCCTGATTTTTATTTTTTAAAACAAAAGATAAAATCGATATTAGATATAATTGTAGATGATTTTCCCATAATTTTAATATGAATTAATTTTCTTCTATTTCGAGTTTTGGTCATCCTTAGTTTAGGAAAATTTTGCAAGGTTCAGGTTGACTTGTAATAGAATTTTCTGTTGGGAAAGTATAACCTCGATTCTCAAAAAACTAGTTTAGACTGACCGACAAACTAGAGGATTGTTGTCAAAATCAAATGTGTCGAAAGAGAAGATAAATATTCTTTGTGTAAATATTGTCAAAGGACAACACATAGACTCGTCTGGGAATGAAAGAATACTTTTTAAAGAAAATTTTCGCAAAATGTTTTAAATTCACACCATAAATACTCTTGAAAGTCGATGTTGTATGTTCAGAAGTAGAAATTTACCCCCCCCCCATACACACACCCGCTCCTGAACACAGTTCTGCTGGCTGCCACTCCCAACGATTCAGATTTTAAGCTCAAAATTAACAAAAGGAGGGTTAAATTTGATAATCACATATTTTGATTATTATAATATATATTGTAAGGCAGAGACCTCTTAGCCTCAGGTTCAATGGATTTTATACAACGCTCCATAGTTCTTGAGAAACAGGGGGGGGGGGGGGTCTAACATTATGACACGACTTAAATACTTACTTTGACAATAACGGTCATAGTTGATCGTAGCTCAGTTGATGTAGCATTAGTTCGCTGACTAGAGGGCGCAGGATCGATGCCAGGTAGCGCTACATTATCTCATTTTTTTGTTTTGGAAGTATACTTATAATTTAAAAATCATGATATCGTATCTTAACTACAATTTTAGAACATTTAAACATTAATTTAGCATTTTTGATTTTTAAACAATTTTTTCTCGTCACTATAATATTCAAATATGTTAAAAACAAAATCAGGAAGAAACTGAAAGCAAAATAATTAAAAAAACCAAGCGTGTGTATTAGAAAATTTAAAAATCTAATATGCAAAAATAGATTGTAGTTTAATTCTTATGCTGATGTTTAGTATAATTATGTTTGTTTCTTTAAAAACAGAAATATATTGACTTTCCTTCTTAACCCCTTGGGGACGAACGACACATATACATGCTGCAAAAAGGCTTAAGAATACCTGTTTATCCCCACCAATAAAATTTTACTGTAAAATTTGCCTTATTTAATTGGAGCATTTTTTTTTATTTAATAAAGCACAAATTTTTTTGGTTTTAAAAACCGGTGACAAACCTTAAAAATTTCGTAAAAGACTTCCGTCGCGAAAGGGTTAAAAAGCAATGCATAAATGACGTTTCTTTAAAATCGCGAATTGACACATTTGTTCAATGTCATTTCAACCATAAAGAATGTATCAAATTCATTTTAAAAACTAATTTGATGAAAACTAAAGTTTTGGATCGATTTATGATGTTTTATACAATTATTTAGACACAAATATAAAAAGTAAATAGGTTAAAATAAAAATGATATACAATATTTTTTAATTGGCTATTCAATTATTTAATCATAATTACAAGTATGTATTTATAAAATAAAAAATGAGAGAAAAAAAATGTGGTGCTGCCGGGCATCGATCTCGGGGCAGCCAACTAATGCTTTACCATATAAGCTACGATCAAACACGAACATCCTTTTCAAATATAATATTTTAGTCGTGTCATAATCTTTCCTTGGTTTCCCAAGAACTAAGGAGCTATCAATTGAACCTAAGGGATCTTTGCCCTACAACATATATTAAAATAATCAAAATCTGTAATTATCTAAGCTGGCCCTCTGCTTGTAAACTTTTGATAGCATTTAATGAGATACAAAAAAATAACGGTAAAATATAGTTGTTCGTTACTCAAAAGTCTAAAATACCCCTTTTTTTAAACCTTATCTTTAAAATTTTCAAGAAAATACTCACATAATGATTAAATTTAGCGAACACCTCAAATCAATCGACCAAATTTCCGTTTTTATAATCATTTGAAATTTTGGACCCTAAAATTTAATGGCACCTATCGCTTTCGGAAATCGTTTGGTGCCCTTAGTTTCCTATTTAATATTGTTTGAGTTGATGTGTACTATCACTCCTTAATCTCTTCGCGACGGAAGCATTTTACGAAATTTTAAATGTTTTGTCACCGGTTTAAAAAAAGAAATTTGTGGGTTATTAAATCGAGAAAATTCTCAGATTAAATAAGACGAAATTTACGGTATAATTTTACTGGTGACGATAAACACGGATTCTTAAGCTTATTTGCGGCATGTATATGTGTCGCTCGTCCGCAAGGTTTAAAAACTTTGCTTACGAGTTTAGATTCATCCTGTATACATGTAATCCTGTAATATGAAATTTTGAACCGCAGCATTCGGCCTCGTACACAAGGCTTGGTATGCAGCACAGCAAAATCTTGTAACAAAAAAATAATTTCGAACCAAACAAGCCTATGAACAGATCCTTGAATGAAGAAGGGGGGGGGGGTCAAAATGGGGTGAGAGATGCTGGAGCTGCATAATATGAATATGTGTTCACAGGCTTTCCAGTGATATCACATGAGGGGAAAATCGGCAAAATTAGAAAATGCTCCAGGGCGTGCAAAGTGGAGGGAGTTTCACTGGAGGTGCACAACATGAGTAAGTGGTCACTGGCCTTTCCAGTAATATGTCATATGAGGTATCTGGGCGAAATTTAGAAAAGTGCGGGTGAGGTGAGGTATGCCGGAGGTACGCAAAGTGAGGTGAGGTATGCCGGAAAAGCATAACATCAATAAGTGGTCATAGACCTTTTAACCATGGGTCCCGATCTAAATTTAACAAAATGCCCTCACCCTGGAGGTAAAGTGGATGGGAGACGCATAACATAAGTGATCACAGGCCTTTCAAACAATGTCACATGAGTGGTCTCGGGTAATTTATTAAAAATGCCCCCGTGGGGACATAGTGGGAGAGAATCTCGCGGGAGGTGCTTAACATGAGTTAGACCTTTCCAACAATACATCACATGAGAGGTCTCGACTAAATTTAGAAAAGTGCTCCCCCTAGGGAGAAAATTGGGGGGTAGGACACTGGAAATGTATAAAATGCATAAGTGGTAACAGGATTGTCTTATGATATCACATGAAGAATGTTGGCAAAAGTTAGAAAAGTGCCCCTCCCCCCGGGTGAACCATATGTCGCATTCTCTTTCGAAATACAACCCTTTTTTGAAATCTCATAAAAAATAATTGTTCTTTTTGAACTCCGTAAAAAAATTCGATATAAAATGAAAAAGTTCGAAAACTGCCCCTCCCCCCCCTACTATGCTGACCACATTGGGAAGGAGAGAGTCTCATAACATGAAAGAGTGATCCGAGGGCTTTCCGATGATATAGAAATATGAAATTATACAAATTATATAGATATAATAGATTAATTCCGATGATATAGATGAAAAGATCGTCTTTACGGTTTGTTGCTCTCCTCATGGGTGACAGAAGAAAGTGAATTCTTTCCATCCATAATTGAAAAAATAAATAATTCAGACCCCGGCCGCTCCACCCACTACCGAGCCCAACAAGAGGATGCACGTTCGTGCAATAGTACTAACCGAGGTCCATACAGTCACAACCTTATGTCAGTTCCCACACCTTTAACTAGATGATGACTAGTAGTTGCTCTCGCACTTGATACCTTAACCAACGGCAAAGGCCGCTGACCAGTCGATTGATGCATACGGGACCAATATTCACCTCCCGTTTAGCTGAAGCAGAGGTCAAAACAGTGTGTTTGTTTCCATCAACTGCCATATTCCCCCTTTCCACGGACACGGGTCGCAACGCACGGCAAACACGTGGGTGGTTTACAATTATCCATGAGTCGATATAGACAGGATGATCTCAGCTCCTGCAGAATTGTTTTCACCTGCTTAGAGGAAACCAAAATGAGAGTGATACAAAGAGAAAAGAAAGACATGAATACCCCATATCTAAGAAAGTATCCTCCTGGGGGCACCCCATTACAAAAAGGATTAGTTAAAATATTTAAGCTTCGTTTTAGTGGAATTTTCTGCTTAGTGAGATATTACTAAGATAAAAAGTTAATTAAATCCAATTGATTTTTTAAATCATCAGATTTTAAAATATTCACCTTTTATATAAACATTTTAATAACAATTTTAATTTTTCTTAAGAAAGGTGTTATAGTAAAAATAAAATACATTGACATGTTTCGGAACCGTCAAATAAGTTCCATAGTCATAATATAAATAAAACAAAATTTCAAAATATTTCTCGGACAATACAAATGGCACGCCACAATGAGATAAATAACAAAAAACACGCGCTCTATTGCAAAAAATTAAACTATAGACCATGATCTAAAACTTAACTAAAAATAAAAATTTCAAACTATTTCACGGTCAATACAAATGACACGCGACAAAGAGATATAAAAAAACACCAAAAAACACGCGCGCTATTGTAAAAAATTAAAATAAAAATAGACCATGATCAAAAGAAATTCCAACTTGGCTCATCCCATTCAAGCCCTCACGAGGAATTTATTCATTAATTCTAACCATAACTTAGGAATAATAAAAGAAACGGTATCATTGCAAACCACATTATTACGCGTATAAATTTCAATGGACTCTCTTATAATAGATTTACGATTACAATTAGATATGAAACATAATTTACTTTGATTAACAATATTTTTATCTCCTCATTTAAATATGTTCTTGATAAGGCAGTGTTAGTACGTCCAAATTTAATATCAGATTTGTGTTCCCTTTTCTAATTCCAAACTTTCTCCCAGTCATGCCTATGTAATAATTTAAGTCACCATTTTCAGTAATATAAGGTATTTCATAAACTCCAGCAAGATCATCATGTCCAATAGGATCCACTTGCTTATTAAGTAAACATCTTAATTTTGGTGGAAGAGTTGCAATCAAATCAATATTAAACTTTTTTAATTTAAATTTTAATTTCTCAAAACTGCCTTTCAGATATGGAAAAGAAACTCCTTTAAAACTTTTAGAATCACCCCCTTTATTGAATCTTTCAGTTAACCCTGGATATTGTTGTTTAGGCTTCCCTTTTCTATAATAATTAATTTATTGATGCTACTTATTTTATACCCATTAGAACCTGCAATCTCACGGATCTTACGCAACTCTTCGTTTAAAAATTCATCAGAACAGACTTTAAACGCTCTATCAACCATGAAACGGAAAGTAGAGAATTTATAACAAAAAGGTGAACAAGCGGAATTTGGAATAATGTGTTGGCTATTAATTTTCTTTCTATAAATTGATCTTTTCAAATTATCAAATAATCTCTTAAAAATAACATTTCTAGTTTCTTCTCTATTTTCACTATTAACTTTTTCTGTTGAATAAAAAAAACTGTGTTTTTCTGTGTGAAAAACTTAGTGATCGAAGCAGAATATTTAACAGAAAAAGTTAATAGTGAAAATAGAGAAGAAACTAGAAATGTTATTTTTACAGAAGTTGATAAGTACCTAAAAAGACCTTCAAAGCTTATCAATAATGATTTAAAAATAGTTAAAAAGCTGAAAAAAGAAAATGATATTCTGTTGGTACAGACGGATAAATCTAACAGGATTGCAGTAATGGATCCTAAGGATTATTGTGGTAAAATGCTTAAAGCTATTGGTGAGATGAAATGTACTTTAATCATGAAATGCCCATTGAATAAAATTAACAGCAAGTTAAAAGATATTATAGAGAAAGGCTACTGGCCAGATAATATGAAAGTAAAATTAAGAATTAATAAGCAAGGTGTCATTCCACGTCTTGTTGGTAGATTAAAAGATCATAAAGAAGGATGTCCATTGCGCCCCATAGTAATGAGATGCCAAGCGCCAACATTTTTTGGAAAAAGCATTTGTCTTATTGTTGAAAGACTTATTACCTCTTTCGGACTTGGTTGTTAATTCCACAGCAGAATTTGTAGAACATATCAAAATACTTAAGATACCTCATGATTGTATTTTGGCAAGTATGGATGTCAAGTCGTTGTTTCCATCAATAGACATTAGTGAAGTTAATTCTTATATTAGTGATTTGATAGATAGTTCAGAAAAGTATAGTGATAACATAAAACAGACACTGAAAATTGGCTTACAATTAATCACAAATAATAATTTCTTTATGTTTGATGGAAAAACTTATGAGCAAAAGTTGGGGGCTCCAATTGGTTCTCCCATTTCGGGTTTCCTCGCGGAATTCAAAATGAGACCTTATGAAAAAAGAATTTTTGAAAATTTCGACAAAGTTCCTAGGTTTTGGAAAAGGTATGTTGATGATGTTTTTTTGGTTTGGGAATGGGGGGTAGATTCTTTCCTTAATTTTGTTGATAAAGTTAATAAATTAGATAAAAATATTCAATTTACCTATGAATTAGAAGCGAATTGTAGCTTACCGTTTTTAGACACTTTTTTAATTAGGGAGGGTGATTCTTTGAAAAGATCAATTTATAGAAAGAAAATTAATAGCCAACACATTATTCCAAATTCCGCTTGTTCACCTTTTTGTTATAAATTCTCTACTTTCCGTTTCATGGTTAAAAGAGCGTTTAAAGTCTGTTCTGATGAATTTTTAAACGAAGAGTTGCGTAAGATCCGTGAGATTGCAGGTTCTAATGGGTATAAAATAAGTAGCATCAATAAATTAATTATTATAGAAAAGGGAAGCCTAAACAACAATATCCAGGGTTAACTGAAAGATTCAATAAAGGGGGTGATTCTAAAAATTTTAAAAGAGTTTCTTTTCCATATCTGAAAGGCAGTTTTGAGAAATTAAAATTTAAATTAAAAAAGTTTAATATTGATTTGATTGCAACTCCTCCACCAAAATTAAGATGTTTACTTAATAAGCAAGTGGATCCTATTGGACATGATGATCTTGCTGGAATTTATGAAATACCTTATATTACTGAAAATGGTGACTTAAATTATTACATAGGCATGACTGGGAGAAAGTTTGGAATTAGAAAAGGGGAGCACGAATCTGATATTAAATTTGGGCGTACTAACACTGCCTTATCAAGAACATATTTAAATGAGGAGATAAAAATATTGTTTAATCAAAGTAAATTATGTTTCATATCTAATTGTAATCGTAAATCTATTATAAGTGAGTCCATTGAAATTTATCTTAATTTATTTTAATAATCTGGTTTGCAATGATACCGTTTCTTTTATTATTCCTAAGTTATGGTTAGAATTAATGAATAAATTCCTCGTGAGGGCTTGAATGGGATGAACCAAGTTGGAATTTCTTTTGATCATGGTCTATTTTTATTTTTATTTAATTTTTTACAATAGCGCGCGTGTTTTTTGGTGTTTTTTTATATCTCTTTGTCGCGTGTCATTTGTATTGACCGTGAAATAGTTTGAAATTTTTATTTTTAGTTAAGTTTTAGATCATGGTCTATAGTTTAATTTAATTTTTTGCAATAGAGCGCGTGTTTTTTGTTATTTATATCTCATTGTCGCGTGTCATTTGTATTGTCCGAGAAATATTTTGAAATTTTGTTTTATTTATATTATGACTATGGAACTTATTTGACGGTTCCGAAACATGTCAATGTATTTTATTTTTACTATAACACCTTTCTTAAGAAAAATTAAAATTGTTATTAAAATGAGATATTACTAAATTGTTTTATTTTACACTACGTCTATTTTTTTAAAGAGAATATGAAAGACATTTTACCATATTATATCAGTTAATTGAATAGTGTACCCTAGAGTATAATTTTTTAAAACACTGAAATGAAATTTTTTTTTAACTTCCTAACATTTATTATGAGTATGGAAGAATGTAACAATTTAAAGCATGTTTTGCACAGTAATCGGTAAAAATTGTTACAGCTTTCGTAAAAGCAAATCATGTAAATAAAAACTTATTCATTTTTACAGGTCGACGATTGAATTGAACTGGCTGTAGCTTCCTTTCCTGTCCAACTGGTTTGTTAAAAGTATGCAAAAGGGAAATCGAGGCAAAGTTCAAGAGAGGGAAATTAGCTAATGGGACAAGTGATCGCTTATGAACCCCCCCCCCCCCCATTTAGGGGGTATAAATCAGAGCCAGCGAACTTCAGTAACAAAATTATCATATAATAGAAAGAAATTATACTATCTTTAGACCTAAATAAAAGAAAAAATGTAAAATAGGAAGAGTGGAGAAGCTTCAAATTATTAACTTAAAAAAAGTACAAGTAAATAAAAAAGAATGGTTTAGTATAATTATTTCTTTTGAATCAAAACACTTTAGGGTCATTCCATGTCAATTCAACCATTTTTTCCCCCATTTGTAACCCGACCGACAGGGATTTGGATGAAACTTTGTGTGTACACTAATTCTATCATGAAATGATTCCATCAGAAATTTTTCCTTCCCAGACCTCATAGTTTGTGAGATATGGGGGGTCCAATTCTTGGGATTTTCTCAAATCGTAAATTTCTGAGTCTGTATTTTGAGATTGCCGTTCCATCTTCAAAAAATTGTTTCTCTGGATCTAAAACATGAATCATCCTAAAAATATCACTGTAAGAAGATAAAAAAATGCAGATTTTAATAAAAAATAATTAAAAAATTTACTTGTAATATTTAGGATAAAAAAAGTCAGCCAAAGTTGAGAGTTATGGTTATTTTTCCAAATTTTTGTGACTTCACGAAAAAGGCTGTACGCAAAAAGGCAAATGAAATTTCCAATTTCTTTTTGTTTTAAATAAAAGTTTACACTTTGGGCTTTCTATCTATGGAATAAAAATAATGTGTTTCGCATGGCTTATGCAAAAATTTTGGGTACTTTCCAATTAACCGGAAAAGTGCTTTGTTTTTATATATTACATATGCACAGAAAAAAGCAAAGTAAATTTCCAATTTCTTTTTGTTTTAAATAAAAGTTTACACTTTGGGCTTTCTATCTATGAAATAAAAATGATGTCTTTCGCATGGCTTATGGAAAAATTTTGGGTACTTTCCAATTAACCGGAAAAGTGCTTTATTTTTACATATTACATATGCACACAAGAAAGCAAATGAAATTTCCAATTTCTTTTTGTTTTAAATAAAAGTTTACACTTTGGGCTTGCTATCTCTGAAATAAAAATGATGTCTTTCGCATGGCTTATAGAAAAATTTTGGGTACTTTCCAATTAGTCGGATGCGTGTTTTATTTTTACATATGTACATATCTGTAGATCTATATAAATACAGACGTATTATACATGTACATATGTATGTATATGTACAGTATATTGATATATATATATGTATAACACTGGTGCCCGTCTAACCTAAAAGTACCAAATTTTGCCTTGTTTTGAAAATCTGCACCAATTAAGGGGAAAAAAATCGGACTAAGTTTAGCTGTGGTACTTAAATAATTACTAGAGTTTCTATGAGTTATTGAATTTAATGTTATTTGATACAAAAACAAATTGGAAATTTCATTTGCCTTTTTGTGTAGAGACTTCTTCATAAAGTCACAAAATTTCGGAAAAATAATCATAACTTTCAACTTTGGTTTACTTTTTCGGCCGTATACAAATCTCTATTAACTGCCCTAATTGCTTTTTTCACTTGTTTTTATGCCGCTTAGATGGATCTCCACATTTATATTGATAAAATTCATATTTCATTAAGAGCCAAATTCTGTGATTCTCATATATATTAATAAAACGGTTTTCACTTAATTTTTGTTTTATAAATGCAATAGTCCTAACTAATAAAAGTTCTTTTTCTGAATCACAGAGATTATCAATGTTGTCTATTTCTCTGTTATTTGTATAGCTATTTTTGAGACCTTCTAAACCAGTTAATATTGCAATACTGCAAGCATGAAGACTAGTAGAAGGTTTAATATCAAGCTCCATATTAAAACAATAAAGCAAAAAAATATTTACACGTACCACAAACTATAAAATATGTAACAATAAGAATATATTTTTAGTAGCACAGAAAAAGTTAGATAATTCTTCTGTGAAAAGAAACAACATAATGACAATAATTTGATTAAATTGATTTCAATACATCTGCTTTCCCAAACAAACATTACCCTGCCTTTATCAGAACGTGTTTATACAGTGCAGGTGCAATTAAATCTTTCAGACTATAGAAACAAATTTAAGTTTTGTTAAACATTTGTGTATTTAAACTTGCCACTATAAACATTTCAACTGATTAAAAATAACCAAGGAAAGGAAATAAAAGTTTTTGAACATTTTTTAAACACAAATAATTAATATATAAGCATTCGAAAGAAAGAATGGAAATGTGAGGAGAAAAATTATTTATTTTATACTGTACAAAAAAAAAAAAAAAAAAAAAAAAAAAAAAAAAATGTTTTGAGTTTAATCATTGAAAATAAAAGTAAGAGATTCTTTAGATTATCAAAAAATGCCCATTATTAAATAACTAAATGAAATATATGGACCATTGACTAAATTTAATGGGGAAACATATAACAGTCAGATTTTTTTTAATCAGAAAAAACAAAGCCTAAACTTTACTTTGCAAATAAAAAAACATGCATCAAATAACATTAAATTCAATAACTCATTGAAATTCCAGTAATTATTTAAGTACCATAGCTAAATTTAGTCAGATGTTTTTCCTCTTAATTGGTCCAGATTCTCAAAATAAGGCAAAATTTGGTACTTTTAGGTTAGACGGGCACCAGTGTTATACATATATATATATCAATATACTGTATATATACATATATATGTACATGTATAATACATCTGTATTTATATAGATCTATACGTATGTACACATGTAAAAATAAAACACGCATCCGGCTAATTGGAAAGTACCCAAAATTTTTGCATAAGCCATGCGAAAGACATCATTTTTATTTCACAGATAGAAAGCCCAAAATGTAAACTTTTATTTAAAACAAAAAGAAATTGGAAATTTCATTTGCCTTTTTGTGTGCATATGTAATATATAAAAATAAAGCATGCATCCGGCTAATTGGAAAGTACCCAAAATTTTTGCATAAGCCATGCGAAACACATCATTTTTATTTCATAGATAGAAAGCCCAAAGTGTAAACTTTTATTTAAAACAAAAAGAAATTGGAAATTTAATTTGCCTTTTTGTGTACAGCCTTTTTCGTGAAGTCACAAAAATTTGGAAAAATAACCATAACTCTCAACTTTGGCTGACTTTTTTTATCCTAAAAATTACAAGCAAATTTTTTAAATATTTTTTATTAAAATCTGCATCTTTTTATCTTCTTACAGTGATATTTTTAGGATGATTCATGTTTTAGATCCAGAGAAACAATTTTTTGAAGATGGAACGGCAATCTCAAAATACAGACTCAGAAATTTGCGATTTGTGAAAAATCCAAGAATTGGACCCCCCATATCTCACAAACTATGAGGTCTGGGAAGGAAAAAATTCTGATGGAATCATTTCATGATAGAATTAGTGTGTACACAAAGTTTCATCAAAATCCCTGTGGGTCGGGTTACAAGGTCTGGTTGAATTGACATGGAATGACCCTTTATTATTACGGTAATTTCTTTGAAAGTGCGATCTTGAATAGCTCAAGTTGTCAAATTGTAGACGATCATATAATACTGCTTTATTATGTGTCCCCTAAAACAGACAATTATATACACCATATGATAAATATTTAAAAACAAAGTAGTATTGCATCGTAACACCATGCTGAAATTTTGTATTTATTAGCTAATTTTGATAAAATTTAGAGCTGAGAAAGAAAATGAGGAAAAAAATAAAGACAGGCAGATAAACATATAATATTTGGATTTTGATAAAATTTATACGGAACAGAAAAAAAAAAAATTGCAGATAGAAGGATCCTTTAAAAGTTGTGCATGTACTTATTTAAAAAAAAGTACCTTTCTTTGATAATATTTTTTATTTAAAAGTCAGTTACAAACGAACATAAAAGAAATGATTTGTGCCAGTTTTTTTTTTTTTTTTTTTTTTTTTTTTTTTTTTTTTTTTGCTAATTGTGGTTTCTGATTGATAGAAGAATATTGATAGAAGAATATTAATAGAAGAATTGTATTCAGAAGGTTTTGAAGGGCATGTGCCTACCTGAAGCTACGTTTATATAGGGAATACAAGGCATAATTTTAAGATTTAATATTTTAAAAAGGAGGAGGGTTTAAATACCAACTAAAACTTTAAATTCTGCCGTTGAAATGAAGCTTTAAAAGTAAGGTAGAATAATTAGTTAATAAGGTAAAATAAGGAAGTATAAAGCATAATTTTATTGAGGTAATACGTCATAAGTGAACAAAGATTTTGCAGTCTTGAAATTTGACTATAAATTGTAGCGATAAGGGCAGCAAATATGATAAATCCCAGGGCTGCCACAGATGACTAGTTTTATGTTCTGTTTGTACCAGTTTTATTCTAATATAAATTTAGAAGTATATTTCTTTTGTAAATGTTGTCAAAGTATGTGTTAAGGATTTATGTTTTGATAAATTGGTGCCAATTAGAATTAAAAAATTGTCGCTTGCAACAGCCCAACAATTCTGATTTAAACATGGATATACTAAATTTTTACAAAGGCAATAGAAATTATAAATTTGGTAATAACTAGTTTTTTCTTCTCGTTAACAATTGCATTTCTGTATGTATGTATATATTAATAAGTTAAAAGTTGCATTTGAGAGAGCTTTGCTTTGAGCCAGCAAAACTTAAGAAAGGTCCAAAATTCCGTTTCGGCAAGACAGGGGTAATAATGCAGATCGGAATTACTTTATCAACAATTTGATATAAAAATACGCGAAGAGGTAACGCCAAAAAATAATAAAATAATTCCAAAATGAATTATTTTGGAAGTTTGTTTTGGTCTTTTGGAAATTGAGTTTAGTTCTAGAATCCTTGTAAGATTTAATATTAAAATGTGGGAGGGTAAAATACCACTCAAAACTTTAAATTGTGTCATTTAACCCTTTCCGGGCGGACAAATTATTTTAGTAAAATGAGAAATTATCGACTGACACCGGAATTTACAAACAACTTTTTAAGAAATGAAGAACTCCTTGATTTAAGCTTTTATTGTAAAAGAAAGATTTTAACTAATAATAACACATTGCTCAGTGGTGCACAAAACAGGAATTTTAATATACATTAGTACATATTAAAATAAAATAAAATTTTCAACGTTTCGCGCCGTCTTCTGCGGGCGTCTTCAGGAAAATATGAAATGGACTGACCACTGAGCAATGTGTTATTATTAGTCAAAGTTTATGGTGCAACTGTCCTATATATATTTAAGAAAGATTTTATTAAAATATTATTGGTGCCAATGGCGAAGTTACACTCATCTTAAATTATGCTTTCTTTTATGTTTAATTGATGAAGACCATCTTACATTCCCTGAAAATCAACTCAGAATTGTAAAAATATTTTAAAATAACTAGTTATTGCAGTTTTAAACTCCGTTAAAAGCAAAACAAAACCACGTGATGCGAAAACGGGACGGGATTGGTTTGACGTCACTACACATGAAACGCGGATTCTTCCTTAGCCGTCTGCATCGTGATTGAAGGCTGTTTCCCATTGCTTTCTGTTTGTTATCTACTATAAACATCTTTTAAAAACTCATTTACACAAAAACAAAATCAAATTAGAGTCAAAACATTATTTTATTTAACATATCCAAATATAATGTACTATTGATTTATACATTTGTATTAGTTTTCATTTAGAAAAGTGCTGTAGGTAGTTGGGTTATAAGATACAAAATTATACCTTCTTGAAACAGCTTTTTTTTTTTTTTTTTTTTTTTTTTTTTTTCTCAAATTTATTTTAAGGGCATAAAAAGTGCATTTCATGTGGGTAAAAATACAAGGAGCTAAAAGGGACATTTATTTTTTACTTACTCTGATTAACTTAAAAGAATAAAGAATGAATTATAGTTTTATTAAAAAAATAAATCGTAAGTAAAATCGTCTTTATCTAGTTTTTGGTGTATTTTTTTTTTTTTGTCGTCCGATTATCTACACTAGGGATATAGGACCAGGGGGAGTGCCCTTCGTGGGGGTCTTTCTAAGGGAACCTAACCCGTATTTACGCAAGGTTCGAAGAAAACCACGAAAACTCCGAACGGTTAGGCCGACAGCCGCGATTGGGTTCGAACCCAGCACCTGCCGTCTACCAGTTGAGAGGTCCGTACCTCTCGGCCACTGGTGGGGCTTATCTAGTTTTTGAAATGTATTGTTTCCTTAATTCATTGTAATGCTTAATAATTCGTTTTGTTATGAATAAAATTTCGTGTTGTGCAAGTTATATTACAGATAAAAAATTAACTCGAATTTATTATGGGAAAGTTAAATTTTGAACTATTGCGTAAAAAAACAAGAACTTACCGAATAAAATTTTAAATTAACTACTGTCAATAATAATTGCGTATTCATAGATCAGAAACAAATTTCTACAACATACGTGACTAAATTTATAAATATTATCTTTTATTTTTTTATGTGCTTACTTAAAAATACGTATTAAAACAAAAACTTATAATTGTAGTTCATTTTTTACTTTTTATTTTCATAAAATGTCCAATATAATACGATAATTTGGCATGGTTATCGAACTTAATTATAAAAAATTCACCTTTTTTTTTTTTTTTTTTTTTTTTTTTTTTTTTTTTTTTTTTAAAGCACATTTGGTAGAAAATGTAGGTTTGTGAATTTATTTTGAAAAAATAATAATATTTGTTTGATTTCTGTTTTAATATATAGAAAGAAAAGAAAAGCATTATTTCAACTATCATTTAGAATTTCTAAATTGAATTTTCAACTCATAATCATTGTTCATTTATTATGAAAGTGGTAATTTATTCAAGCATATTTCTTAAATATGTCCACCCCGGACAACCCCTGAATTCAACACAGCTTATAATGCATATGTATTACTCAGATTCAGATACCATTCTATATGTATAAATGTAAAATTTTGTTTTCACATGTTAACATTTCACTTTTTTTTTTTTTTTTTTTTTTTTTTTTTTAAATGAAATGTGTGATGTGCGAGAGAAATGGGGGTGGGGGGGAATCCATTCAAATGTAGCCAAATATGCCAAAGATAGCAATATTAAAAATATATATTTATTTGATCTTTATCAAGGAATACCTTTGTCAGTTGAAATCATTGATACGAATCGTATATAAAAAAGGGACTCTTTATTTTATACTTATATTTTCTACTTTATACTCTATGAACTATTTGCAGCTTCACAACCATTTGATTTTTTTTTTTTTTGGGGGGGGGGGGGCGACCGTGGTTTAGAACATAATAAACTTAATGTTGTTGCAACTTGTAACGACAAAAAGAATTCGACAATTTATCAACTGTTTTGGGCTAACGAAAACCCCGCTAAAATTAATGTATTGATTTATAATTAACTTCTAAAAATATTAAAACGATGTATTGTCACTGGAAGCATACCTTATTGCATATTTTTTACATTTCTTAATTTATCTGAAAGTGGGTGAAAAATCAAATGCACAATCCTATCCTTACATGCGAAAACCAAGTTAAATAAAAAAGTGTACAAATAATTTAATTGGCGTTTTAATATTGTTTGCTTACGAATAATTTTTGAATCCATGTAGTACTTTTTATTTGTTTGAAATGTAGTTTCTCGGAATGTTCTGCTTAACATTTATCAGACTCTAAACACATAAGTCTTTTTCTTAATGCTCTAACTTTCATTAAATAATAATAATAATGAATTTTTTTTTTCTTGTTAAAGAAAATAGTATTTTCATTTTGAAAATAAGCATTGTACCATATAAAACTTCAGTACGTAAATTTGCGTAAAAGTTTACAGAGCGCATTGCTTATGTATGTCGGGGGATTCCTGTTTCTCTTTTTTGGATCTTTTAACTACCGTTAAAATACTGTTAATTTATAACAAAAATAAAAAATAGAATTCATAAACCAAATACTGAGTTGTAATCTGCAGGTTTATAAAGCATAAAATTTTCAATCCCAAAGTCTGATGGAGTTCATAAAACCGACAGTATTTAAAATAATTACTTGTTATTTTTTGTGTACGTAAAACATTTTCGAAAAATTATTTTCTTTTTTTTTGTGCATAATTATATAAAGATTCTGTAAGGCTATCTTAAAGCCACCTGAAAAAATAATTTTCATTCTGAATTTATCTGTTTTCCGATTCAAAAATAGCTTAACAATTGAAAAGATAAAACGTGTAACGAAAGCAGGACAAATTCTCATTTCAAATATAAAATATAACTACGAAAACTTTTTTATAAGTTGCCCAGACCTACTTGATAATAAAAGAAATGAACCAGTTTGTAAAATCAATTATTGAGAAATATTAATAAGAAGGAGAAATATATGTTATTCTATAAAATACAATTGTAGTATAAACATGTATCGATATTTTCAAATAAAAATCCTTAGAACAACGAGGGGGGAAAAATCTCTCTCGAATTCACAATATTATTTATTTATTTCAGCAGTTTACAAGGCCTTTAGTTTGTTCTACGAACCATTTTTAAGAAAAGAAAGAAATCATTCAGCGTAATCCAAGCTATCCTCATAGAAAAGTACAGGGGAGAATACGGCATAGGTTTGTTTTCATGTGTAGTGACGTCAAAACCGCTTTCGTCACGTGACGCGGCTTTTTCCCGCCGAAACAAAATCTGCATTTTTAAAGTTAATTTAATGGACTTTCCGAGTTTCAAAAAAACGTAAAAATGGTATCAAAATGCTCGTACGTCTGTACTCTATAAAATGAAAGTTAAATTGAAAAACGTGCAATTTCCCCATTGCAAGTTTGGAATTAAAATTAGGTGTGTCCAGACCGGACACACTGTGCCGGAAAGGTTTAAATAAAGCTTTAAAAGTAAGAACCCTCAAAATGTCCAAGAAATTGCAATAAAAATTTTTTTTAAATATCAATACCTACAAAGCCCCTTATGACAAGTTAGTGTAACTATTATTAAGGTGTTGATGGAATGACAGAACAAATAACAGAAAATAACTTTTTCATAGCTAGAAGGCACGAGAGGAAAATAAGTTTCAGCAAATACAATAAACATTCAAACTAGAACGATAGGCTTGGCGAAGAAAAAAGAAGGCCAAAGAGCAAAGAGAAACATGCACATATGAACATTTCAAAGATACAGTAAGAAGTTATGTCTTATTTCAAGAATGTTTTCCTAAGAAATAATAACAGTGGTAAAAGCTTAAAGTCAACGGGTTAATTAAGGTTTACAATAACTTGTTATCTGCAAGATGTGGTGGCTATGATATTAGCCAGCCAGGAGGAGAAAATTATGACAGCTTCATATTTCTTCACGTCAATATAACGTAACATCGTTATAAAATTTAAGTTAAAATCAATCAAGACATGATAAATTAATAAAAAATAAATGAACAGGCCGAAATAAATGAAAAAGAATAACTGTATTTTTAAGCACAGATATTTCGCAAAAAGTCAGAAAAGGAAAATTTCGCATTAGTTCCCAAAAATGACTATCCTAGTATTGCTATCGCTAAATAATAATAGAGTTAAGAAGTAAATTATACTGAATGTTGACTTTTAAAAGCTTAATTCATAGTATTCTCAACGCATGCATTAATATCTTGTTCTTCACTACCCGATCATCAGAAAAACATTAAACCAATTTTATATATACATTCGTTGGAAAACTATCTGAAAATTGTAGTTTGTTCTACAGGTTTGCGTTTGGTCCGACCCAAGATAAAAGTGATAATTTCAGTCAGAGACCTGACTGAGCCTATTATTTTACAGTTTACGACCTGATTCGACCAGCACAAAAATAAAATCAGTCACAGTCAACACTTCTGCAATGCTATTTCTAAAATCACCAGTGTTGGACAATTCAAATTCGTTTTAAAGACTGTTCATAAAAATTCTGTGTGTGTGGTGGGGGAGGGAACATAAAATATGCAATGCAGCATCACATGCTGAAAAACTTCAGAAATTTTGAAGTAGAGCATTTTTCACATATCTCCAAGCTGTGAAATATCAATTAACAATATTAATAAGGGTCACCTAAATATATACAAATAAAGATTCATTTAACACTAAAATCAATGTAGTTAAATAATAAAAAAATGCTTTAAAAGATATTCAGGGATAAGAATCTCCTATGTTTCTGTGGAATTTCGCTTTTTCAAAATTTCAACTACATCTTCCTCCCCCTTCACCATTGCCTCACTAACACACAAAGTTTAAAATCTTTAAAAAATTTCTTTCACTTTTTTTTCAGTACTTGTTAACTTATTGTTAGGAAGAAAAAATCATGCAGTAGGAAAATAATATGCTTTAAAATATTTTACAAATGCTTAAAAAGTTTTAAGTTAAAACTAACAGATTATTAAAATTGTTTCGGAAAAAAATATTAAAATATCTGAGGAAATAACAGATAAATTTTCAAAATTTATTCCTAGACAGTAATCTTAAGACTTTTAATGAACTTGAACAAAAATCTCGACTTCTTGTTACATATGTATTGAAAGATGTGGTGGCATTGGAAATTGTTACTTTCACATTTTTAGTTGGTTATTTTGCGGGCAAAATATTAAGACCACGAAATTGGCAGGTACCCTTGATCAGAAACTACGAAATCGAATAGCGTTTTTATTCGTTCTTAAAAATAAACGATCTTCAGAGAATGCTGTCAAAGAGCATATTGTATGTGACGATATATTGTTTTACATTAAGTTAAGATCACTTTGGATGTTGGTACGGGAGGATGAAGAAATTTATTCATTTAACTAACAAAAATTTCATCATTCTGACAAGGAAAGGGCCAACTTTGATAATCATTGATTTTGATATTTTTTATATGTGTTGTAAGGTAGAGGCCACTTAGTATCAGTTTTAACGGATTTTATGCACCGCTCTTTAGTTCTCGAGAAACAGGGGATCTTATATTACAATACAACTTAAGCACATACTTTGTATCGTAATTCCTGCATTGGCGTAACGCACTTGGTAGAGCGTTAGTGCATTAAACTGCAAGTCTGGGGTTCGATTCTGGAGCATGCTGCATTTTTTTCTATAAATATTATTGAAATTTGATAAACACATTGTCAGTTAAAAAATGTGTGTCAATAATAATTGTAGCGTATTATTATTTTTTTTTTTTTTTTTTTTTGTAACTGAATCATTATATAAAACGGTTAATTTTTCTCATTTATTATTTACCAATGTAATGATATTGAATATTTGTGTCAATTCGTGATTTTAAAGAACTATACTTTATGCATTACCTTAATAAAGGAAATGAATAAGATGAAAATACGAGACGATCGAATTAATTCTCCTTAATTGTTTCATAAATATACTTGTAATTATAATTGAATAAGCTCGATTTAAATATTTAAAATTATAATTTAAATATTATTCTTTAATCATTATTAAACTTTTCTTAGAATTTAAAGAAATTTAAAAAAATCCAATCGATTATGATTAGCAAAAATTATTAAATCTTTTGTGACAGCCTCTATAGTAATGGCAAATTAAAAAAAAAAAAATGTTAAAACAAGATAAAGGAGAACTCCAAATAATGAAAAGCGAAGCATATACGTATTACAAAATTAAAAATTTTTAAATGTGCAAAAAAGAGGTAATTTAACTCTTAAGGTACTTTCAAATATAATTATGCTTCTTAATTTGAAAATAGAGCATTATTATTACTATCATCGTATCTACTTCCCTTATTAAGCAATATATAAATCGTGTTTCTTCAAATTCACGAATTCACACAATTGTTAGGTATCTTACATCGACAAGGAATATGTGAATTACATTTTAGAAGTAGTATTTAAAAAATTTTAATATTTAAAAAAATATATGAAATATATTTTAAAAGACATAAAAAAATAACATTTTTATGCAACGATTTAGTTACCATTAAAAGTAAACACATTAAAATTACATCCGATACACAATTTTTAATTAACAATATATTTATTAAATTATAAGTATATTAATACACTATATTGCCATTGATTATGGGACACTTGCGATTTTAGACATTTTACTAAATATCTAGAAAAATACATGAGGAATCATCTCGAAACTCTTAGTGTATAAATATAACAGTATACGTCATACATCTCCGTGAAGATTTTTTATCGAAACGCCATAGGGGACCGTCAACAAATTAAAAAAGAATGAATATCTTTTGAATAACCCTGTCAAAACTAATGTAGCAAAAGCGCTCAAACTCTAGATTATGATTGAATGCCTTATTGTAATACGCCTTGTTCATTTTTATGCAAATAGCATGCATACTCGCAGAGTAATTAAGGTTTTTATAAAAATGGTGCCAAATTTTTTCAAGTTTTTCCATTATAATTTTCAGAGTCCTTAATATAAAATAATATTTTTTTCAGAAAATATGACAAACAACATTGCACACAGTACCCTGTAATCAGAATTAAAAAATAATAAAAATTGTATGAAAAATAAGTAGGTTTACTATATAATTTTTTACTGCGCATGCGTCAAAGATATCAAAATTTCATTTGCATATTATGTTAGCTAAATGTATAGAGCAACTTTTGTAAAAGTCTCAAAATCATAGCTTGAAAATTCTGAAAGTAATCGTCTATAGAAAAGGGACAAAATCCGTTGTTTCCAAAATGAAGCAAAAAAATGAGGGATTTTATCCAAATGCAGTAGTACATCCCATATTGTGTATTCTATATTGACACTAATCAATGAATATATGGATACAACCCCTCTTGTTTTTGCTTCATTTTGAGAATAACGGATTTTCGACTTATTTAATTGACGATTATTGTCAGAATTTTCAAGTTATGATTTTGTGACTTTCACAAAAGTTGCTCTATACATTTAGCTAACATAATATGCAAATGAAATTTTGATATCGTTGACGCATGCGCAGTAAAAAATTATTTAGTAAACCAACTCATTTTTTATACAATTTTCATTATTTTTTAATTCTGATTACAGGGTACTGTGTGCAATGTTGTTTGTCATATTTTCTGAAAACAATAATATTTTATATTAAGAACTCTGAAAATTATAAGGAAAAAACTTGAAAAAATTTGGGATCATTTTTATAAAAACCTTAATTACTCTGCGAGTATGCATGTTATTTGCATAAAAATGAACAAGGCTTATTACAATAAAGCATTCAAACACAATCTAGAGTTTGAGCGCTTTTGCTACATTAGTTTTGACAGGGTTATTCAAAAGATATTCATTCTTTTTTAATTTGTTGACGGTCCCCTTTGGAGTTTCGGGAAAAAATCTTCACGGAGATGTATGACTTATACTATTATATTTATACACTAAGAGTTTCGAGATGATTCCTCATGTATTTTTCTAGATATGTAGTAAAATGTCTAAAATCGCAAGTGTCCCATAATCAATGGCAATATAGTGTATAAACTTATATGTATATATTAATATATTATGTGTATATATTTATAAAACAAAAAATAAGAAAAACGGACGTAGCGATATCCGGGTTCGAACCCGAAACCCGCGGTTCAATGAGCTAATGCTCTATCGAATGCGCTACGCCAACGCAAAAGCTGCAAAACTACTTAATTTGCATTGTAATATTAGACCCCCCCCCCCCTGTTTCTTGAGAACTAAGGAGCGTTATATAAAATCCGTTGAGCCTAAGGGGTCTCTAGCCTACAACATATATAAAAATAAATAAAATCTGTGATTATCAAGGTTGGCCCTCTCCTCGTGAGACCGCTTAATCGAAAGATGCATAGCAGGCTCAATTAAACCACTGGGTATTTTTCTGTACTAAACTCTAATCACACGATTTTTATAATTAAAATTTACTTATTAAGAAGTTTCAATCAATAATGCTACAGCTCCAAAAAGACCAAAATTTAACTAGAGTGTGCAATCTAAAATAACATGAATATTGTTAGTTATCAACTTACGCCAACTTATGCTATCATTCTTTTTGCTAATTTATATTTATTCAACTTTAACTTAAATTTTGAAAAATATATACATTTAATTTACACTTTCTAAGCAACAGGCGTAAAAGGCTAAAATTTTGCGCTAAAACTATCAAGTTTTTTTAAAGCATTTTTTGTCATATATTAATGCTAATTAAAAAATAATAAAACAGAAAAATATAAAATAAACTTACCGTTGTAGTCGTAAAAATACTTGAGGGTATATGCTTGAGTAAAGTATCCAGGGCCATACTATAATATATGCTGTAGCTTTATTTGAGAAAAAGAAGTTATCCGGATTTTATTTTTTAAAATAACACTGGTCAACAGCCAAAAAATGGTCTAACTTTTTCCAGCTGATATATGTTCATTTTCATACCCTGAATCCAAAACCCAGAACGGTTTCGCTCTATCAGGTCAATTTTTTGTGCAAATGTCCATTTTAGGCTAAGTGATTTCCGGCATAAATGCCTATACTTCATTTCAGTACTTGTGTGTGTTGCATTGCGAGAAGTCGTACTTCGTTGCCCTGGATTACTAATGATAGATTTTTCTTTCATTACAGAATCTATGAGAAGTAAATGGCGTCTTCAAAAAGATCATGTAGGAATAAACCGGATGTATTTTGCTATATCTGTGGCGAATACACCCTTGTACCAAACAGGAAGTCAATCACCAGTTTTATAAAGCGCACCTATCTTGCTTGCTTCCAAATGGCACTAGGTGACCAAGATAAAGGTTGGGCACCACATAGTATGCAAGAAATGCACAGAGTATCTTCGTGCGTGGACCAAAGGCCAGAAGACGGCTCTGAAATTTGGAATTCCTATGGTCTGGAGGGAGCCTACCAACCATGTCACAGATGGTTACTTCTGCGCTGTAGATCTGACTGGTATAAACAGAAACAACCGGAGTAGCCTGGTATATCCAGATCTGCAGTCAGCACGTCGTCCTGTAGCCCATTCTGAAGCCATTCCTGTTCCCGTGTTTAAAGAACTTCCGGACATTGACGAAGAATCATCCTCGCCCATCAGGGTTGCTGCTGATGACGACGACTATGTGGTTCCAGAATATAGTACTCCAGTTCCGTTTACACAAATGGAGCTAAATGATCTCGTTTGCGATCTTAACTTCTCCAAGTCATCTGCCGAACTATTGGCACCCAGATTAAAGGAAAAAAACTGTCTCACTGAGAGTGTTCCCATCACCTTCTACCGCAACAGACATCAAGACTTCCTACAATATTTCTGTGAAGAGCTTGACCTGGTGTACTGTAATGATATCGCACGGCTGCTGTACACGCTGAGGCTGAGAGTGGCAAAATACGACCCCGAACATTGGCAGCTGTTTATCGACAGCAGTAAGCACTCACTAAAATGTGTTTTGCTACACAATGGCAACCAATTTGCCTCTGTACCACTAGCTCACTCAACTACATTGAAGGCGAAGTATGAATCAGAGAAGTATGCTCTGGAGAAAATTCAGTATGATGACCATCAGTGGTACATTTGTGTGGATTTGAAAATGGTGAACATCTTGTTGGAACAACAATCAGGGTTTACAAAGTACCCCTGTTTCATCTGCATGTGGGACAGTAGGGACAGGGCTCATCATTACACAATCAAGGACTGGCCTCTTAGGGAGGACCTGGTGCCCTGCAGAGCGAACATCATCAACACTCCTTTTGTGAACAGAGAGAAGAAGATCATATTTCCTCCGTTGCACATTAAGCTGGGGTTGATGAAGCAATTCACGAAAGCTCTCGACAAAAATGGTGACTGCTTCATGTACTTGTGCCAGGTTTTTCCCAGATTGAGCAGTGAGAAGCTGAAAGCTGGCATCTTTGATGGTCCACAGATCCGTCAGCTAATGAGAGATACGCAATTCGAAACACATATAAGTGAAGTGGAACTGGAAGCATGGAAGGCTTTTATTCTAGTTGTGAAAAACTTTCTCGGCAACACGAAGGCCACTAATTACGTTGAACTGGTGAACAATATGATAACAGCATTCAGAAACCTCGGATATAACATGAGCATCAAAATGCATTACCTATTCTCGCATTTGGATCACTTTCCTAACAAACTGGGCTCCATGAGTGATGATCAGGGAGAGCATTTTCATCAGGAGATCAAGGAGATGGAGAACAGATACCAAGGTCGCTGGGATGCAGTAATGATGGCGGATTACTGTTGGAATCTCCATAGAAACATTCCTACTGCCGTCCATGCTCGGACCTCAACGAAGAGGAAATTCCTACCATAAGTGTTGCACAATGACGAAACAGTGAACTAACCGAATGTTTTCCTGTCTATTAGTTGTTAATTAACTATGTAATTAACTAAACATGTTTTCTGTTAACATACGTACATTTTTTTCGGTTCAGTTAATTACATTTCTGTAGTATACACTGGTGTCCAAAAGTTAAGCATAATTGGTAATTAAGTAATTATTTTTAAGTAATGAAAGAAATATGAATCGGAATGTGCTAAAACTCCAGGTGTGTAAACAAAATAGTACGCGTCACATATTTTCGCGAAGAGTTTTCCCCGAAATCGAACAGGGGACCGTCAACAAATTGAAAAAGAACGAAGATCTTTTGGATAACCCTGTCAAAACTAATGTAGCAAAAGCGTTCAAACTGCACATTATGATTAATTGGCTTATTGTAATGTACTGTGTTAATTTTTACAAGGATAGCATGTATACTCGTAGAGAAATTAAGGTTTTTATAAAAACAGTCCTAAATTTTTCCAAGTTTTTTGCTTATAATTTGCAGAGTTCTTATTATAAAATAATGTTCTTTTCTGAAAATATGACAAACATAATTGTACACAATACCCTGTCATCAGATTTAAAAAAAAATAAAAATTATATGAAAGATGAGTATGTTTAGTAAATAATTTTTCATTGCGCATGCGTCAACGATATCAAAATGCCATTTACATATTGTGTTAGCTAAATGCATAGAGCAACTTCTGTAAAAGTTTCAAAAACATAGCTTGAAAATTCTGAAAATGGGAGCCTATAAAATCAACTCAAAATCCTTTATTCCCTAAATGAAGCAAAAAGATGAGGGGCTGTATCCATATTCCATTGTTTAGTGCCTACACAATATTGCACGTACAACTATATTTAGGTAAAACCCCTGATTTTTTTGCTTCCTTTAGGAATAACGGATTTTGAGTTGATTCTATTAGGCTCCCATTTTCAGAATTTTCAAGCTATGTTTTTGAAACTTTTACAGAAGTTGCTCTATACATTTAGCTAACACAATATGCAAATGACATTTTGATATCGTTGACGCATGCGCAATGAAAAATTATTTACTAAACACTCATTTTTCATACAATTTTTATTATTTTTAAATTCTGATGACAGGGTATTGTGTACAATGATGTTTGTCATATTTTCAGAAAATAACATTAATTTATAATGAGAACTCTGCAAATTATAAGCAAAAAACTTGGAAAAATTTAGGACTGTTTTTATAAAAACCTTAATTTCTCTACGAGTATACATGCTATCCTTGTAAAAATTAACACAGTACATTACAATAAGCCAATTAATCATAATGTGCAGTTTGAACGCTTTTGCTACATTAGTTTTGACAGGGTTATCCAAAAGATCTTCGTTCTTTTTCAATTTGTTGACGGTCCCCTGTTCGATTTCGGGGAAAACTCTTCACGAAAATATGTGACGCGTACTATTTTGTTTACACACCTGGAGTTTCAGCACACTCCGATTCATATTTCTTTCATTACTTAAAAATAATTACTTAATTACCAATTATGCTTAACTTTTGGACACCAGTGTATATTTGTTTTTTTTTTTCAATTCAACTTCACAGCAAAACCTTACCTGATGTACGGAAACGGATGCCATATTCGGGTTCCTGGAGGGTGAAATATCTTAAATTCATCAAAACATATCAGACCATTAAAAAAAATTTTTTTTGTTGTCCTGTGTAATCTAAGAATACAGCATATACCTCACTACACGCTACACATTATCCACTGCTATATACCTATAATTATTGCGTTTTTATCAAAGTTTATAAAGTACAAGCACCGTTGTTCTTATTCATAAATATTCTGACCAGTTTATCCCGAGTTTCTTTTCATGCGTGAGGAAAAGGAGGCTAATTTCATTGGTTGTAAAATGTTTACGAATTACTCCTTACGAAATTATCCTTCAACAGTAGGAATTTTCCGTGATTTGATTAAAAATGAACAAATAGCAGTTAAAACGGAAAATGTTCATGAAAAATTACCGGAATAATATGCGTCAATTCACACTTTTTGAGAGTGTATGAAAAAATATTAACTTTTTTTGTGCTGGCTTAGTAAAGGATGGCGAAGTGGCGTAGATTTTAGGCGGGGGTTGGATTATAGATATTTATGATCGATTAGTTACTGTAACTCAGAATAACAAATAGGGAAGACAATGTCAATAATTCTAATAAATTTTTGTATATTAATGTATTTTTTACATTTAATATTTTTTCATAAATTTAAACAATTGAAAAAATTTTGATATTTTCAACTTTTTAATAAAAAAAAAAATTAACCATTTCGGAACTTGTGATACATATTATACATTGTCAAAAGAAACATGTTGGTTTGTTTTTGGCACCATTAATACATAATATTTGACTTTTTTAATTAGAGTAATTTTTGGTATCTCACAAGTATCCGACTGTTTAAAAACGAGGTGTATCCCAAATAAATTTTTTGTATGTAACACAGTCTTGAAAGAGTTAAGCTGTAATGATTATTTGCTGGAAGAGGGGACGTTTGAATTTTCATAGCGGAAGAATGATGTAGAAAATTATTTCTTCATTATTACAATAAAATATCAAATGTAACAAAATATATAAACAAAAACATAATTGGCAGAAGAAACTAATCAAATCTATTTATTTCTTACATATTTTTAAGCCCGAGAAGTGGTATTTATTAATATATATATATATTTCATTCAGTTTGTTGTTCTACGTTTAATGTTAAATTTTTGTAACAAATAAGTTAAGCCAATTAAACCTTACATATATATATATACTTAAAGCATATACTAAAAAATTAGGTTCCGTACAAAAGAAATCGAAATAAACTTCAGACTTTTTTTCATTTTTAAGATACAAATATTGTATTCTTATGATTAGTGTGTAAAAATGATAATGCACATGTAAAAAACATTTTTTTATACATAAAATCTAAGATCTATTTCGATTTAATTAGAAGGGAATCAACTGAAAAGTATTTTCTCCCGCCATCTTTTTCAAGAGAAAGAAAAGTTCTCTCATATTTTTCTAACAATAGAAAATAAAATGAGGAAGTATAATTTTCTTCTTCTGCAAAAAGTTTACTCCACAAAATAGAAAATGGGATGAAAATAGCGCTCATTGTGTCACAAATGATGCAAAGAAATTCTCGTCCTTCAATCAGTCTTTTTCGAATGGAATGCTTAAAAGAAAATCGATGCTAAAAAGCTGACAAAGGTGTGAAAAATAAAGAAGTCTGATCGATTATGTAACAGAATATAATAATAAAAGATAAGGGAATGCGTAGCAAAATGAATGGAGCAAACTGAGTCAGAATGCTTACGTAAATTTGGACACTAACTAGTCTAAATTCAACTAACGATTAGTTAACAAATTCGTACTTAAATTGAGATTAATTAATTTCATTTTTGATGAAGCAGAAAGTTATTTAAAAAAATATAATGACAAAGTTACTTTAACAACATTTCATAAAATTTCTGTAAGGTTTAAAAAAAGTTATTAGATACTGCGACAAAAAAAGTATCCAAAATGGTGGCATAAAACGAAAGGTAGGGGGAACTGGGGTACATTGATACATGGGGCACATTGATACACCCCCTCTACCGCTCACAGGGTCATTACAGGAAATTTCACAACAGCTCCAAAAGATGATGCTAGTGTATTCAACTACATACAGAAAATCTTGGAATGATTCAGTAGTTTGATGAAATGGGACGGGTGATTTATTGTTTTTGTTGTTCAAAAGTAAATATGAGTTGTACAATTGAAATGCTATTATATAACTGTTCCAGTATTTTCAACCAAAATGAATACTCTCCCTGGTAAGTACAGCTACTCTTTATCAGTTCTTCATTATTTATTGTTAGATATATTGTGAAGTGTTGGATTTGAGACTCATTTTATTCAAAATCGCTGTATGGGGCACATTGATACAGTCTATGACGGGGCACATTGATACAGCCTAAATCCTTTAATAGTTCATATTTTCATTATCTTTTATTATTTTTTTTTACCATACACTCCTTAATCCAACCTTTTTTTTCACGAAAAATTTCTAATATTAGTTTTTATTGAAGTGAAATAGCTCTAATTTCTTTATATTAGAACATTTTATAGTATTTTTGAAAACAGAAGACGTAGGAACTTACCCAGCATCTAGTGCTAGTAGAACTAATAAAAGAAAAGGACGCCATTCTGGCAAATCTCGAATTTATATCGATTCTCCAGAGAAAAAAGTATTTTCGACATGCGAAATGTTAAGTAAGAGAAACAAACTGCAGAACAGAAAATGATACTTATATTATAAACAGAATTTTTAATATAATTATCCTTTATTTTCGGTTTATGAACCTATTTATAAACAGAAAAACTGGTAATTTTTTCATCTTTCATAAGAAAGAAGATAATGCTGGGGTTGAAATGCTAGATATGACAAAGTTACCACAGCCAACATCAGACAAGAAACAGACAGAACATCAGGTCATAATATATTTAATTTTGATTGCTTTAATATTGCTTAAAAATAAATTGTGGGTGATTTGAATTTTTATAAATAAATATAAAATGGTTTTCTAATTCCTTTTCTATGAAAAATATGCATTGGTATTATTTTGTCGTCATTTTTCTCAAACGTATCAATCTGCCCCGGGGATGGGGCACATTGATACAAATGACTTTTTTTGATTTTTTTAAAATTGCATGCAAAAATACTATATAAAACAATGATTGTACATTTTTATAACATACTACACAAGTTTTGCTGTCACCTCATGGAAAAAAAACTTGAATTTTCTACTTTCTTGACACCAAAAAAAATCTTAGAAAAAAACTGTATCAATGTACCCCAGTTCCCCCTATATATTTATTGCATCTTTTTCAAAGTAATTTCCTCTGACTGCAATTCACATCTATCAAAGATTTTTCTATTCATCCAAACATGATTTACAGTCGTTTTTGTAAAAACTTTCAAATTTTCTTTTCATCGGCCGGCAACCGATGGAGTTCCCCATCATGGTTTATTAGTGGGAAATTACAGGGCTAGGACATCGTCCAGGGTAGCTTAGATGGAAGAGCAACAGCACTGTACGCTGTCCACCCAGGTTCGATTCATGGCCCCGGCTGATCTTTCACTCCATGTTGGGTTGTTGTATTGTGTTTATATCTGCTTTTATATAGATGTACCTTTAATAATTTATTAAATTCAGACGTTAATTTCTGTGTTCTTTAAAAAATTATGTTTATATATTAAATTCAGTAATACAAAAGTAATATTAATCCATCTTAACAAGAGCATAATCACCAGAGCAACATAGAATTATTACCTATCATGGGATATCATTAAATTAATTCATATAGCATTTAACAGAATGAAGAAAACATTTATTAATATCTTTTTAAGTTTTAATTTGATTTTCATAACATTTGAAAACATTTTTACAACATTTATTGCCTTTTTTTAAATTTTAAAGATAACACTTTTCTGTTCAAAATAAGATACTTAATTTTGAAATATGTATTCATATTTTTGTGGCAGCCTTTTGATAATTTCCCCATATATTTTACGAGTTTCCTTTATGACGATTATATATTGGTCTCATTTAATCAAAATCTACTCTTCTTTGACATAGAATTTTATTTCTTAATAACAATAAGAAACAAACAACCTATCAAAAAAAAAAAAAAAAAATACTAAGAATTGTTAGAACCGGTTCTGAAATTGAAACAATCATAATATAAAAAATATAGAAGCAAAATCGGAAAAGTAAAAACTAGCCCGGTTGTAAGTCCTCCTCAGTTATCCTACGCCCAATCCACGAAAAAACGGACATGAGGGTGAAAATTTAAATTTCTTTAAATATGATTGAAATTTTGCACATTAATTGTTAGGAGCATACTATTTCATATTTTATCAAAAAAGAATTAAATTTTTGTCATTAACATACTTATTTTAATTAATAAAGTGACACTATGACTTAGTAAAATAGACTGCGGCAAAAATCTTTACATTTCATGGCCTCGTACAGCTGAACAAACATTCTGAAAATCTCCAAACTTGGATATATATGATCTGACAGCTATTATCGAGAGTTTTTGTCTGCAGAGAAGTGTTCACTAATCTTCATTACAAAAGGTAAGCATATTTAATTACTCTTAATTATTGTGTTACACCCGCAACAAAAAGTTACATTTATATCTCTGCAGAAAAATATTTTTGATTTAAAGTTATGAAATTTTAAATTCAAAAATAGTTTATTAAGATACTTTGAATTAAAGACACAAAAGAAATTAATTAATATTTTAATTATAATTATTGAGCGTTGCGGGCGTGACATGTGTCTGTTGCGGGTGTGACATTTAATTAAAGTCACACCCGCAACGTCTTTTAAAATTGATTACAAATGCATATTTGAACAAATTATATGTAAATTTATAAAAGAATAATATGCTGGAAAACATGTACTTGGCAGCTTTAACTATACCCTTTGGTCATGGGTGCAAGTTTAAAATTTTGCCAAGACTGAAAATATTTTGACCCCCCCCCCCCCCAAACTGAGTGAGAACATAAGCACGTAAATCATGTTTTTCCCACGACCATATGACGAAATAAGTTTTTTCCCCTGATGTTTCGGCAAAATTTGCGACTTTTCTATGATATTTTGCCAAAATTTGTGTTTTTTCTACGATTTTAAACCGAAACTTGCGATTTTCAACTATTTTTCAGCAGAAATCTGCGATTTTTCGATGAAATCCAAGTATTTTATACGATTTTTTGACGAAATTCGCGCCTTTTTCGCAATCCTTGGACAGAAATCGCGCCTTTTTCGCTATCCTTTGACAAAAATCGCGTTTTCTTTGCTATCATTTGATGAAAATCGTGGGATTTTTTGCGATCATTTCACGAAAATCGCGTTTTTTTCTCGATCTTTTGGCAAAATTCGCGTCTTTTCTACGATTCTTCGATTAAATTCACATCGTTATTGCGATCCTTTGACAAAAATGGTACTTATTTTGTATTATTTGACCGGAAATAGAGTCTCTTTCGCAATTATTCGACGGAAATAGCGTCTTTTTTGCGATCTTTTAACAGAAATCGCGTCTTTTTTGCGTTCTTTTAACAGAAATCGCGTCTTTTCACGATGTTTTGGCAAAATTCGCGTCTTTTACACGATCCTTTGACAAAATTCACGTCTTTTCTACCATCCTTTGATTAAATTCACGTCTATTTTGCTATCATTTGACAAAAATTGCATCTATTTAGTATTCTTTGACCGGAAATAGCATCTTTTTCGCGATTCTTCGACGGAAATAGCGTCTTTTTCGCAATTCTCCCGACAGGAATTTCGTTTTTTCTGTAACCTTTTGACAGAAAACTCATCTTTTTTAGAATCCTTTGACAGAGACCGCGTCTATTTCGCATTCTCTGTACCGAGATGACGTCTTTTCCGCTATCTTTTAATAGGAATCTCGTTTTCTTCGCAAGCTTTTGACAAAAATCGCGCCTTTTTTCGCAATTCTTTGATGATATTGAAGTGTTTTTCGCGATCTTTCGACAGAAATAGCGTGTTTTTCGCGATCCTTCGTCAGGAATCGCGTTTTTTTCCGCAAGCTTTTGACAGCAAACGTGTCTTTTTTTGCAATTCTTTGACAGAAACAGCACTTTTTTCCGCGATCATTTCACGAAAATAATGATTTTTTCCCGCTATCCTTTGACGAAAAGCGCGTGTTTTTCGCGATCCGCTTCAGTCCTCGAAGATTTTTCCGTCTCGCTTCCGTCCTCGGGAATTTTTAAAAGACGGAATTCTGTCTCAGGACGGAAAAACTTGCGCCCATGCCTTTGGTTTAATAGAGGGAATTCCAGTTAATAAATAAAAATTTTCATCATCTGAGCATGTGACACTGTGTGCAGTTGATTTATTCAGTTTGGATTGATAAAATTGTTGCTTTACTGCAAGAAAATAATTTTATTAGTGATATATGATTAAGAAATTAATTTAAAAGGTAAGATTTTTATAGATATTAAAAAAAGAAAATTACGAAACAATATTTTAGCAATTTTCTTTAAATTTGTTATTTTTTTTTTTTTTTTTTTTTTATACATTTTTTTAATTTTGTTATTTGATAGTATTTATCTTATATATATGTTTTTAGTTTTTTTAAATAAGTAAATCAATATTAGGTGAAGATTTTTTTTTCTCTTTTAATTCAAATTAAATAAAACGTAGAAGTAAGAATAATAGAAACTGTTAAAATGTTTATCAAGTTAGCATAAAATGTATATAGTCAGTTTGAAATTAACTAAAATTTAACATAATTAACTTTGTGTAAGATTAGAAATTTGAAGGGATAACTATTATTATACTTTTTCAAGAGAAAGAAAAGTTCTCTCATATTTTTCTAACAATAGAAAATAAAATGAGGAAGTATAATTTTCTTCTTCTGCAAAAAGTTTACTCCACAAAATAGAAAATGGGATGAAAATAGCGCTCATTGTGTCACAAATGATGCAAAGAAATTCTCGTCCTTCAATCAGTCTTTTTCGAATGGAATGCTTAAAAGAAAATCGATGCTAAAAAGCTGACAAAGGTGTGAAAAATAAAGAAGTCTGATCGATTATGTAACAGAATATAATAATAAAAGATAAGGGAATGCGTAGCAAAATGAATGGAGCAAACTGAGTCAGAATGCTTACGTAAATTTGGACACTAACTAGTCTAAATTCAACTAACGATTAGTTAACAAATTCGTACTTAAATTGAGATTAATTAATTTCATTTTTGATGAAGCAGAAAGTTATTTAAAAAAATATAATGACAAAGTTACTTTAACAACATTTCATAAAATTTCTGTAAGGTTTAAAAAAAGTTATTAGATACTGCGACAAAAAAAGTATCCAAAATGGTGGCATAAAACGAAAGGTAGGGGGAACTGGGGTACATTGATACATGGGGCACATTGATACACCCCCTCTACCGCTCACAGGGTCATTACAGGAAATTTCACAACAGCTCCAAAAGATGATGCTAGTGTATTCAACTACATACAGAAAATCTTGGAATGATTCAGTAGTTTGATGAAATGGGACGGGTGATTTATTGTTTTTGTTGTTCAAAAGTAAATATGAGTTGTACAATTGAAATGCTATTATATAACTGTTCCAGTATTTTCAACCAAAATGAATACTCTCCCTGGTAAGTACAGCTACTCTTTATCAGTTCTTCATTATTTATTGTTAGATATATTGTGAAGTGTTGGATTTGAGACTCATTTTATTCAAAATCGCTGTATGGGGCACATTGATACAGTCTATGACGGGGCACATTGATACAGCCTAAATCCTTTAATAGTTCATATTTTCATTATCTTTTATTATTTTTTTTTACCATACACTCCTTAATCCAACCTTTTTTTTCACGAAAAATTTCTAATATTAGTTTTTATTGAAGTGAAATAGCTCTAATTTCTTTATATTAGAACATTTTATAGTATTTTTGAAAACAGAAGACGTAGGAACTTACCCAGCATCTAGTGCTAGTAGAACTAATAAAAGAAAAGGACGCCATTCTGGCAAATCTCGAATTTATATCGATTCTCCAGAGAAAAAAGTATTTTCGACATGCGAAATGTTAAGTAAGAGAAACAAACTGCAGAACAGAAAATGATACTTATATTATAAACAGAATTTTTAATATAATTATCCTTTATTTTCGGTTTATGAACCTATTTATAAACAGAAAAACTGGTAATTTTTTCATCTTTCATAAGAAAGAAGATAATGCTGGGGTTGAAATGCTAGATATGACAAAGTTACCACAGCCAACATCAGACAAGAAACAGACAGAACATCAGGTCATAATATATTTAATTTTGATTGCTTTAATATTGCTTAAAAATAAATTGTGGGTGATTTGAATTTTTATAAATAAATATAAAATGGTTTTCTAATTCCTTTTCTATGAAAAATATGCATTGGTATTATTTTGTCGTCATTTTTCTCAAACGTATCAATCTGCCCCGGGGATGGGGCACATTGATACAAATGACTTTTTTTGATTTTTTTAAAATTGCATGCAAAAATACTATATAAAACAATGATTGTACATTTTTATAACATACTACACAAGTTTTGCTGTCACCTCATGGAAAAAAAACTTGAATTTTCTACTTTCTTGACACCAAAAAAAATCTTAGAAAAAAACTGTATCAATGTACCCCAGTTCCCCCTATATATTTATTGCATCTTTTTCAAAGTAATTTCCTCTGACTGCAATTCACATCTATCAAAGATTTTTCTATTCATCCAAACATGATTTACAGTCGTTTTTGTAAAAACTTTCAAATTTTCTTTTCATCGGCCGGCAACCGATGGAGTTCCCCATCATGGTTTATTAGTGGGAAATTACAGGGCTAGGACATCGTCCAGGGTAGCTTAGATGGAAGAGCAACAGCACTGTACGCTGTCCACCCAGGTTCGATTCATGGCCCCGGCTGATCTTTCACTCCATGTTGGGTTGTTGTATTGTGTTTATATCTGCTTTTATATAGATGTACCTTTAATAATTTATTAAATTCAGACGTTAATTTCTGTGTTCTTTAAAAAATTATGTTTATATATTAAATTCAGTAATACAAAAGTAATATTAATCCATCTTAACAAGAGCATAATCACCAGAGCAACATAGAATTATTACCTATCATGGGATATCATTAAATTAATTCATATAGCATTTAACAGAATGAAGAAAACATTTATTAATATCTTTTTAAGTTTTAATTTGATTTTCATAACATTTGAAAACATTTTTACAACATTTATTGCCTTTTTTTAAATTTTAAAGATAACACTTTTCTGTTCAAAATAAGATACTTAATTTTGAAATATGTATTCATATTTTTGTGGCAGCCTTTTGATAATTTCCCCATATATTTTACGAGTTTCCTTTATGACGATTATATATTGGTCTCATTTAATCAAAATCTACTCTTCTTTGACATAGAATTTTATTTCTTAATAACAATAAGAAACAAACAACCTATCAAAAAAAAAAAAAAAAAAATACTAAGAATTGTTAGAACCGGTTCTGAAATTGAAACAATCATAATATAAAAAATATAGAAGCAAAATCGGAAAAGTAAAAACTAGCCCGGTTGTAAGTCCTCCTCAGTTATCCTACGCCCAATCCACGAAAAAACGGACATGAGGGTGAAAATTTAAATTTCTTTAAATATGATTGAAATTTTGCACATTAATTGTTAGGAGCATACTATTTCATATTTTATCAAAAAAGAATTAAATTTTTGTCATTAACATACTTATTTTAATTAATAAAGTGACACTATGACTTAGTAAAATAGACTGCGGCAAAAATCTTTACATTTCATGGCCTCGTACAGCTGAACAAACATTCTGAAAATCTCCAAACTTGGATATATATGATCTGACAGCTATTATCGAGAGTTTTTGTCTGCAGAGAAGTGTTCACTAATCTTCATTACAAAAGGTAAGCATATTTAATTACTCTTAATTATTGTGTTACACCCGCAACAAAAAGTTACATTTATATCTCTGCAGAAAAATATTTTTGATTTAAAGTTATGAAATTTTAAATTCAAAAATAGTTTATTAAGATACTTTGAATTAAAGACACAAAAGAAATTAATTAATATTTTAATTATAATTATTGAGCGTTGCGGGCGTGACATGTGTCTGTTGCGGGTGTGACATTTAATTAAAGTCACACCCGCAACGTCTTTTAAAATTGATTACAAATGCATATTTGAACAAATTATATGTAAATTTATAAAAGAATAATATGCTGGAAAACATGTACTTGGCAGCTTTAACTATACCCTTTGGTCATGGGTGCAAGTTTAAAATTTTGCCAAGACTGAAAATATTTTGACCCCCCCCCCCAAACTGAGTGAGAACATAAGCACGTAAATCATGTTTTTCCCACGACCATATGACGAAATAAGTTTTTTCCCCTGATGTTTCGGCAAAATTTGCGACTTTTCTATGATATTTTGCCAAAATTTGTGTTTTTTCTACGATTTTAAACCGAAACTTGCGATTTTCAACTATTTTTCAGCAGAAATCTGCGATTTTTCGATGAAATCCAAGTATTTTATACGATTTTTTGACGAAATTCGCGCCTTTTTCGCAATCCTTGGACAGAAATCGCGCCTTTTTCGCTATCCTTTGACAAAAATCGCGTTTTCTTTGCTATCATTTGATGAAAATCGTGGGATTTTTTGCGATCATTTCACGAAAATCGCGTTTTTTTCTCGATCTTTTGGCAAAATTCGCGTCTTTTCTACGATTCTTCGATTAAATTCACATCGTTATTGCGATCCTTTGACAAAAATGGTACTTATTTTGTATTATTTGACCGGAAATAGAGTCTCTTTCGCAATTATTCGACGGAAATAGCGTCTTTTTTGCGATCTTTTAACAGAAATCGCGTCTTTTTTGCGTTCTTTTAACAGAAATCGCGTCTTTTCACGATGTTTTGGCAAAATTCGCGTCTTTTACACGATCCTTTGACAAAATTCACGTCTTTTCTACCATCCTTTGATTAAATTCACGTCTATTTTGCTATCATTTGACAAAAATTGCATCTATTTAGTATTCTTTGACCGGAAATAGCATCTTTTTCGCGATTCTTCGACGGAAATAGCGTCTTTTTCGCAATTCTCCCGACAGGAATTTCGTTTTTTCTGTAACCTTTTGACAGAAAACTCATCTTTTTTAGAATCCTTTGACAGAGACCGCGTCTATTTCGCATTCTCTGTACCGAGATGACGTCTTTTCCGCTATCTTTTAATAGGAATCTCGTTTTCTTCGCAAGCTTTTGACAAAAATCGCGCCTTTTTTCGCAATTCTTTGATGATATTGAAGTGTTTTTCGCGATCTTTCGACAGAAATAGCGTGTTTTTCGCGATCCTTCGTCAGGAATCGCGTTTTTTTCCGCAAGCTTTTGACAGCAAACGTGTCTTTTTTTGCAATTCTTTGACAGAAACAGCACTTTTTTCCGCGATCATTTCACGAAAATAATGATTTTTTCCCGCTATCCTTTGACGAAAAGCGCGTGTTTTTCGCGATCCGCTTCAGTCCTCGAAGATTTTTCCGTCTCGCTTCCGTCCTCGGGAATTTTTAAAAGACGGAATTCCGTCTCAGGACGGAAAAACTTGCACCCATGCCTTTGGTTTAATAGAGGGAATTCCAGTTAATAAATAAAAATTTTCATCATCTGAGCATGTGACACTGTGTGCAGTTGATTTATTCAGTTTGGATTGATAAAATTGTTGCTTTACTGCAAGAAAATAATTTTATTAGTGATATATGATTAAGAAATTAATTTAAAAGGTAAGATTTTTATAGATATTAAAAAAAGAAAATTACGAAACAATATTTTAGCAATTTTCTTTAAATTTGTTATTTTTTTTTTTTTTTTTTTTTTTATACATTTTTTTAATTTTGTTATTTGATAGTATTTATCTTATATATATGTTTTTAGTTTTTTTAAATAAGTAAATCAATATTAGGTGAAGATTTTTTTTTCTCTTTTAATTCAAATTAAATAAAACGTAGAAGTAAGAATAATAGAAACTGTTAAAATGTTTATCAAGTTAGCATAAAATGTATATAGTCAGTTTGAAATTAACTAAAATTTAACATAATTAACTTTGTGTAAGATTAGAAATTTGAAGGGATAACTATTAAAAATTTGTTAAGCTTATATTTGTGGACTGGAAGTGCTATATTTATTAAGTTTACACATTAATTTCTTCTATTTTGCAGAGAATGAAGAGTACAGAAAGATCACGATATCATTGAAAAAAGATTAAGGAAAACCCTTTTAAATATGAAGCATATCTACAACAAGAGAAGGAAAGAGACAAAGCAAGGAGACAAAAGAAGAGTATTTTAAAAAATCATGGTAAAGGATGGCAATCTTTTTGCATTTCATCTGATGGTAAAGGAGTTGTCGATGGGGTTGGTGCAGTTGCCAAGAAAATGGTAACACTAGCAATGCTCTGTAACTATAAATTCAGCTTCAGATTTTGCCATGTGTGTAGAAAAAGTCCTAAAAAATATAAAAGAACTTTGCTGAATGTGAAATTTCAGAAGATATTGTGAAAATGCTTCATGAATGCTGGCACCAAGCACAATCGGAGCTCAACATTCAATCGATACATCATGTTGTTTTATTGACGTAGGAACAATTATTGTAGCAATAACTTCAGAAAGTGATCACAAGAAAATTTGTTTGTTACCATATTTTGTCAAAAATATAATATCCAATGATAAGAGTGCAGTTGGAGGTTTTTAGAAGTTGTTTTATTCTTCACATTAAAAAAGTGAGAACTTTGATGGACAAATAAGACAAATGAATGGGGATATTATAGAATAAGAGTATCGGAATAAAAATCAAGAAAATATGTATATTTGGCTCATTCAGATGTATCCATACTTTGACAAGGATGTAATATCCAACGATGAATGTGCAGTTGGAGATTTTGTAGAAGTTGTTTTATTCTCGACATTAAAAAAGGGAAAATTTTGATAAACAAATAAGACAAATGGATGGTGACGATATAGAATTAGAATGTTTGAAAAAAAATTTAAGAAAACGTGCATATTTGGCCCAGTCAGTCAGATGCATCCTAAGAAAAAAAAGAGCATTTTGGTAAAAAAAACCTAACACCACCAAAAATTATAAATTCAAGATTGGAAATGAATTTTTTTTTCCTCTCTAGATATTATAATTGTAATATTGATTAATTCTTTAATAAAAAAAATCTGCCTTGAAAATATTTGTGTATGTCGTTATTTTATTGGCTATACAAGTCACACCCGCAACGAAAATTCTGAATATTTTCCACAAAAGCAAGAATTGAGTAAGTAATTTAATTTTTTCATAGAATAATTATTTAAGTATTACTGTCTAATATATAAAAATATCAAGTCACTCAGTTGTCATAATTCACACAGTTTTGCATTTTTGCACTGAAAGATGAAAATGTATGTCCTTTTTATGTCACACCCGCAACAGGCAGAATTTTTTTTTTTTTTTTTTTTTTTCTTTTTTAAATAAATAAATAAATGATATATCGGACAATTTTCAGATTTGGATAAATGTATGTGTAAGTGGTCTACATTGAAATTCATACAAATTGAAACCAATGCTCAAAAATTTTTTTGCTGGTGACTAAATTAAGTTGTGTAAATGTCACAACCGCAACTTTGAATTGGGCGCCTATGAAAAAAAAAATCATGTAAAAATATTAAAATTTGAGCAAGATATTTGAAAAGAACATTCCCATAAACTTAACATTATCATCCTGGTCTTTTTTCAGTGACTAGTGTGGGGTATACTAGTCACTGAAAAAGACCGGGATGATAATGTTAAGTCTATGAGGGAATTCTTTTCAAACATCTCGCTCAAATTCTAATATTTTTACATGAATTTTTTTTTTTTTTTGGCTGTTGTTGCATAGGATAGCTGAGGACGATCTACAACTGGGCTAGTTTTTACTTTTTCAGTTTTTGTTTCAAATAAAAAAATAGTTTAACTTTCGAAACTTGTTAGAACCGGTTCTGAAATTGAAACTATCATAATAAATAAAATATTAACAAAAATCGAAAAAGTAAAAACTAGTCTGGTTGTAGATCGTCCTCAGCTATCCTATGCAGAAAAATCGTATAAAAATATTAAATTTTGAACAAGATATTTGAAAAGAACGCCCCCATAGACTTAACATTATCATCCGGGTCTTTTTCAGTGGCTAGTGTTGCGTCTTGATGTTAAACCAATAGGGGCTGGGGCTTCCACAATTATTAAAACAGCAGGAATTGTGAATAGGGAGTGAACATTGGTGGTGGTGTTGCTGTCTTGCAAGTGGAAATCTATATCCACCAACCGGTCTGTGTGGGAGCATAAAGTTGAAAATAATTTCATTTAATTCGCAACTGATATCTATGACCTCTGTAATCCACCAATCACAGTCATATATACAGGTCACAAACATCCCTTTTTCTAAATTGTGTAGCTCAATATTTCGCATTTAAGAGATCTTCGTCGGACAAATGAAAATTGTCCTTTCTTGCTTTTCAAGGTACAAGCAACATAGATTCCCCCATCAACTATGATATTAATAAATGTTTCTTTCATTCGATTAAATTCTATCATACGTAATTAATTCAGTGATATAACATGAAAGGCAATGATTCTTGGTTGTCCAGGCGATTGCGTTCGTTTTTTTTTATGGATATTCATATTACTTCCGTATTACTGAATTTAATAAATAGAAACATAATAAATTTTGCATTCATGCCTGTTTGCCCAAGATTGTAACACTTATTGCACCAACATCTAAATATTTATAAAACTAGTTATAGAAAGAACGCCCCTCATTTGACGCGCAATTTCTAACTTGTTTATAATATGCAGTAGGCAACATATAGTTCCTGTAAAGTTCTCTGAATTTTGAAATGTTTCTAAAATTTGTTAATCTAGTGGAAGTTCTCCTTTACAGTGAAGGTATTGGTAGTATTAATTATCAATGGTATCTATTAACAGTAAAAAAAAAATGTAATTGGCATTTTTGAGGAAAAAAAATCTTTGATTAAAAAAATTTTTTTAGAAGGCTGCAGCAAAAAAAGAAATAAATAAAATAAATGCATATTTCAAAATGGAGCATATCTCTTTAAACAGAAAGACATTATCTTTAAAAAAATATCTTGCACCGTTTCGGAGATAGAGCAGTTTAAAAATTGTATCGAAAATCGCGAATGAGAAATGGTGCCCGTGATGCAATCTTTGGAACCCTGTGTCTCAGGCCAGGAATTTTTTGGGGCAAAACAAAAAAGATACAAGTATTTTTTTCTGAATTTTAACATATGTTCAATAAAAAAATCCCTGTCGGCTGGGCCTATAGGCGGAGGTAGATTTCGAAGAGTGCTCATTTCAAAAAAAAAAAAAAAAAAAAAAAAAAAAAAAAAAAAAAAAAAAATATATATATATATATATATATATATATATATATATGTAATAAAATAAAAAAAAATTTCGCCATTTTTTTTTTGTTCTCTCTTAGCTTCAATTCTAAATTTGTGGAACATATTTCAATCTTAGTTTCGTAACTTGTAACAGCTAAAATTCTTTTTTCTTACTTTAGTTATTAATAAATTATTTCTTGCTTCTTAAAAAGGCGGGAGGTATTTCGTAAGTTTTTTACTTTCTGGAATATTCCTGGGATTTTAATTTTATTTTTAACATCGCGTGACAGGTGTTACTACGCGTAGCTAAAAGGTTTGTTCTTCCGAGGAAAAAATATAGTTCTTGCCAAGGACCGCCTGCTACGACCAATTAGAATTGATCATTTTTGTCCGTTTGAGGCTCGAGTTCATCCTAATTGGTTTTTTGAAATGATTGACGCGGAGTAGGAGGGCGCTAGTTTTGTCGTGAAAATGATTTTTTCATTTGGTCTTTTAGGAGGTTAGAATGCAACTCTCCTTTAAACTACTCGGAAGCCATGTCATTTTTTCCGAGAATGCGATTGACTTTTAAAATATTAGGATGCTGTTTCTTTTTTTTCCCCGAAAAATTCTAATATCTTGGAATGCAGCTTAATCACGAAGTTTTGGAAAATTTGATGATCAGGCCAAGGTGAATGTGGGGAAGAACTTACGTAGTTTATGAGTTAATAAATAAAGGAATTGAAAGACTCATGGATTTTGGTTTTTATAATGGGGAAATTCCCCAATGCAACTCTTCCACTGCTTGCCAACTGCCGGAGCGACTACTCTGCTCGTGCTGCTGCTGATTCTTAGAAGTAACATTCTTGGAAGTTTACGGAACATAGCTTTCGTCGAATTATTATTACATATATATATATATATATATATATATATATATATACTTATATATGATTAGAGATAAACCCAGTTTAAAAACTTCATTTGGCCGGTAATGAAAAATTTTTAATTTCATTTTTCTCCAAAAACTGGTTTTATCAGAATCATCTTAAGAAAAATTCAGCTCAAATGCCCATTTTGACAACATATTTTGAAATAAATTCTGAATTTACTAAAAAATCGACCAAAACAGTACATTATACAGTTCCTAAATAACAAAAAACTAAGTTGAATGCATTTGAGAAAAAAAATTGAATTTAAAAATGAGTCATAAAATAACCGATTTGTTGTTTGAATACATCCTTAATTCTTTAATCATGATTGCTTCGGAAAATTTTGTGCGAAATACTCACTTTGACAGCATTTTTAAAAATACACTGGTGTCCAAAATTTAAGCATAATAGGTAATTAAATAATTATTTTTAAGTAATGAAAGAAATATGAATCGGAATGTGCTGAAACTCCAGGTATGTAAACAAAATAGTACGCGTCACATATTTTCGCGAAGAGTTTTCCCCGAAATCGAACAGGGGACCGTCAACAAATTGAAAAAGAACGAAGATCTTTTGGATAACCCTATCAAAATTAATGTAGCAAAAGCGTTCAAACTGCACATTATGATTAATTGGCTTATTGTAATGTACTGTGTTAATTTTTAGAAGGATAGCATGTATACTCGTAGAGAAATTAAGGTTTTTATAAAAACAGTCCTAAGTTTTTTGCTTATAATTTGCAGAGTTCTTAATATAAAATAGTGTTCTTTTTTGAAAAAATGGCAAACATCATTGTACACAATACCCTGTCATCAGAATTAAAAAATAATAAAAATTATATGACAAATGAGCAGGTTTACTAAATAATTTTTTACTGCGCATGCGTGAACGCTATTAAAATTTCATTTGCATATTATGTTAGTTAAATGTATAGAGCAACTTTTGTGAAAGTCTCAAAAACATAGCTTAAAATTTCTGAAAATTATCGTTGATAGAATGAGATCAAAATCCTTTATTCCCTAAATGAAGCAAAAAGATGAGGGGCTGTATCCATATTCCATTGTTTAGTTCCTACACAATATTGCACGTACAACTATATTTAGGTAAAACCCCTGATTTTTTTTGCTTCTTTAGGAATAACGGATTTTGAGTTTGTTCTATAGGCTCAATTTTCAGAATTTTTAAGCTATGTTTTTCAAACTTTTACAAAAGTTGCTCTATACATTTAGCTGACACAATATGCAAATGACATTTTGATATCGTTGACGCATGCGCAATGAAAAATTATTTACTAAACATACTCATTTTTCATACAATTTTTATTATTTTTAAATTCTGATGACAGGGTATTGTGAACAATGATGTTTGTCATATTTTCAGAAAAGAACATTATTTTATAATAAGAACTCTGCAAATTATAAGCAAAAAACTTGGAAAAATTTAGGACTGTTTTTATAAAAACCTTAAATTCTCTACGAGTATACATGCTATCCTTGTAAAAATTAACACAGTACATTACAATAAGCCAATTAATCATAATGTGCACTTTGAACGCTTTTGCTACATTAGTTTTGACAGGGTTATCCAAAAGATCTTCGTTCTTTTTCAATTTGTTGACGGTCCCCTGTTCGATTTCGGGGAAACCTCTTCGCGAAAATATGTGACGCGTACTATTTTGTTTACACACCTGGAGTTTCAGCACATTCCGATTCATATTTCTTTCATTACTTAAAAATAATTACTTAATTACTAATTATGCTTAAATTTTGGACACCAGTGTATATTCTATCTTTATCAAAAAACTGGCCAATGAGTCACAGTATATAGTTCCGAAATAAGAGGATCTGTAAATTGGATGCGTTTGAGAGCGAAAATGGATTTTAAAACGAGTCATAAAAAACGCAATTTGCTATGGGAAAACTTCCTTAAATTTTCAAATCACGAAGACTTCGGGAAATTCTGTTCAAAATACCCTATTTGGTAGCCTTTTTCGAAATATATTTTGTCTTTATCAAAAAACCGATCAATGCATCACATTATATAGTTCCTAAATAAGAGGATCTGTAAATTGGATGCGTTTGAGAACAAAAATGGATTTAAAAACGAGGCAGAAAAAAACGCAATTTCTTATTTGAATACTTCCTTAAATTTTCAGTCCCGATGACTTTGGGAAATTCTGTTCAAAATACCCTTTTTGGTAGCCTTTTTTGAAATATATTCTATCTTTATCAGAAAATTGACCAATGCGTCACTTTATAGTTTCTAAATAAGAGGATCTACCATTTGGATGCGTTTAAAATCAAAAATGAATTTAAAAATGAGTCAGAATATAAGCAGTTTGGATTTGAGGTTTTTTCTCCAACTCCTATTTTTGTTTAATTTCTTTTTCTATACGAATTGGTCCTATGAAAAACTTGTCAATATAAAAGTTGTAGATATTTTTGAGAAGATGTAAAATAAATTTAATCAGATTTGATATCTTATCTATCAGATTATGTACCAGTTTGGTGGAGATTGGTGAACAATTATAGAAATTATCGTGTCCATAAAAAAGTGAGATATATATAGGTTGATATATATAAAGGGTGATTCATAAAAGATGGACAGAACTTTAAGGGGTTATAGTACACTTAAAGACAAATAATATTAAATAGGAAACTAAATGTCCCAGACGTATTCCCAAGGAGATAGGGGGCATTAAAGTTTTGGGTCCGAAATTTCAAATGATTATAAAAAATGGAAAAATTGGACGTTTCGTTTGCGGTTTTTGCAAAAAATTTTCTTTATGCCAGTATTTTCTTGAAATAAAATTTTAAAGTTCAATTTCAAAAAATGCCGATAGGGGGCGCTTTAGACTTTGGAGTAACAAACAACTATTTTTTAACGTTATTTTTTGTATTTCTTTAAATGATTTCGAAAGCTTAGACTTAAATGTTGATCTAAAAATCTGAGTCCTAACGAGTAGTTAAGTAGCGTAAACTGAAATTTGAAACCCTTCTCCCCCCAGAACAAAAATCAGTTATTCCCGATCTTTGTGTCGTAGATTAGGCTCTAACTACTGCCGCGTTTTGCTAAAATTATTCTTTATGTCAGTATTTTCTTGAAAATAAATTTTAAAGAAAAGTTTCAAAAAATTCCGATAGAGGGCGCTTTAGACTTTGGAGTAACGAACAACTATTTTATACCGTTATTTTTTGTGTCTCATTAAATGCTTTCTAAAGCTTAGACTTAAACTTAAATTTTCAGCTCAAAATCTGAATCGCTGAGCGTGGTTCAGTAGCGAGGGGAGGGGGTTCAAATTTCAACTTCTGAACATAGTTCAGTTTGCACTACTTAACTATGCCTAACGATTCTGTGCTGTGATACGAGGCAAAAATACAACTTTCGTCAAGGACTGCATAGTCGGAATTCACTCATAAAGGCACTGGCACAGTTGGAAACGTCGCTCATGCAAACGTTAAAGCTCCATTCCTGACGCTAGTCACCGGGTGAAGAAGGAGACAGAAAGTATGCAAATGTCAAATGGGGAAGAAGAAGAACACGTATGCAAAATTTCGACACGATTCAGGCATAAAAACCACTGAACGGTGAGTCAAGTGTAAGTCGCTGTAGTAATGAATCGGAAGATGGTGCCCTTCACGAATAAGGAAAAGGCTGAGATGCATTTAATTTACGGAGCGGCAGATGGAAATGGTGCAGAGGCACAACGAATGTACGGAGAGCGATTTCCCAACAGGCGGTTGCCTAACCGCAAAACTTTCGAGCGCTTGCACAGACAGTTGTGTGAGACGGGATCATTTCTCGCTTCCCGGTCGAATGTAGGTCGTGCAAAAAAGGACGAATCAGTAGTTGTTGCAGAAGCCATTCTGGATGTAGTAGCGGCGCAGCCAAGTACAAGTACACGAACAGTGGCTAGGCAGGTGGATACCTCACAGTCCATGACTTGGAGGGTACTGAAGGATGAACATTTGCTCCCGTTTCATGTGCAACGAGTCCAGAAACTGTCTCCAGGGGATTATCCAAATCGTATTGAATTCGCCCGCTGGTTTCTGCAGCAGAACGCGCTAAATCCACATTTTGGACGAACTGTGCTTTTCACCGATGAATGTACCTTCACACGTGAAGGTACATTTAATACACACAATGCACATGTATGGGCGGATGTCAATCCACATGCTACATATCCACATGCTCATCAGAGACGCTTTTCCATCAATGTTTGGGCAGGAATCCTCGGAGAAAACCTAATCGGACCGTACCTTCTTCCTGAACGCCTCAACGGTAAAACATACCTCACATTTCTGCAACATGTGCTGCCAGACCTGTTAAACGTTGTTCCTCCACGCATCCGGCGGGTCATGTGGTTCCAGCACGATGGAGCGCCAGCCCATTACGTACGAGACGTCCGCAACTATCTGGACATCACATTTCCGAACAGATGGATTGGTCGAGGTGGTCCTGTTGCTTGGCCTGCTCGCTCGCCAGATCTTTCACCCCTCGATTTATTTTTTTGGGGACAATTGAAGGCTCTTATGTATGAGACACCCATTGAATCCCCCGAGGAACTGGTCGCCAGACTTTCCGCCGCTGTAGGGGAAGTGCTCGAAAAGCCTGATGTTTTCGCGAATGTTCGCCGTTCCATTCTTCGCCGTTGTTCTGCGTGCATAACCTCTGGTGGTCACAATTTTGAACATTTATTGTAATTACATGTTAATAAATATGCTTTGGTAACATAATCCTAATTTGTGTCTTTTTATCTCGTATCACAGCACACAATGTGTGGACATGGTAAACTGAACTGTGCTCAGGAGTAGAAATTTCAAACCCCTCTCCCCAGAAACTTAACCACGTCTAACGATTCAGATTTTGGGCTGAAAATTTAAGTCTAAGCTTTAGAAAGCATTTAATGAGACACAAAAAATAACGGTATAAAATAGTTGTTCGTTACTCCAAAGTCTAAAGCGCCCTCTATCGGAATTTTTTGAAAATTTTCTTTAAAATTTATTTTCAAGAAAATACTGACATAAAGAATAATTTTAGCAAAACGCGGCAGTAGTTAGAGCCTAATCTACGACACAAAGATCGGGAATAACTGATTTTTGTTCTGGGGGGAGAAGGGTTTCAAATTTCAGTTTACGCTACTTAACTACTCGTTAGGACTCAGATTTTTAGATCAAAATTTAAGTTTAAGTCTAAGCTTTCGAAATCATTTAAAGAAATACAAAAAATAACGTTAAAAAATAGTTGTTTGTTACTCCAAAGTCTAAAGCGCCCCCTATCGGCATTTTTTGAAATTGAACTTTAAAATTTTATTTTAAGAAAATACTGGCATAAAGAAAATTTTTTGCAAAAACCGCAAACGAATCGACCAATTTTTCCATTTTTTATAATCATTTGAAATTTCGGACCCTAAACTTTAATGCCCCCTATCTCCTTGGGAATACGTCTGGGACCCTTAGTCTCCTATTTAATATTATTTGTCTTTAAGTGTACTATAACCCCTTAAAGTTCTGCCCATCTTTTATGAATCACCCTGTATATATATCTATATATAAACTGGTGCGATTGCGATAGGTAGATTTCATACGAAATCTACCTAAAACTTTAGAGACTATGAAGGTAACCCCCCCCCCACCTGAATTCATCTCTGATTTTTCAAGATAACAATTTATGAATTTTTCGCAACATTTATGTGTTCCAGTAGCATGGGAGAAGTGAAAAATGTCATTAGAAGGTGATTTTGTACCGTCGCAATCGCTAAATTTTTGTACTTTGACCAGATTTGCCGTCACATCCTCTCTTGCAAATCAAATCCAGATTACTAATGTACTCAGAAATAGGAATTCTACTTACATCAATTTGCATTAATAAAATACACTCAAAAGTACGATCTAGCAAAGATTGGTATTAACAAAAATTACAATAGAATGAACAAAATTATCACCTATTAAGATAAGAAAATGTAATTCTATCGAGTTAATAATAGAGAACTATGTCAATTTTTTCTTTACTTAACTTATCAAATTACTAATTTCGCGCGATATGCCGCAACGTTTATAACTATTTCCTACCAGAATTAATTTTAAATAAAATGTTACTTGCTTGTGCTAAGCTCTCATTTGACTTCTTTTTTTCGATAAAATTTCTGCTTTGAAAAAGGTTTTACTAAGCCGCGGTGTATACGCGGGAAATTACGGTACTTTATTCTTATAAATATAGTACTTACCTGTAATATAATAGGTAATTACCTATTACAAAATTGAAAAATCCAAAATTTTCAAAAATATTTGTCAGCTAAATTAATGTGAAAAGTAATCAATTTCAGAATTTTTGAAGCGGCCAATAAAATAATATTTTTACTTGCGGATACTAAAATATGCGGTAATACAATTTATAGCAGCTGGTTTTTCCATGAATCATTAGAAAATAGTCCAGGCTATTATTTCTATTAGATTTTTTTTGTGGAACACTTTGGAACTTTTAAACTTTTTGATATTTAAAAGCAAAAAAATAGAATACTTTTAAAAAATATTTTAAGAAAAAATATAAAATTATTTTTTATGTGCTTAATATAATTTTTGTAATACATGCAAATAAAGTACAAACTATCATAGTGTGAATCCATTTTAAATTCTTAAAATCGGATTATATGGAGAAATATAGGCGTATTTAGAAGAACCGCCGTTATGCTATTTTTGGTCGCTCCAAAAGATATTTCTTGAAACATCCCTTGAAATAATGCCGCTTGTCAGAATAAAACAAAGCACTTTTTTTTAATACAGATTCTGACTCTCCAAACGTTATTCTAGCCAAATATACAGGGTGATTCAGCTCGTCGGTGACAAACTTTAAGGATCGATAGAGCACACCTAGACGAACATTTTTGAATAGGGAATGTAGGGTCCCTGACGCGATGGTAAGGCGCTAGGCGCTTTCGAAAATTTGGGTGCCGAAATTCGAAACGTCATAAAAACTAGGGAAATGGTTAGATTTTCTTGCTTGTTGCGTCGAAATGATTCTGTTTGTTTAGACTTTCTTCAGTACCAATTTGATAAGCGTATCTCTTAAAACATGGATAGGGGGCGCTGCAGACTTTGGAGAGCTAGACAACAACTTTAAGCCCGTTATTTTGATAATTTAACACATGCTCGCCAAAGTTTATACTCTAACTTAAAGTTTGAACCCAAAAGTAGAGCCCTGCAAAAAGCGTAAGAGCCGGAATAAAATGTCAAAGTACAGGGTGGTCGAAACTCGAAGGCTCCTAAGAGATAAACAAACAGATTTCTTGACTTATGGCATGCATTTTCATGATTCTGTTTGCTGGGGCTCTCTGAAACTCAGTTGAACGGTACAAAAAGAAACATCGATAGGGGGCGCTTTGGGCAAAAAACATAATTCGTTGACATTTCGGACGCTAACTGGAAACGGGGCGCTACGATCAGTTAGTAATAATGAAAACACATTTTCTACCTCTGCTCAACACTTCTGAATAAATTTAGACCAAAAACATCAATGATACTGGAAATTTATTTACAAAAAATAACACTACAGAAGATGCTCGAAATTTCGACCCTTGGGCCATGATGCAGGCTTCGCACCTCCGTCGCATTGAGGAGTGTGTGTTTCCAACAATGCCAGGAGTATCTCTGATCTGCCCTGCAGCTGCCACAATGCGCGCCACAAGTTCTTCAGCACTGCTGACAGGTGTATGGTATACCTCGGCCTTCAGGTAACCCCAAAGGAAGAAATCCAAGCAGGTGAGGTCTGGTGATCGGGCAGGCCAGTGAACTGGACCCCCACGCCCGATCCACCGCTGGCCATACCTTGCGTTTAGATGGAGACGCACGTCGTTCGTGTAATGGGCCGGAGCTCCATCGTGCTGGAACCACATCTGGCGACGCGAACCTTCGGGTACGTGCGCCTCCTCCAGAAGCTGCGGCAGCACTTGATCCAGGAAAATCAGGTAATTTCCACCTGTCAGCCGTTCAGGTAACAAATAAGGGCCAATGAGGCAATCCCCCAGAATGCCGGCCCACACATTTACTGAGAAACGCTCCTGGGCTGCTCGGCTTCTGGTTTCATGTGGATTTTCATCACACCACACATGACTGTTGTGGGCGTTCCACATTCCCTCCCGGCTGAAGGTGGACTCGTCCGTAAACAAAATGCTGTTTACAAAACGGGGATCCCTGGACCTCATCGCCAAGTACCATCTTGAGAATTCCACTCGAGGGCCAAAATCCTGCTCTCTGAGCAACTGCACCCGCTGGATGTGGTAGGGGTGCAGATTCCGGGAACGTAAGATGCGCCACGCAGTTGCTTGCGAAATGCCAACATGTCTGGCGATATCTCTCGTGCTAAGACCTGGGTTGTCCTCAACCAGGTTAAGCACAGCCTCTTCGTTGTCGGGGGTGCTCACTGATCGCTCCCGTTCAGGCCTGCCTCCGTCGAAAGATCCCGTTGTGGACAACCTCTGGTGTACTCGAGCGAAGAAGGCATGGCAGGGGATTTGCCTGTTGGGGTAACGCTCGGCGTACAACCGCTGAGCGGCTCGTCCATTACAACCAGCAGCGCCATACGCCAAATGCATGTCAGCCAATTCAGAGTTTGTGTACCGTTCCATCCTACTACCGATCTGCAGACAAGTAACCCGAAGCTTAAGTAGGTACCGCACGTTCAAAAGACGTGTCTGCGCATACAACTACGTCATCTCGCGTTGTCGTCTACGCATTACGTATCTTTTGCATATCGATATGGTACGATATCTTTTGCATAAATCAGCAAAAAGCACCTTATGTAAATTTTATTGCGCGCATTGTGCATGATTGAAACCAGCTATGTTTGTTAAAAAAAACAAACAAACTGCAGTTTTAATAGCTTCTTATGATAAGTAAATTACTCTCTTGTTTTGTTTCTAACTGATCGTAGCGCCCCGTTTCCAGTTAGCGTCCGAAATGTCAACGAATTATGTTTTTTGCCCAAAGCGCCCCCTATCGATGTTTCTTTTTGTACCGTTCAACTGAGTTTCAGAGAGCCCCAGCAAACAGAATCATGAAAATGCATGCCATAAGTCAAGAAATCTGTTTGTTTATCTCTTAGGAGCCTTCGAGTTTCGACTACCCTGTACTTTGACATTTTATTCCGGCTCTTACGCTTTTTGCAGGGCTCTACTTTTGGGTTCAAACTTTAAGTTAGAGTATAAACTTTGGCGAGCATGTGTTAAATTATCAAAATAACGGGCTTAAAGTTGTTGTCTAGCTCTCCAAAGTCTGCAGCGCCCCCTATCCATGTTTTAAGAGATACGCTTATCAAATTGGTACTGAAGAAAGTCTAAACAAACAGAATCATTTCGACGCAACAAGCAAGAAAATCTAACCATTTCCCTAGTTTTTATGACGTTTCGAATTTCGGCACCCAAATTTTCGAAAGCGCCTAGCGCCTTACCATCGCGTCAGGGACCCTACATTCCCTATTCAAAAATGTTCGTCTAGGTGTGCTCTATCGATCCTTAAAGTTTGTCACCGACGAGCTGAATCACCCTGTATAATCAAAATGCCCTAAATCGGAACTTCATTTTTCAACTTTTGGCCAGCTATTACGGGTTTTGCCCCAAAGTGCATCGCCTGCAAGTGTCAAATTTGGAATAGGATCAAAATTGTCGCCATAAAAAAGTCCGCAAGATAGACACAGATACAATGGGATAATATTTTACATTAATGGAATTTTGAAACCCAGCTTATCTGTTGTTGACACACTAATAGATGTCTAAAACCAAATTATTTAGGATTTTTCGGATAGATAGATATGCTGTAGACAGGGGGATACAAAAAATTTTGAGTTTGATGACCCTTCATGTTTCATTTTCATCGCGTTATCCTCAAATTTCAAACAATTATGCGTTTTTAACACTTCCCAACATAGTTGAAAGTATTTATGGATTCAGTTTATCTGCCCGTCTGTCTGTTTGTTCAAACTCTACCTTTCATTATTATAGTTGCATTGCTCTGTAATTGATATATGTTATTTAGACTTACTATGCAATGTTCGGTATGGAAAATAAAGTACGTATAATTTCAAATATTATGAACATCAAATTAAAACTTAAAAAGATATTAATAGATGTTTTCTTCATTTTATTAAATAATATCATGCGTAATTAATTCAATAATATCCCATGATAGGTAGTGATTCTAGGTTGCCCTGATGATTATGTTCTTTTTACGATGGATTCATATTACTTCTGTATTACTGAATTCAATATATAGAAACAGTAAATTTTGCATTCATGCCTGTTTATCCAAAAGTGTAACACTTATTACACCAAGATCTAAGCATTTATAAAACTAATTATAGTACGAACACATCGCATTTCCGTCGTTTGACAAACAATTTCTAATTTGTTCAGGATATGCAATAGGCTACAAATGATACAAATAAACAAAAATCTACAGACTTTTACAAGAACTCTTTATATAGAGTTCCTGTAAAATTCTCTGTTTTTTTAAATGTTTCTAAAACTTGGTAAACTCAAAAGTGAGATTTTTCCTTTAGTTAAGAAGTTAAGATAGTACTCAATGGTGTTGATTAACAGTAAAAGAAAAGAAAGAAAAAAAAAGAGATTGGCATTTAAGAGAAACAATTTTTTTGATTTAAAATAAATTATTTTAAAAGGCTACACACAAAAGAAAAAAAAATTAAATACATATTTCAAAATGGAGTAAATACTTTTTTTAACAGAAATATATTATCTTTAAAAAAAACCACAACAGAATATCTTGCACAGTTTCAGAGATAGAACACTTTAAAATTTTTATCGAAAATCGCGAATGAGAAATAGTGCCCGGAATGCTATCTTTGGCACTCTGTATCTCAGGCCATGAATTTTTGGGAGCAAAACAAAAATATAGAAGTATCTTATTTTATTCAGAATTTTTATATGCGTTCAATTGAAAAACTTCTGAGATTATGAAGGTAACCCCTTTGACTGAATTGACATGGATGCGACCACTAATTTAATCGGCATTAATCACATAAATACTATGGAATTGGCGTCTAGATTGCATTCAGTAGATCTCACAAAATGCTCCCGTGTCTTTAAAAATTAATTAAAAACATGTTTGAAAAAAAAAATGGAGCCCGAAGGAAGGCGGCGTCGCAACTTTGTGATTTCCTTTCGAAGCATGCGCACAGTGCCAAGTTTAAACTTTGAACAAGTATTTTGTTTTAGTTGCACTTTAATAAGAAAATATTATTTCTACGCTGAATTTAGTTTTATGAAAGACCAAATGAAGTTTAAATATGCACTACTTTTATTTTCAATACCAAATTAAGCTCATAAATAATAACGTTACGATAAGATCAAAAACGAGTTATACATAATAGCAATATTTGATATTATTTAGGCTTCATACCTCTTTTACTTTTATGGTATACCCATTTATACTTTTCTATTCTATACAGCTACACCCAAACCTATGTTGTATATATCTTAAAAAATCTTATTCTTTTAGAAAAGATTTTTTAAAATACCGTTAAGAATTTATATTTATTGTACGAAACTCTCTGAGCGCTATCAATACTCGCATTTGACTTTTTTTTCTACATAAAATTATTTCCTAAATAGAAAAAATGCGGCGTGAAAACGGGTGAGGGTTGACGGATGATAACTGGAGTACGAAAAAATGTGACATAGGAGAAGGGGTAAAAAAAGACAAACACGAAATTTGCACAACATAATTAACGATATTTTATTTTAAAACTTTTTTTTTTTTTTTTTTTTTTTTTTTTAAATGGGAAAAATATTTCGCCAACTGATTAATATTAATATTCTATAGTTCAAAGAAATATAATATTGAAAACAATTATCAGATTCTGATTACTTCGATGATTAACTTATAAAAAACAGACTAAAATTCTAGATTTAAAAAAAAATAACGCACACTTGCCCAGAGCTCAATCAACAATCTCTCTCAACCGAAGCGTCTAAAACTTCTAAAACTTTAGAAAATGATTTCTAAACTTTATGGCCATTGTGAGAAAGTAAGCACTAGTTTAAGGTATCGCATAAGCGTATAGTTTTTTGCATGGACAGTCGAAACATTTTAATATATTAAATTTTATCATGATTCAAGATGAGTGATACTGGAAACAACGGAATTTAAAATAAATGTAGATAACAATTAACAATTTCTATTTTTTTTTAAAAAAAAGCTTTTAAAATGCATTATCTGCTGTGCAATAAATATTTGAATAACCCTTGAAATCGGTTAAATTTTTTACTTCCAAACAAAACGAAAGTATTGTAATCATGATTTGCGTGTGTGTATGAGTGAAAATCGTAACTGTATACGGTAGTTCGAACTGAGCTACTTTGAAAATATATTAAAAACCGCTGTCGTAAGAACCGTATGTGCGTATTTTTGTACAAATTGGCTTATGGATAATTTTAACCATTCTATAACGAAAATCTCCAAGGAAATGACGAGTTTGAGTAATAAACATTCCGCCGATGTTATCAAGCATTTAGGTGCAAGCGACATATAAACTGTCGGCTTGTTCGTTGTGGCTACGCGTTGTTTTTTTTTCTTTTTCCCTATTTTATGACTTTTACAGGAAGGAGATTGATGACCGGCAAAACAGGAACCATTCCATCAAGTAGAGTTGAACTCTATCTCTTAACTCTTTCTTCATTCCCCCTCATTTTATTATGAAGAAACCGCAAAAGGGTCCTATACAAAAGACATATAACTCTTTTTCATAGAATTCAGTTGACCGGGACATACCATCTTTTCCGGCGAATTCCCGCGACAGCCAAAATAGATACATCATGAGTGTGAGAATATTGTGTCAGAGTGTGAGAATTTAGGAGTAATTAGGAATGAGTAATGATAACAGTACGGGCGGTAACGTAAAAGCGGAAGTGTGAAATGCGAAAAAACAGACCATTATATACTCCATTTTTTGACTGTGTTTAAAGATTTTTAACTTCCGAACACATGTCATTTCCGGTTCACTGATAGAAAGTTTCTACACGATGGAAAATAACTTGATATACGACCCCTGACCTTGATATTCGATAGTGCATGCCACGTGAAAATTTCTTATCTTGCTTTAAAAGTTGTTTTAGAACACAGATCTAAGGATAAATATATGTATGTTTTTTAGTATATCACTGTGTTATATATTTGTTGCATACATCAGTAGGAAGTAGTAGTAAGTATTTTAAAGTAGATGAAAGAGATTTTTTAAACAGTCTTATTTTTCTTATTATTGGAGAGCTAAGCAATAGAACTGCAACAATATTAAAATTTAAGTCTTGAAGTCTCAAAAATACTTTTAGAATATTTTAAATACTATGGAGAGACAAGTAAAGAAAAAGTCACTCATACTCACCGACAAATATGAACAAATATCATTATTTTTTGTTTAATTATCTCGATTTAACGGTTTTTAATTTACTTTCCGAAAAAAGTATAATGCGAAGCAGGGTAACATGAGTTAGTTTTACATTTACAAAAAGTTTTATCAAAAAGCTGATATATTTTCATATTAGTAATCTGTTTGAAATAATATCTTCCGAATTTGTTTAAAATGCAAGTAATGGATTGAACGTGTGTACAAGGGTAAACGGAAAAAAAGTGACCGTAAAAAAAGTTATCGGAAAAAAAGTGACATAAACTACAAAAGCGGAAAAAAGTGACACGGAAAAAAAGTGACAAGGAAAAAAAGTGACAAGGAATTGATTTTGGGGATTTATTATTGATTTTGGGGATTCATTGGTTAAGTATGAAATAGGGATCGGGGGGGGGGGGGCTCATAGTTTAGGTAAATGGGTTTTTCATGCTGAATTAACTGTTTTGGTACAATTTTTGGATATACGTTCATCCTGAAAAGACGCTTGCCTGATTAGTTTTGGGAAGGGACGATTACCCCCCCCCCCCCCATCCGTCCTCAATTAGATGAATGGGCTTTTACGCAGAAATATCCAACGTGTGTCAAATTTGCATATAGGATCTTTTCGGTAAGGCTTATATACAGTATAAAATGCCTGAAGAGATTCTAGGAGTTTAAGGGTTAAGTATAGAGGGGGAACGGGGGATAACCTTTCTTAAATTAAATTAATGGCTTTTTACGCATAATTTTCCGATTTGTATAAAATTTTGGACATAAGTTCATTATGATAAGACGTATCTTAGATTAGTTATGGTTTCTTCTGCTTATTATAAAGGGGGGGGGGACGAGCAATTCTCCCCCTCAAACTAGAGAAATATGTTTTTATGCAGAATTATCCCATGTATTTCAATTTTAAATATAGGTTCTTTCTGGTAAGATGAATTCCGAAATAGTTTTAAGGATTTAATGGCTAAGTATAAAGGGGAGATGGAGGAAACCCCTATTAAATTAAATAAATGGCTTTTTATGCAGAATTATCCGATTTGCTTCGAATTTTGGACATGGGTTCATTATGATAAGACGTATTTCTGATTAGTTATGGGGTTCTATTGGTAATTAAAAAGGAGGGCGGGTGATTACTATACCCACCTTAAATTAGACTTAAAAAAATTATGCACACGTATCCGATGTATTTCAAATTTTGGATATAGGATCTTTCTCATAAAGTGAATTCCTGAATAGTTTTATGGGTTTAATGGCTATGTATAGAGGGGGAACGGGGGATAAACCCCCTTAAATTAAATAAATGACTTTTTACGCAGAATCATCCGATTTGCTTCAAATTTTGGATGTATACTTATTATAAGAAGGCGAATCTCTGATTAATTATGGGGTTCTTTTGATAATTAAATAAGGGAAGCGGTCGATTAATCCTCCACTCTTTAAATAAAATAAATTGTTTTTTTTCTTTCACAACTATTCAACGTATTTCAAATTTTGGATATAGGTTCTTCTTGACAAAGTGAACCCCTGAATAGTTTTAAGGGTTTAATGGCTAAGTATAGAGCGATGAACAGGGGATAACCCACAATTAATCAGGACTTCGCCTTATCATAATGAACGCCCAATCAAAATTTGAATCAAATCAGATAATTCTGCGTAAAAAGCCATTTATTAATTTAAGGGGGGGGGGGGGTGTATCATCCGTTCCCCCAGTGTCTACTTAGCCATTAAACCTTTAAAATTATTCCGGGATTCACTTTATGAGAAAGAACATATATCCAAAATATGAAATATATCGGATAAGTGAGCATAAAAAACAATTTATCTAATTTAAGGGGGGGGGGATAATCACCCGCCCCAATTTTTAATTGGCAAAATAACCCCATATGTAATCAGGGATACGCCTTATCATAATGGTTCTATAATCCAAAATTTGAAGCAAATCTGATAATTCTGCTTAAAAAGTAATTTAATTTAAGGTGGGTTATATTCTATTCCCCTTCTATACTTAGATATTAAATCCTTAAAACTATTCAGCGATCCACCTTATCAGAAAGAACCTATATTTAAAATTTGAAATACATGGGATAATTCTGCATAAAAACCTATTTTTCTAGTTTAAGGGGATATAATTGCTCGCCCCCCTTTATAATAAGCAGAAGAACCCCATAACTAATCAGAGATACGTCTTATCAGAATGAACCTATGTCCAAAATTCTAAGCAAATCGGATAATTATGCGTAAAAAGTTATTAATTTAATTTTAGAAAGGTTATCACCCTTCCCTCTCTATACTTAACCATTAGAACTCCTAAATCTCTTCAGGCATTATATACTATATATAAGCCTTATCGAAAAGAACCTACATGCAAATTTGACACACGTTGGACAATTCTGCAAAAAACCCATTCATCTAATTGAGGACGGATGGGGGGGGGGGGTAATCGTCCCTTCCCAAAACTAATCAGGCAAGCGTCTTTTCAGGATGAACGTATATCCAAAAATTCCAAATCCAAAAACAGTTAATTCAGCATGAAAAACCCATTTACCTAAACTATGAGCCCCCCTCCCCGATCCCCCTTTCATACTTAAGCAATGAATCCCCAAAATCAATTCTTTGTCACTTTTTTTCCGGTAACTTTTTTTCCTTGTCACTTTTTTTCCTTGTCACTTTTTTTCCGCGTCACTTTTTTTCCGTGTCACTTTTTTCCGCTTTTGTAGTTTATGTCACTTTTTTTCCCGATAACTTTTTTTCCTAGATTCGTGTACAAGACACATATTAAAGTTTTTGAACAGTAGTTTTTAATCAAAAGTAGGTCAGCCACCTATAGAACATGACGACAATCGTATGGTCGAATTCGATTAAGGCAGCACTCGAAAAGTATTTTTCTTTGCTCGACTATGTCTAGTTGTAAAAGAAGAAAGGTGTAAAATTTTCTCATTAACTTTTAAATATAACCGTGTTAACTGGAGACACAACCATATTCAAGATATTTTTGTAATCGAATAGTTGTATCTTTTGTTGAGGTTTCAAAATATGGATTTATAACAAAATAGGACGAGGATTAGACTTTTTTAAAATCGTAGTCATAATTTGAACGAACCTGTAAGTTAAGATTGGTGAGGAAGGGGGGGGGGGCGGTAGGACGGGCGAACATGAAAAAAAAAAAAAAAAAAAAAAATAGTGGCACTCTGAGAGTGTCGATAGAAGTGAAACCTTGAACAATTACGTGTGTATTTTTTGAATCGTTAGGATACATAATTTTGAATCGTCAGGAAATACTTTTAAATGAATAAAAAAAGTTTCTATAATATTAAAGAATATATTAATCTCTATTAAAAAAAATAAAAAAAAATAAAAAAAAAAAACGCGCGATACCATATGTCCAGCTATTGTAGTTAACTCACTATATAACTACTTTCTTACATTTTAAAGCGCGATAAATACACCAACCAAAATTAGACCATACTATCGATACCTTAATCCTTATCGAAATAAATCTTTTTGAATTATTCAAATCGGACATTCCATTCAAAAGGTATTACGAATTTAAAGATGACAATCTAAAGAAATAATAGCGCTGCTGAGTACTCGGTGGCCAATAAGCTTAGGGATTACGTGTGCAATCAAACGATTGCGGGTTCGAACCCCAGTTTCGCTAATATGTATCAATGTTGTTGTTTTTTTTTTCAAAGAAGTTTGAAAAATTAAAATTTTAACACATTATGGGTCCGTAACGTGACCTGAAATGATGGGAGAAAATTTCTTATGCTAGATTTATAATGTATGAAGCATAAGCTTTGAATAGACATATTGTATCAAAAAATGAGAAAAAAACCCTCTGCCCCCCCCCCCAAAAAAAAATAAAGGTCTTATAGGGGAAACCGGGAAACTGGAATAGCAAAAAGAACGGCGAGAAATGGTTAGATATATACTAGAATTTTTCTCATCACTGTAACTCCTATAGAAGCAAAGTTGTAGCCTTTTAAAGACTGAAAGGAAGTGAAGAAATAAGCAAAATTATGTGAGTGATCGACAGGGGGGGAGGGGTCCACAGCTCTGGGGGTGACATGTAGTTTAAACTTTTAAGTTAAAAATGGTAGAGAATTAAATGAGCGAAATTTTAAGGTGTATATTGGGGGAGGGTGCAAGACCCCCCCCCCTCAAAAATTTTTTTGTTTCTTTTGAAGAAACAAAAAAATATGCCCACCGGCGGGGCGCAGATAAACCCCAAACGGGCGGAAGGGCGACCCTTTATTTATCTTTTGTCAAGGATTTAAAATGTGGATCTAAAATAAAATAGACCGAGAATTGGACATTTTAAAAACTGTATGCATATTTCGAACGGCCCTGTAAGTTAAAACTGACGCGGAAGGGTGGATTAGAAGAGACGAGCGTGAAAAATAAAACATAATAAACTAATACTTCAAATAACTGGACTTCTAAACAAAAATATAACGTTTCAACCTAGTGTCGAATTAATGGGGTGGCTCGCAGGGGATTACCCCCCCCCCCCAGAAGTTATGAGATTTTATGCTTTTTAATGTACAAATTGCGATTCCCCCTCTCTTACAGAGCTGTAAAACATGATGCTTTCCTCAGGAGTCGCAGAAAAATACCTGCATTCAACACTGATTTAGCCTAGAAAAAGAAAAAAAAATCGAAATCGAATCTAAAGATCGAAATCGAATCTAGAGATCGAAATCGAATCTAGAGATCGACATCGAATCTGAAGATCGACATCGAATCTAAAGATCGACATCGAATCTAAAGATCGATCTTACGGGCAGAATCGATTTTACATTTCTACTTTCTTTTGTAACCTTACAAGAAGAGAGTATTAGATTCGTGAAAATTTTTGACTTCCCGTTTTCGATGGATTTATATATTTTAGAAGGTCTTTAACAGGATTTCATGGTTTTTAAGAAATATCTGTCTGTGTGTGTGTGTGTTGTCTGTCTGTCACTCTGTGAGTCTATATACGACAAAAATTTCTGACCGTTCTATCTCATATTCCCGTATCTATCTCAAGAACAAATGCACGGAATTCCACAAAACTTTAGATTTAGTTTGACCTTGATATAAACTGAATCTAATTAATTTTTGGTGTATATAGTCTAACAGGTGGCGCTGCTATGCTGCATTTTTTGCGATTTGCGCAACAGCTATATCTGAATAACGAATGAACGGATTTTCATAACATTTTAGATCCAGTTAGTCCTTGACATGAATTGATGTTTTTTGCATTTTGATGTATATAGCTTCCCAGATGGCGCTGCTATACTGAATTTTTCACAATTTCCACTCAGCGCCATGTGAAAGGGGGGGGGGGGGCGAAAGGAAGCGGTCGTTCTGAGCACGGAAATTTAGGAGGCGCCAAATTTTTACTAACATCACTTCTAGCCTATCACAAGAAAAAGTTAATGGGGGGGGGGGGCAAAATTGGAACTTTGAACCGGGCGCAGTTCTCTTTTCGCACGCCCCTGTTTCCATTTTAGCTTTATCTCAAGAACTAATGCACGGACTTTCATAAAAATTTAGATTCAATTAGTCCTTGATATTATTTAATGCTAATTACATTTTGGTGGAAATCGCTTAAGAGATGGCGCGGCTATACTGCATTATTCATGAT